>UESW01004298.1:439143-566278 GCA_900491605.1 Calamus simplicifolius
GAGGCTGGAGACTCTGCGACAAGCGGCTAACCATATCCCGCAAATGATGCATCTCATCTCGCATGTCTGCAATCTCCTGATCCCGGCCTCGCATACGATCCTCGAAATCTTACTCGACCTCCTGCCGAACCTCCTCTGCAATAGATCTCCGAAGGTCGTCTAAACGCTCGGAAGGAATATCACCAGAAACTCGCGAGCTGGAGGCCTGATGGGGAAAATATATAGAAGCTCTAGTGCCCAGACCATAGACCCTGCGGTCTCGCGGCTGGGCACCAACAGCCTCCAAAAACACACGCCGACTCTCCTCTTCTAAGAGTTTAACGGGCGTCTCCCCATCAGTAGAGTCGACCTGTGATGCCTGGGAGCGAAGCTCCTCGACTCGTGTCTTTAAATTATGAAATCAACAATAAATGAGTTAATAAATTTCTTGAAATAAATTTTAGAAATTAAACATATACTACATAAATCTAATTTCTTACCGCAACCTCCCGTGATTGAGTGTCGACCCAGGAACCATCCCTCTTGGTGTGTGTCGCCCTGAATAGATGAAACTCACCAGGATCTTCACTGCCTGCTCAGACTATAACATTAAAAAAAATGATATTAATACAAACATTTGTAAATAACTAAAATAGAAATTAAAATATTTATGTTTTCTTACCATACGCCGTCTGTGCTTCTGAATCGAAATGGAGCCCGAAGTATGGCGGGAGAGACCCGTGCCAGGACCGCTCTTCTCAGATCGGTGGTTCGTGCTGGCTGATGCGGACCTCCTGCGCCAGCCATTGGACTGCCAGGCCTGCTGCCACTCGTGCCAAATACCCTTTGGCACGTGCGTAGGATGCTGACCCGATGACCTCCAACGATGAAGCATGTCGGAGTCAGCGTCCCGTCAGAGCCTCCCATGCTGCCCTAATGGCATCATGGCTGGCAGGATCCCATGTAAACTTTTTCTGCATTAAAATAAATAGTTAGTTTCTGATTTATTGTATTAAGTTTAAGAAATTTTATATCAGTGATAAATTGTATTTAATAAGTTTACCTGAAACTCAGAAAAATAAAACTCCATCGTGGCTGGAGATACGTGGCACCAATCATAGCCACTGGGATCTGCACGCCTCTGAAATACGGCGCTGATGTGGCTGGATGCATGATGTTGCTCAATGAATCTGTTAAAAAAATGTATGTTTATAAGTAATTGACTTAAAACATAAACATATATTTTTAATTAGTATATACTTACAGCCCCTGAGCATCAAGTCAAAGTACAGTGCGGTCGATGGTGGAAGAACTCTCGGAGGTATGTGCCGATCGGCTGGATGGTAATACTGCTAGAGAGATCGAAGGCTGTGCGACTGCTGGAGATCCAAACTCTCCATCTTCGACGCTCATGTGATCTGATGTAGCAGGGCTACGTCCCTGCTCACTCCGTCTGTCGTCGGTAGATCTACCTCTGCCCGTCATACTAAAATACTAAAGATTCATATAATTAAATTACGATTAATGATTGACTATGTAAAAATTTAACACTTATAAAAAAAGTTAAATTTTAAAAAAACCTCTATGTTTAATCGGTGTCATTTGTTTCGTGAAATGTTGGTTCAATATCCGATGCCGTATCGGATTGTGATTCAGTTTCATTATCATCGGAAGGAAACCGAGCATTTCCATCCGCAATTTCTTGGACATCACCATTTGGATCTCTAAGTGATGTTTCAGGAGCCCTTGTATCGTCCTCAATTGCATGCATTTCCATCTCATCCTCTTGAAATGCAGGGCACTCGGCTGATTGACTTGATGAACTCTCCTCTAATACGATTGTTGAACGTGGGATGATTTTAGAAATGGCCCACCAATCTCGCTTGTCGTTGCGCAAACTTGGATATCCGCAGTAAAAGACTTGCTGAGCTTGGGATGCAAGGATGAATGGGTCATATTTCTACAATCTTCGTCGATGGTTCACTTCAACCAAATTGTAGTTGTTATGAACCCTTTTGCCCATAGGAACTGTCGGATCGAACCAATCACAATGAAACAATACGGTTCGTTTCATAGGCCAACCGGGATATTCAACTTCAACCACCTCTACTAACTTTCCATAATAATCCTGCATATTTGCTCCAACACTTTCTCCTTTAACACACATGCCCCAGTTCTGCGTGCCTCTTGAAGCTGCTAATCGTTCAATCTGAAATTTGTACCCATTTACAAATTAGCCAGTAGAGGTTGTTATAGTCTTCAATGGCCATTGCGATAGACATTTAATGAAAATATTGTCGATTGTAGACCATGGACCGTTGACCTATAAATTAATAAGCTATTCACATCCAATTCAAAAAATAAAAGCCATTATCGAAATTGATTGAGGGATACTACTCACAAATTCATAAAACCAGTAAGCAAACTCCGTTTCTAATTTCTACCCAATTGCAACTTGACTAATGTCGGGATTCATCTGTCGTTGTCTATCACAAAACATCCTTATGGGATGAAAAGGATGAAAACTGATGTTAGCAATTAAATATTATGGTATATTATAATTAAATTAATTTTTCCAATTTAGCATTGAAGTATACACTTACTCAATATATGGATCGACTTCTCTACAGTTCATTAGGATGTAATAATGTGCTGCATTATACTCCATATCGCTAAGATTCTTGACTTCTGCCCACCAAATGAACGGCCGATACCTTTAAAAATTGATATTCTACCATCATTAGGTTCTCCTTTGTCCACACATACGTCATTGTTACAACCAAGATTTCGGCTTCTCGTGTGGATGTGACCCTCAAAGTAATGTGAGGCAAAAGCTGAAACTTCTTCGACCAAGTGTGCATTGCATATAGAACCTTCAACCCTTGCCTTATTACGCACATTATTTTTTAACTTCTTAAGATACCTATATGTAAAGTTGAAACAAAAAATTAACCAATTTTCTTGCAATGAAATAATATTTGAAATGTCAACATATCTTAATGATGTATATATTTACCTCTCGAAAGGATACATCCAGCGATACTGCACGGCTATGCTCGCTTCGTATGGCAAGTGAACCGGTAAATGCTCCATTGAGTCAAAAAAAACTGGAAGGAAATATTCGCTCAAGCTTGCATAAAATAATTGAAATATCCTCCTCAAGCCTTGCCATGGATGCAGAAGTAATGACTGTGGCAGATAACTCCTTGAAGAATAAGCTGAGCTCCGTAATTGCCTTCCAGACATGTTGCGGAAGCAACTCACGAAAAGCTACAGGTAATAACCGTTGCATGAAAACATGGCAGTCGTGACTCTTCATGCCGAACAACTTGAGCTTATGCATGTCCACACACCTACCGATATTTGAGGCATAACCATATGGAAATTTTAACCCTCTAAGCCAGTTACATAAAACTTCTTGTGAATTTCTGTCAAGAGTGTAAAAGGCTTTAGGATAGGTCCCGTCGCACTCCTTCTCAAATCACCTCTTCTGCAGTACTGATTAAGTTCTTCTCTTGACTTTACAGTATCTTTTGTTTTTCTCGGGATGTTTAGCACCGTGTTAAATATGTTATCAAAGAAATTTTTCTCAATATGCATAACATCCAAGTTGTGCCGGATGAGATTTGTGCTCCAATAAGGCAAATCCCAAAATATACTTCGCTTCTTTCAGTTATGTTCTTTACATATACGGCCATTTATTCTATCTGCATCTGGTTCCCATGCATACATCAACCCCAAATGCTCTATAGTATCAAATATATCCGTGCCGGACCTAACCGGTTCGGCAAATTTTGTGACTGATTTGTTCTTCCGGAAGGCAATCAAGTTACGCCTGTAAGGATGATTTGGGGGCAAGAACTTCCTATGGTTATCAAACCATGACTGCTTACCACTCTTCTGCAATGTAAATGCATCCGAATCATACATGCAATGAGGGCATGCTAGACGTCCAGCAGTGCTCCAACCAGACAACATTGTATATGCCGGAAAATAACTTATTGTCCACATCAAAGCAGCTCTCATGATGAAATTTTGTTTCATAGAAATGTCATAGACTACGACTCCTGTTTCCCACAACATTTTTAATTCGGCCACCAATGGTTGCAGAAAGACATCAATCTTTTCCTTTGGATTTGATGGTCCTGGAACCAAAATGGTTAAAAACATTGCAGTAACTTTCATGCACTTTCACGGAGGAAGGTTATATACAGTCAGTATCATAGGCCAACATGAATACTGTTGCCCCGCTTGACCAAATGGTTGGAAGCCATCGGTACAAAGACCTAATCTCACATTCCTTATATCTTCAGCGAAATCAGGATGATTTTCATTGAAATGCTTCCAAGCCTTGAATCTGATGGATGCCGCATTTCATCCTCTTTAGATTCATGTTCGGCATGCCATCTCATATCAGCAGCTGTTGCCTCAGATCTGTATAATCTCTGCAAGCGTGGGGTAAGAGGAAAGTAATGCATCCTCTTGTAAGGCACACTTTTCCTCCTACTTGTACTGGCTCCTCCTTCGCTATTTTTGTACCTTGATTGCCCACAAATCTTATACCATCTCATCTCTGAGTCTTCACCCCAAAATATCATACAATTGTTCAAGCAACAATCGATTTTATTTACTGGGAGCCCAAGCCCACGCAACAACTTCTTTGTTGTGTAAAAACTGTCTGCCGCAACATTGTCATTTGGCAAAATTTCTTTGATTAACCCAGCTACAAAATTGAACGCCTTTTCTGATAATCGATGTTCTACCTTAATATTCAACATTCGAGCAGCTGTAGACAACTGGGAATGACCCTCACAAACAGGATACAATTCTTGATTTGCAGCACGCAACATATCATAAAATTGCTGTGCATCTAGATTTGGTTCTTCCATAAATGTATTCTGATTGAATTCATTACCCGATGCATTCATCACCATTTGTTCATATGTGTTTAAATTCACGAATGGTTCATCTACGTGAATTGACTCTTGTTGGCCTATAACAGCTGCTGGAATATCCTCTGGTTCACCATGACAGTACCAAACATAGTAATCAGGAACAAACCCTTTCTTACACAAATGCACCTTAACAGTTTCCTCATCTCTGTAGGCTTTATTCTGATACTTGTGGAAGTTGCATGGGCACCTAATCCTTGGGCCATCCATCCAGTCAGGTTGGCTACATGCAAATGCGATAAATTCTTCCAATCCATTCAAAAAATCTGGATTAAGCAAGCCATCTTTTATCCTTGCATACATCCACGAGCGAGCCCCGCTCATTTTTGACCGACTTATACAAAGTATGGTAAACCATTAAAGGAAACCACAAAATAAAACTATATTAGTATTACTAAATATATAAATTATTTCTTGGTCACAACTAATGTATAACAACCATTTAAATCATTTATAACTAAACCACTTTTCTTTTAGGCAACTAAGGTCCCTACCATGCAAGGGCGAGCCACGGCTACGATCCTTGGCGTGCTAGCAAGGACCGAGGCACAGGTTCATGGCTAATGGTAGGCCTTGAGTTCGGGTCGGGCCGCAAGGTGGTCCATTAATCATGAGACTTCATAAGCATTCAAGTGTCTTAAATTAATTCTACCTTCACTCCATGTCTATAAGGTAAGGCCCTATCCCATTCAAGAATATTTTTTGTGATATGTTATTCTGCTATTAATTATCATCGATCGGTTACATTGAAATTTCGGCAGCATTTCCCCATATGTTCTCCTAAATGTGTGGTATATAAGCCACACTAGGAGAACGTATGAGTAAATACAAACCAAAATCTCACCCAACGATGATTAATAGCAGACTAACATATCGCAAGAAATATTCCCAAACTGTCCACCAGGACAATTTGAGAATTTGCAAGACTAAGGCTTACAAATTCTCAAACGGGTCTAAAGGTTATAGTGCTGTGATTAATAGTATGGAAGTCCGAAGACAATCGAACTTATGCTTGTTATTTTTAACTTCTTGTCAATTATACATATATAGGAATAGTGTTCTATATATATAGTGACTGACTTCTTAAGATTATTGTGTCGAATACAAATATTTATGAAGACTAAAATATAAATCATTAAAACTACTAATTTGTTGCTGGAAATTAAATAATATACAATAAGACTTTCTATCTAGCATTACATAATTTAATGCATCATTCAGTTTACAGCAGAATGTAAATAATCAAGACATAACAATTATAAATAACTACAAATGCACAAATATTATTGCATAAACATTCTGCTTAGATTAATTATTGCATAAACATTATGCAAATTAAAAAATAATACAACAAGACTTTCTATCTAGCATTACAATATTATGCATAATCAAGACATAACAATCAGTCTATCCAAAGAGCTTTGACTAATGACATAAATTAATTAATTATAACTAATCTTATAAAAAAAATTTATATTATCATCAAAATATTTGAAAATATTTTTAAAAATAATAAATATGATAGAATCTAATTTTTTTGTTAATTTTTTTAATGAGTGTTATTTTTTTTAATTGAAGGGACCGGGGGTGGGGAAAGCCCCCTAACTGTTACTTTTTAATTTTTATTTTTTTTATCTAGTCACCGTGGCCCCTCCCCCTAACTTTTTTTTTTTTGACAGTGGTAGTGGCCACGATAGCGGCCACGGCCATGGCCGAAGAAGACAAAATGGGGGGGTTCCCCACCCCCCCTCTTACCTAAATTTTTTTTTTTTTTGACAGTGGCCTGGCCACCGTGGCCAGGCAGCTGCCATGGCCGGAGAAGACAAAATGGGGGAGGGGTTCCCCCGTTACCTTTTTTTTTTTTTGACAGTGGCCTGGCCACCGTGGCCAGGCCACTGCCTGCCACGGCAGCGGCCGTGGCCGGAGAAGACGACCACGGAAGCGGCCGTGGCCGGAGAAGACAAATGGGGGGGGGGGCGGTTCCCCCCCGTTACCATTTTTTTTTTTACAGTGGCCTGGCCATCATGCCCAGGCCACTGCTGGCCACGGCAGCGGCCGTGGCCGGAGAAGACAAAATGGGGGGGGGGTTTTCCCCCCTTACCAATTTTTTTTTTTTACAGTGGCCTGGCCACCGTGGCCAGGCCACTGCCGACCACGGCAATGGCCGTGGCCGGAGAAGACGGCCACGGTCTTGGCCGTGGCCAAAGGAAAATTATTAGAAATTTTTTTTTTATCAGAGGGTGGGGGGGCTTACCTCGGTCGAGAGAAGACGCCGGAGTTGGAGGAGAACGCCGGGGAGCCGGAGCACCAGGGGGGGAGCCGGAGCAGCGAACGTTGGGAGCCGAATTTTTTGGGGAGGGCGACGGCTAGGTCAAGACGGGGAAGAAGAAGAGAAGGCCAGCCGACTGTATATATGAGTAATTAGCGATGCAATTAATTGCATCGCTAATTGGTCACAATTTTTTTTTAAATTTATTATGTATTAGCGACGCATCAATGCGTCGTTAATCCATCATTAATTTGGCTTTATTATAATTTTATGAAAAAATAACGATGCAAATAATTGCGTCGCTAATGCGTCGCTAACTTGGCGCCAATGATCGGCGGGAAAATTATTTTTATTTTCTAGAAATTTCATCGCTAAGGCGTCATAATATTTTTTAATATTTTAAATTGATAAAAATAATAATTTATGACAATAATTGCGATGCATACAGTGCGTCGCAATATTAGTTTATTTTTTTTTTCTAAAATGCATCGCTACAGCGTCGCAATATTTTTAAATATTTATAAATGATAATATTTATAATTAATGATAATAATTGCGACACAAAATTGCATCGTAATATTTTTCTTAAACTTTTTGATTACATATATTTATTTAAAAAACATTGCGACGCAACTTATGCGTCGCAATATTATATTTCTTTTATTTATTATACTAAAAAAATTATATTTACTAAAAATAATTGCGATGCATACATTGCATCGCAGTATTTGTTTATTTTTTTTCTAAAATGCGTCGCTATGGCATCGCAATATTTTTTAATATTTATAAATGATAATATTTATAATTAATGATAATAATTGCGATGCAAAATTGCATCGCAATATTTTCTTAAACTTTTGATTACATATATTTATTTAAAAAATATTACGATGCAACTTATGCATCGCAATATTTATTTCTTTTATTATTAATACTGATAAAAATCATATATACTAAAAATAATTGCGACGCATACATTGCGTCGCAATATTTGTTTATTTTTTTTTCTAAAATACATCGCTACGACATCGCAATAATTTTTTAATATTTATAAATGATAATATTTATAATTTATGATAATAATTACGATGCATAATTTGCGTCACAATATTTTTTAATATTTTTAATTAGATATATTTATTTAAAAAACATTACGATGCAAATTATGCATCGTAATATTATATTTCTTTTATTTATTAATACTGAAAAAAAATCATATTTACTAAAATAATTGCGACGCATACATTGCGTTGCAATATTTGTTTTTTTTTTCTAAAATGCATCGCTACGGCATTGCAATATTTTTTAATATTTATAAATGATAATATTTATAATTAATGATAATAATTGCGATGCAAAATTGCATCACAATATTTTTTTTAAACTTTTTAATTACATATGTTTATTTAAAAAACATTGGGATCGATCCAGGTCGGCGATGATCCGATGGTACTTGCGATCGATCGAAGCCATGATCGATCCCGGTCGGCGATGATCTGACGGTTGCGATCAATCCAAGCCATGATCGATCCCAGTCGGCGATGTTCCGACGGTTACGATCGACCCAAGCCATGATCGATCCCGGTCGGCGTCGACCTATCTCGTACCATCGCGATCGATCAGATAGGCGACGATCCGACGGTACTTGCGATCGATCGAAGCCATGATCGATCCCGGTCGGCGATGATCCGACGGTTGCGATCGATCCAAGCCATGATCGATCTCGGTCGGTGATGATCCGACGGTTGCGATCGACCCAAGCCATGATCGATCCCGGTCGGCGATGTTCCGACGGTTGCGATCGACCCAAGCCATGATCGATCCCGGTCGGCGTCGACCTATCTCTTACCGTCGCGATCGATCGGGTCGGCGACGATCCGACGGTACTTGCGATCGATCAAAGCCATGATCGATCCCGATCAGCGATGATCCGATGGTACTTGCGATCGATCGAAGCCATGATCGATCCCGGTTGGCGATGATCCGACGGTTGCGATCGATCCAAGCCATGATCGATCCCGATCGGCGATGTTCTGACGGTTGCGATCGACCCAAGCCATGATCGATCCCGGTCGGCGTCGACTTATCTCGTACCGTACGATCGATTGGATCGGCGATGATCCGATGGTACTTGCGATCGATCAAAGCCATGATCGATCCCGGTTGGTGATGATTCGACGGTTGCGATCGATCCAAGCCATGATCGATCCCGGTTGGCGATGATCCGACGGTTGTGATCGACCCAAGCCATGATCGATCCCGGTCGGCGATGTTCCGACGGTTGCGATCGACCCAAGCCATGATCGATCCCGGTCGGCATCGACCTATCTTGTACCATTGCGATCGATCGGATCGGCAATGATCCGATGGTACTTGCGATCGATCGAAGCCATGATCGATCCCGGTCGGCGATGATCCGACGATTGCGATCGATCCAAGCCATGATCGATCCCGATCGGCGATGATCCGATGGTTGCGATCGACCCAAGCCATGATAGATCCCGATCGGCGATGACCTATCTCGGACCATCGCGATCGATCGGATTGGCAATGATCTGACGGTTGCGATCGATCCAAGCCATGATCGATCCCGGTCAGCGATGATCCGACGGTTGCGATCGATCCAAGCCATGATCGATCCCGGTCGGCGACGATCCGACGATTGCGATCAATCCAAGCCATGATCGATCCCGGTCGGCGACGACCTCTCTCAGACCGTGGCAATCGATCGGATCGGCGACGATCCGATGGTTGCGATCGATCGAAGCCATGATCGATCCTGGTCGGCGATGATCCGACGGTTGCGATCGACCCAAGCCATGATCGATCCCGGTCGGCATCGACCTATCTCATACCGTCACAATCGATCGGATCGGCAATGATCCAATGGTACTTGCGATCGATCGAAGCCATGATCGATCCCGGTCGGCGATGATCCGACGGTTGCGATCGATCCAAGCCATGATCGATCCCGATCGGCGATGATCCGATGGTTGCGATTGACCCAAGCCATGATCGATCCCGATCGGCATCGACCTATCTCGTACCGTCACGATCGATCGAATCGGCAACGATCCGACGGTACTTGCGATCGATCGAAGCCATGATCGATCCCGATCGGCGATGATCCAATGGTTGCGATCGATCCAAGCCATGATCGATCCCGGACGGCAATGTTCTGACGGTTGCGATCGACACAAGCCATGATCGATCCCGGTCGGCATCGACCTATCTTGTACCGTCACGATCGATCGGATCGACAACGATCCGATGGTACTTACGATCGATCGAAGCCATGATCGATCCCGGTCAGCGATGATCCGACGGTTGCGATCGATCCAAGCCATGATCGATCCCGGTCGGCGATGATCCTACGGTTGTGATTGACCCAAGCCATGATCGATCCCGATCGGCGTCGACCTATCTTGTATCGTCACGATCGATCGGATCGGCGACGATCTGATGGTACTTGCGATCGATCGAAGCCATGATCGATCCCGATCGGCGATGATCCAATGGTTGCGATCGATCCAAGCCATGATCGATCTCGATCGACGACGATTTAACGGCTGCGATCGATCCAAGCCATGATCGATCCGGTCGGCGATGACCTCTCTCGGACCATGGTGATCGATCGGAACGGTGACGATCCGACGGTTGCGATCGATCGAAACCATGATCGATCCCAGTCAGCGATGATCCGATGGTTGCGATCGACCCAAGCCATGATCGATCCCGGTCGGTGACCTATCTCGGACCGTCACGATCGATCGGATCGGCGATGATCCGATGGTACTTGCGATCGATCGAAGCCATGATCGATCCGATCGATGACTACCGATCTCGGACTGTCGCGATCGATCGGATTGGTGACGATCCGATGGTTGCGATCGATCGAAGCCATGATCAATCTCGATCGGCGATGATCCAACGGTTGCCATCGATCCAAGCCATGATCAATCCCGATTGGCAACGAGCGATCTCGGACCGTCGCGATCGATCCGATCGGCGACAACCCGATGGTTGCGATCGATCGAAGCCATGATCGATCATGGTCGACGACGACCGATCTTGGACATTATTAATTTTTAATTATATTTTCTAATTTATTGTGTCGCTATTGCCTCACTAATTTGGCATTATAAATTTCTTTTAAAATATTATGATGCATTAATTTGCATCATTAAATAAATTTTTTTTATTACTTTACTATTTTATTGCATCACTATTACATCGCTAATTAACATATTTATTTTTAACAAAACATTGCGATGCACTGGATTGCCTCGTAATATTTTTATTTTATAATACTATTTTCTTAAAATAAATTTTATTTAAATTAATTGCAATGCAATTATTGCGTCGCTAACTTTAAAAATAATTTTTATATTTTTCTGGTTTATTGCGTCGCTATTTAAAAAATTAAGTTTTTTAAAAAATTGCGACGCACTGTTTTGCGTCGCAATATTTTTTTTCATATTAATATTTATACAAATTAATTTCATTTAAAATAATTGCGACGTAATTAGTGTGTCGCTAAATTAAAATTAATTTTTATAATTTTCTGATCTATTACGTCGCTATATAAAATTATTATGTTTTTCAAATATATTGCGATGCACTGAGTGGCGTCGCAATATTTTTATTTCATAATTATATTTCATAAAAATATATTTTTTAATTAATATTTGTGATGCAATTTTTGCATCACTATATTAAATTTTTTTTTAATTTTATGTTTATTGCATCGCTAATGCGTCGCTATTTAACATAATTAATTTTTTAAAAAATATTGCAACGCACTTATCTGCGTCGCAATATTTTATTCCTTTAATAATATTTTAAAAAAATATATTTATAAATATTGTGACACATTTTGCATCGCTAAATTTAAAAATTATTTTTTTTAATTTTATGGTTTATTCAGTCGCTAATGCGTCGCTATTTGCATCGCAATATTTTTTTGACGAGGAGGCGTCACAATGTAGTCGCAATTTTAGCGACGCATAATTGCGTCGCTAAAATTGCATCGCTATTTCATTATTTTCTTGTAGTGAATACATTTTCAGCTCATCAGAAAAATAAAGTAAGATAACAGACTAGCGTAGCTTAGAAGTTTTAGGCACAAAAGTAGCAACGATCTTGGGAATGGGTCATCAAAGATAAAACATGGGAATAAAGAGAGATGATGAAGAATGCCTTGCGAAGCAAAAAAAAGTAAAAAAAGGGGCTACATGCTTCATGGGAATCAATGTGAATTAAAGTATGAGATGACTTGTTCTTAACAAACCACCCTTGGGATGTGATTCTTAGCAATGGTACGTCAGCGTTTGTGTTGCTCATTTTTCCAATAGCTTGAGGATGAAAAAAGAGGGCTTATGATTTTTTTTTTTTTGGACAAATGAATAGTCTAGCTTAGTGATAACCACAAATGTTCCATCAAAGACCCCAAAATCTCTCTCTCTCTCTCTCTCTCTCTCTCTCTCTCTCTCAAGGTAATGTTGAGCATGCTTAATGCTGAAATTTAGAATCGATGAGGCATTTTAGTATTTCAAAATAAAATGTCTGATAGAAATTTTTGAATTCCTTCTCTAGCTAATAAAATTGTGATAAGAACTTATTCCAAAACTAATTAAAACATTTATCTATCATGTTTAGATGAGTACAAACGCTCTGCCATCATGTCAGATGAACCATTAAAGCTTAACCAAACGATGATACTTTGAATGAAATACAACATACTTGTCTGTAAGAGACAACGTATCACCACATCCGCCCAGATGCTATGCCATGACAACTGCAATGAGGGATTGAGTATGGTGGACATGGAGCTTAGGCGTTATTTAGGTCAGGTAGTTGGTGGTTTAGACTAGGGTTGGTAGTTTAAAAACTAAGAAACTTGTCGCAAAAATTAGAGTCATGAGTTGATTCAAAGACTCAGTAAAATACCAAATGAGTCTTGGAAATCAAGACCCAAATATCCAATTATATGTTTGTATATGTACTTGCATATTATTTGCAATACCCCAAGTTCATATGCTAACCCAATTAAAGAAGAAATAAGAGTTTTTTTATTCAGAGATCTCGAATACAAGAGTAGTCTGTGTTACATATTTAAAGAGAGATATCCTAACTAATTAGCATAAAAAAAGCTAATAATCAGCTACTAACAGATATGACAGTCTTTTTCTTAGTTTACAAAACTACCACTAGTGTTTGAATTTGTTACAG
Organism: Calamus simplicifolius; assembly: GCA_900491605.1. NCBI lineage: Eukaryota > Viridiplantae > Streptophyta > Magnoliopsida > Arecales > Arecaceae > Calamus > Calamus simplicifolius. The sequence continues at coordinate 452,575 of UESW01004298.1, forward strand.
TCGAGCTTGTTTCATCACCCATATTCTGGCCATTGATATCTGGATTGTTGTGAGAGTTATCGCCCTTATCTCTTCGATCATCCTTATCACGCCATTGACTTTCACAACTAACATTATTTTGAAAGTTACTGAGCTGTTGGAAATGGTTAATATCCTCCCACAAACTATGTCGGGACCGGAGACATAGTTTGTTTCAAAAATTTGCCAAGGAAGCTTTGGCCATGGATTTCATGAAGATATCAGCAACTTGAAGATGAGTGGAGATATGATAGGTGATTAGCAAGCCAAGAGCAACTCGTTTGCGCACAAAATGGTAATATAGCTCGATGTGTTTACTTCGTTCATGGAACACAGGATTGACTGTCATATGAAGAGCGCTGATGTTATCGCAATATAGAACAGGGGGAGAGGGAAGAGCAAGTTGAAGATCTTTTAGAAGGAATGTTAGCCATGTCAGTTCGGCAGTAGTGTTTGCCATAGCTTGGTATTCGGCTTCAGTGTTTGAACGAGAGATGGTAGGCTACTTTTTTTAGCACCAGAAGATTAGATTTTCTCCAAGAAATACATAGTAACCTGTCGTGGAGCGCCGAGTAGTAGGACAACCAGCCCAATTTGCATCAGAATAAGCACATAGATCAAGTGTAGTAAAATGTAAGCTTGTGTCAATTGTGCCTTTAACATAACGAAGTATTCGTTTGACAAGTTTTAAATGAACAATAGTGGGATGATGCATGAATTGAGAAACATAATTGACACTAAAAGAAATATCTTGGCATGTTAATGTTAAATATTGCAAAGCTCCAACAAGGCCTCTATAACGAGTAACATTATGAAGTGAAACAGCAGTGGATGAGAGTTGAATTTTTGACTCGAGTGGAGTACTCATAGGTTTACAACCTTCCATTTCAGCCCGTTCCAATAGTGTCATGGAATAATGAGTTTGAGACAAAAAAAGACCATGAGAAGTTTGAGACATTTGTATGCCAAGAAAATGATGTACTATTCCCAAATCTTTCATTGCAAATTTCCTACTAAGAAGTAGAACAAAAGTATCAATAAGTTTCAGATTGGAACCTGTAAGTAGCATATCATCGACATAAAGAAGTAAAACAAGTGAGCCAAGAGTAGAGTGATAAATAAATAATGATGGATCAGCCAAACTACAGAAGAAACCATATGAAAGGAGAAAAGAACTAAAACGATCGAACCAAGCACGAGGTGCTTGTTTTAAACCATATATGGCCTTCTGAAGTTTGCAAAGAAAGGAAGGATGTTGTGGATCCATCATTCCCGGAGGTTGGAGCATATACAGATCTTCTGAAATGTGCCCATGCAAGAATGCATTCTTTATATCAAGTTTCCGAATAGACCACCATTGGTAGAGAGCAATAGTGAGGATGAGACGAATTGTTTCAGGTTTGATGACTGGTGAGAAGGTTTCCGAAAAATCAATTCCATCAATTTGATGATATCCTTTGGCTACTAATCGTGCTTTTAGTCGATCGAGTGAACCATCGGGTTTGAGTTTTGTTTTGTACACCCATTTTGAACCGATAACATTCATTCCAGAAGTATATGGGACTAGAGTCCATGTTTTATTTTTATGAAGAGCAACAAGCTCCTCTTCCATTGCAGCCTTCCAACTGGAATGAGCCCGGGCTTGTCTAATATTTTTGGGCTCTTTTGGAATCGTAGAGGATAGATGGACATTCAAGTTATACTTTGGATTAGTTTTAATAATACCACTCCTTGCACGAGTTACCATGGGATGAGATGGTAGTGGAGGTTGTTCTACTAAGCTAGAAGAAATAGGTGAACGAGATTGTGAAGACATTGGTTGTGGGGATAGTGGTGTGGACATATGTACATCAGAGGAGATTGGGGACAAAATGTGTGACATATGAGAATTAGGTGTGGGGTCAAGAGAGGTGTTGGATGAGGTATCTACTTGTATTGTATTGGTTGAAAGTTGAGCGGATGGAAAAGGAATATCAATTGAAGAATTTAATGTGGCAATACCCTTTTCAGGAGAAACTTCAAAATAAGGAATTGTGAGCCAAGAGTCAAATATACTAATAACAGATTTAGCTGAAAAAGATTTTGACTCAGGTTTGTAAGGAAAACATGACTCATCAAAAACAACATGTCTCGAAATAAAAAAAAATTTTGCTGGAGGATGAAAACATTTATAGCCTTTATATTGATCACTATATCCTACAAATACACAAGGGACTGTTTTAGGATCAAATTTATTCCATTTAGTGTCCCAAGTGTATGGGAAGCATTTCGAACCGAAAACATGAAGAGAATGATAAATTGGGTGCGTGCCATGCAAAATGAAATATGGACTGTTAAAGTGTAAAGCAGATGAAGGGAGTCTACTAATAAGATAAACAGCAGTAGAGAAAGCTTTAACCCATAGTGATAATGGTGCACCAGAATGAAATAACATAGTCATACCAAGTTCACAGATAACACGATGCCTCCTCTCAACAATACCTGTTTGCTTAGGAGTATGTGGGAAAGATTTATGATGAACAATCCTTATAGATAAAAAATGATTTGAAAGTTTCGAATTTACAAACTCACCTCCACCAACTGAATGGAAAATTTTTATTTTTTGTTGAACTGACGGTCTACATATTTTTCAAAAGCAAGAAACATTTCAAAAAAATTAGATTTTTGTTTTAATGGAACAATCCACATATATTTAGACCAATCATCAATAAAAGAAGCATAATACCAAAAATTTCCAATTGATAAAATGGGAGCTGGTCCCCATAAATCACAATGAATTTTGTCAAAACAACTAGTACTAGAATTTTCAGAACAACTAAAAGGTAGCTTGCTAAGTTTTCCTAACTGACAACTGTCACACAAGTGTTCTAATTTTATTGACCCAATGACATCAATTAAACCTTTATTTTTTAAAAGGTGTAAAGCAGAAATTTGAGGATGCCCCAGTCGTTGATGCCAGATGTCTGCAGTCCCTGTCCTAAAACGATAAGAGAAATGTAATTCTGGAGAGTTGGACAGAACATACAGATCACCCTTGCACCTCCCTATTATTATGGATTGCCCTGTTTTCCTTTCCTTGACAAAAAAAATCAGCATTAGTAAACTCACAATTAACATGATATTGTTGAGTTAATTGACTTATAGACAACAAATTCTTTGTTAAACTAGGGACTAGTAAAACATCAGGAAGGGTGATTGTTTGATTTTTTTGTCTAATAGATGAATCTCCTACTCCAACGATTGGAATGGAAGAACCATCACCTAATATTATTGAATAAGAACCATTATATTTGTGAACATTTGTTAACATATCTAACTTACCTGTCATATGATTAGAAGCACCTGTATCAGAAGTCCATTCAGTATCCGCAATGGTATTGTCTAAGGTAAGCACTGCAAGAGCCTGTGGAATGTCTTCATGTTGCGTAGGCTTCTTGGGTACCCACCAATAAATTTTTGCAATATGTCCCACAACTCCACAGTATTGACATTTTTCTTCACGATAGAGGTTTCATTCTGTTTGGGTCATGCGACGTTCGCCTGATGGAGGAGGTCTCTTCTACTATGTGTTTGAAGTGTTGGTCTACCTTGATATGAGTTCCTTGATTGTTGTGCCTAGAAACCACGTCCAGTGGATAAAAACTTGGGAGTGTTTGCAGTACGTGACTGTTGTTGGCCATAAAAAGCCACTTGAGAATGAAATTGTGTATCAACACGACGTGAGAACCAGTTCCGTCTTTGGTCAAAATTTTGAAGTTGAGAAACCAACTCAGTGTACGTTGGTCTAGGAGGCTTCAACATGGTTGTGGTAAAAGTTTCATATTGGGGACCAAGACTTATCAAAAGATAAAAAACTTTTTCATTGTCGGAGATAGGTTTGCCAATGGTAGCCAAATTATCACACAGACCTTTGAAAATCCGAGTGTGATCGCTCGGATTTGTCATCCTCTTTACGAAGATAAGTAATTTGTTGGCGGAGATGAAATTCCCGTTCTTGAGAATCATGAGCATAGGAGTTTTGAAGCATTTCCCAAATGCCTTGGACTGTGTCAATGCCAATTACAAGAGCAAGGGCCTCCTCTGAGAGGGTTCCAATTATCCAACCTCGGAGAAGGCGATCGGATTTTCACCAAAAACAAAATTCATCTATTAATTTAGGTTGGGATGGTTCTGTAGTTGGCGAATTGTTTGAAGTAGGTGTGACATATTTGGTTGGGGGTGGGGTTTCATTGTTAAGATGTCCGACAAAGTCTTGGCTTTCAGCAAGAGCCAAAGCTTGCTCTCGCCAAAGATGATAGTTGGAGGGGGTAAGTTTGAGGGTAACAAAATTTCCAACATTCAATGATAATGAAGTCATGGTGCAATAATAATAATAATAATAATAAAATAGGGGGGGACTTATCTTCGTAAAATGATGGAGGGCGAAGGTGGCGGAGGGCAGCCGGAGGGAACCCACAAGTATCGCTGCGTTCTTCTAAGAGGACTTTGTCGAAGATGCAAGTGGCAATGGATGCTTCCGGAGCGCAAGATGCGGAGAAGAGGCCGCTTGGAGCAGTAAGAGCGCTTGGAGCGGTAAGAGCAGAAGATGTGGAGCACAAAGCGGGGTTATAGGAATTTATGGAGGTGTTATAGGCTGGCAGAGCCTGGACGCTGCTTACTTTGCAGAACCCTCTCACGCGGTTTACGAAGGAAACAAAGCAAATTTATAGAAGGGTTATAGGAATTTATGGAGGGTTTATGGAGGGGTTATAGGAATTTATGGAGGGATTATAGGTTGGCCGAGCATGCTGCTTACTTTGCAGAACCCTCTCGCGCGGGTTATGAAGGAGCTCTCTGGTCGATGGGGAGATGTTTGGGGGATTTCAAATTGGGATTTCCTCTTTGGCTCGAACCTCGCTCTGATACCAAGAAGAAAATAAGAGTTTTTTTATTCAGAGATCTCGAATACAAGAGTAGTCTGTGTTACATATTTAAAGAGAGATATCCTAACTAATTAGCATAAAAAAAAGCTAATAATCAGCTACTAACAGTTATAACAGATATGATAGCCTTTTCCTTAGTTTGCAAAACTACCACTAGTGTTTGAATTTGTTGCAGTCGAACTTGTTTCATCACCCATATTCTCGCCATTGATATCTGGATTGTTGTGAGAGTTATCGCCCTTATCTCTCCGATCATCCTTGTTGGAAGATTATTGAAAAACTATATGACCCAATCCTTTTGATTTTGATGATTACTAAATGCCATTGAGTTCATTAAAAGATATAATGAGTTTATTTAAATAAGCAATATATTTATTTTGAACAATCAATGAAGAATGTTAAAGTTTGACTCTAATCAATTTTGAAAGTAACTTTAAGCTCAATGTTTAAACTTTCAAAAAGAAATTTTATAATTCATGTTTTATTCAATGAGTTTTTGGAATAGTTCTTGAATCGATTATTAATATCAATTTTATTGAATTCAAGTCAAAACAATGAATTAAAATGAATCTGGAACGATTTTAATGTCAATCAGAAAAGTTTCTGATTTTTGATACGTTCCGGAGCCGACTCCTGAGTTTCAGAGTCGACTCCGCTCAGTGTACAGAAATGTACATCTATGTCGAGTCGACCCATGAAATTTGTCGAGTCGACCCCTAATTCTGTCGAGCCGACTCCTTGACTGTGCGAGTCGACTCTGCTCAGACACCAGAAGAGTATTTTTCTGAGCACTTCACGAGTCGACCCCAAGCCTTTCACGAGTCGACTCCCCACTTTCAGGAGTCGACACTTTACTTTTGGTGAGTCGACCCCTAACCTTTATAAACATTTCTATTTTTGGTAAGACGAGCTCGAGCCGACTCAGAAAAAGCATGAGTCGACTCCAGCAAATCTGGGCAAAATTTTTACGGATGCCAACTCAGCTCCAACGATTAGTTTTTTGATTAACGGCTATTTTTCTTTGTCTCTAACGGATATATTCTTGCAGAATCTATAAATAGAGGAGCTCTTTTCAAATCGAGAGAATCAAGAGAGTGAAAAAGAAAATCTTTCAAAAAGAGGGAAAAACAGAGCTTCATTTGAAAAAATCATTTGAGTCAAGAAAAGAGATTCAAAAGGAGTGAAATCAGAGAGAGAGATTCGTGTGATCCTGAGCCACAATCTACAAAAGTTCAAGAGGAGATCCCAAAGCAACCAAGAGCAAATCAAGATCTTCCGACCTAGAAAGAAAAGAAGAAAAGCTTCAACCAACATCCAAAAGCCTCAAAGCTAGGAGAATCTGTGCTGAGGCCTGATTCCACACTTCAAGGAGTTGGAGAAGAGAAGCAAAGAAGCCAAGCCTGCATTCAAGCTTATTTAATCAGGCTTTTCTAAACCTTAGCTTTATTTTGATTATTCTGCTCTAGAGGAGCTGTTTGTATTTAAACTCGAATTTATTTTCTTGTGTACTGATTCAAGTGGATTGAATCAGTGGAGGTAGTTGTACCTCGTGGTAAGCTTGGGATAGCTTACGTTTTGGGTTCGTTGTGACCCCTTTAAAACAACGAGTTGGGTTTTGTGCTGGTAAGCCCGTGTAAAACCGGCTGGGTTCGTTGTGCACCCGGGAAAACAACAAGTTTGAGTTGTGAGCTTGGAAAACAACTCGGCTGTAATCTAGGGAGATTATAGTGTGGACCCAAGTGAATCTTGGGAGTGGACGTAGGTGTGGTTGCACCGAACCACTATAAAACCTTGTGTTTGCCGTGCTCTTTTGTCTCTTACTCTATCTCTCTTATATTTCTGTTTGTGCATTGCTTCTTAGTTAATTTCTCTCACTTGCACATCTTGAGTAATCTGTTTAAAACATTTCAAAAAGTCTTAAATTTTTAAGAACCCATTCACCCCCCCCTCTTGGGTTGCCATCTGGGCCAACAATTGGTATCAGAGCAAGTGCTCATTTAGAATTTGATCTCACGATCAAGGGCTAAAGATCCTTATGGCAACACAAAGTGGTTCATGTTTTGCTGAAGGTCATTCTACGAATAGACCTCCTTTATTTAATGGAACCAACTATTCATATTGGAAAGCTAGAATGAGAATATTCATTCAAGCTTCTGACTATGAATTATGGGGAGTAATAATAAATGGACCTAGTACACCCACACACTTAGTTGATGGCACTATTGTTCCTAAGCCCGAAAGGGATTGGAATGATAATGATAGGAGAATGGCTCAACTAAATGCTAAAGCCATTAACATTTTATATTGTTCCTTAGACTCTAATGAATTCAACCGAATCTCAACATGTAATTCCGCAAAAGAAATTTGGGATAGGTTGGAAATAACACATGAAGGAACAAACCAAGTAAAAGAATCAAAAATAAATATTTTGGTTCATAAATATGAATTATTTACATGGAACAAAATGAAACCATCACATGCATGTTCACTAGATTCACTGATATTGTGAATGGTTTAAAAGTCTTGGAAAAGTTTATACTAACTCTGAGCTTGTTCGCAAAATTCTTAGGTCACTTCCAAGGACTTGGGAAGCCAAGGTGACAGCCATCAAGAAGCCAAAGATCTGAACATCCTACCATTGGAGAGCTTCTTGGTTCGCTGATGACTCATGAGCTTCAAGTTAAACAACATGTCAATGAGGATGAGTCAAGAAAGAAGAAGACCATCGCCCTCAAAGCTGCAAAAGGAAGTAAGCAGCAGCGATGATGAAGAGGATGATGATGATGAGACAGCCCTCCTTGCAAGGAAATTCAAGAAGTTTATGCAAAGAAGGAGGCCCTTCCACAAAAAGAGATTTGTTTCAAAAATGGAAGGAGAAAAGAAAAGGATAAGAAAAAGGAAAAGGACAAAGAGAAAGAGCCCTTAGTATGTTATGAATGTAAAAAGCCAGGGCATTTTAGATATGACTGTCCTTTACTTAAGAAGGCCTACAAGAAAAAGAAAAAGGCCTACATGGCAACTTGGACTGACAGTGAAGAGTCTTCTTCCGAAGAAGAAGAACAAAAAGAAGTTGCAATGTTTGCTTCATGGCGGACGACAACGAAGAGGTAAGTACCGAAACCCCCGATGATGAATTTACATTTGATGAAATGTTTGAAGCTTTCAATGAATTGATGATTGATTTCAAAGCTTTGAAAAAGAAACACAAATCTTGAAAACTGAAAACTTAAATTTAATTAAAGAGAAAAATGAATTAAATCTTGTAGTTAAAGATTAAAAGATAAAATGAAACACTTCTTAATGAAAAGAATGATTGTGTTCATAAGATTGATTTGGTAAAATCTGAAAATGAAAATCTAATTAAAGAAAAGAATCAATCTCTAATGAAAATGATTTTCTTAAGAAAGATGTTAAAAATATAAAGACATTGTTGAGAAATTTACTCTAAGCTCAACTAAACTAAATATGATTTTAGATAGTCAAAAAGCAGTTTTTGACAAAGCAGGTTTAGGGTATAACACATTTAGAAAACAAAAATCATTGAAAAATATTTTTGTAAAAGGTAACCAAAGTAATATTACTTGTTTTAAATGTAATCAAAAAGGACATAAATCTTTTGAATGCAAAACAATAAGTAATAATGAAAAATTAAACATAAAGAAAGAAAATATGGGTTCCGAAAGGAACAATTTTTATTGCTACTAACCATGAAGGACCCAAGAAAGCTTGGGTACCTAAACATAAAGTTTAAATTATGTTGCAGGAATGTCTTGTAGCCAAAAGATCAAAAAAAAGTGGTACCTTGATAGTGGCTGCTCAAGACATATGACGGGTGACAAAGATGAATTCATCACCCTGGAAGAAAAGAAAGGTGGAGTTGTTACGTTTGGCGATAATGGTAAAGGTCAAATTATGGGCCTTGGTAAAGTTCGTATAACTCCATCTACATTTATTGATAATGTACTTTATGTTGATGGTTTGAAGCATAATCTAATTAGTATAAGCCAATTATGTGATAAAAACTTTAATGTTTCATTTAAATCTTCTTTATGCACTGTAACTAATTCTATTGATAATAGCATTGTTTTACTGGTTATAGACATGGCAATGTTACTTGGTTGATCTAGAAAAATTATCTTTGAGTGATCATTGCTTAATTGCTGACAATGCTAATATAAATGAAATTAGTTGGTTGTGGCATCGTAGATTAGGTCATGCAAGCACACACCTTATTTCAAAATTAATTAAAATGGATTTAGTTAAAGGATTACCTAAACTAGTTTTTGAAAATAATAAAATATGTGATGCATGTCAATTTGGAAAACAAACTAGAAGTTCTTTCAAATCTAAAAATGTTGTTTCAACTTCTAGGGCTTTAGAGCTACTTCACATGGACCTTTTTGGACCAACTAGAACCACAAGTCTAGGAGGAAAGAAATATGGTCTAGTGATTGTAGATGATTATTCTAGATATACTTGGGTAATGTTTTTAGCTCACAAAGATGAGACTTTCTCGATATTCCTGAAATTCTTCAAGAAAGTCACAAATGAGAAAAACACTACCATAGTATCTCTAAGAAGTGATCATGGAACTGAATTTGAAAATCACTTATTTGAAAATTTCTGCACTGAAAATGGTATTAATCATAATTTTTCAGCCCCTAGGACTCCACAACAAAATGGTGTAGTTGAAAGAAAAATAGGACTCTAGAAGACATGGCCCGTACCATGCTATGTGAAAGTAACCTACCAAAGTACTTTTGGGCGGAAGCTATTAACACAGCATGCTACACTTAAATCGAGCCCTAATAAGACCAATCTTAAAGAAAACACCTTATGAATTATGGAATGAAAGAAAACCCAATATAAAATACTTTCATGCATTTGGATGTAAATGTTTTATTCATAATAATGGTAAAAACAATTTAGGCAAATTTGATGCTAAATCTGATGAAGGAATATTCTTAGGATATTCAACAACTAGTAAAGCTTATAGAGTATTTAACAAGAAAACCTTAGTAGTTGAAGAATCCATTCATGTAGTTTTCGATGAGTCTTTAGCATCTAGTTCTGAAAAGCTTGATGATGAGGAAGATACAAACATAATTGAAAAAGATCTTGAAAAACTTAATATTGAAGTATCTTCAGATCATGAGCAAGAAGCTAAAGATGATGATTCACATAAGGATGATGATGTCAATATTGATCATAATGATATAGATCTTCCAAGAGACTGGAGATATGCTCATAGTCATCCCAAGGAATTGATTATAGGTGATCCATCTCAAGGAATAAGAACTAGATCATACATGAGAAATATTAGTAATCATCTTGCATTTGTATCACAAATTGAACCTAAAACTATTGAAGAAGCTGAAAAAGATAATAATTGGATGTTAGCAATGCAAGAAGAATTAAATCAATTTACTAGAAATAATGTATGGACTTAGTTGAAAGACCTAAAAATCATTCAGTAATAGGATCAAAATGGGTTTTTAGAAATAAACTAGATGAAAATGGCATAGTAATTAGAAACAAAGCTAGATTGGTTGCTAAAGGATATAATCAAGAAGAAGGTATTGATTTTGATGAAACCTTTGCACCAGTAGCTAGATTAGAAGCCATTAGACTTTTACTTGCATTTGCATGTCATATGAATTTAACTTATTTCAAATGGATGTTAAAAGCGCATTTTTAAATGGATTTATAAATGAAGAAGTTTATGTAGAACAACCACCAGGTTTTGAAGATCACGAATTTTCAAATCACGTTTTAAATTGCACAAAGCTTTATATGGTTTGAAACAAGCACCTAGAGCTTGGTATGATAGATTAAGTAAATTCTTAATTGAAAATGATTTTACAAGAGGAAATGTTGATAAAACTTTGTTTTTGAAAAGAAAAAGTAAAGATTTACTTGTAGTACAAATATACGTTGATGACATTATTTTTGGTGCTACTAACGATTCTCTATGTCAAGAATTTGCAAGTTGATGCAGGGAGAATTCGAGATGAGCATGATGGGAGAACTCAACTTCTTCCTTGGACTCCAGATCAAACAAAGCAAAGAGGGAATCTTTATCAACCAAACAAAATACACAAGAGAAATCCTAAAGAAGTTTGGTATGGAATCAATGAAACCCCTCGGAACACCAATGAGTCCTTCATGCAAGCTGGACAAAGATGAAGAAGGTAAGAAGGTTGATCAGAAAATATTATCGAGGTATAATCGGATCCCTACTTTATTTAACTGCAAGTAGACCAGATATTATGTTTGCTGTATGTTTATGTGCTAGATTTCAATCTGAACCTAAAGAATCACATTTAATTGCTGTTAAAAGAATACTAAGATATTAAGTGGAACAAAAAATGTAGGTTTATGGTATTCTAGAGACTCACATTAAACTAATTGCATACACTGATTCTGATTATGCTGGATGTAAGTTAGATAGAAAAAGCACAAGTGGTGCATGCCAATTCTTAGGAAGTAACTTAATCTCATGGTTTAGCAAAAAGCAAAATTCAGTTGCATTATCAACTACTGAAGCTGAATATGTAGCAGCTGGAAGTTGCTGTGCGCAAATCCTATGGATTAAGCGACAACTTGAAGACTATGGTATCACACTTAATAAGACACCCATAAAATGTGATAACACAAGTGCAATCAATTTAACTAAAAATCCAATTCAACATTCAAGAACAAACACATAGAAATTAGATATCATTTTATAAGAGAACATGTAGCTAATAATGAAATTGTCTTGATTATGTTAACACTGAAGAACAATTAGCTGACATATTTACAAACCTTTAAGTGAAGAAAGATTCTGTTATCTTAGAGGAGAGTTAGGATTTGTGATCCATTAGAATGAATTTGAAACCCCTAAGGAAATTTTATCTAAGATTCTTCAAATCTTTGATCTTTAAGGAAATCTTATCTAGAATTCATATCTAATTGATTCACTCATATTCAATGATTATTTATCAATTTTTATGATCATATTCCGGACACATTTCAGAAATTTTATGTTTTTGGTCTGAAATGGTCTCGGAGCCGACTCGGTGCGTATCGGAGTCGACTCCTGGTTTCGACTGAAACTCTCGGGTCGACCCCTCTTCGGCGCGAGTCGACTCCAAGTCGGGATGACTTTCTGTGACTGTCCGGAGTCGACCCCTGGATTTGCGCGAGCCGACTCGAAGTGGTCCCAGGTTGATTTATCTAGGGCAGAGTCGACTCGCGTTCATTTCAAAATTTCCAATCCTTCAAAATACTCTCTCAAAACTCTTCCAAACCTTCCAAAATTCCTAGAATCCCTTTTTACACTTCCAATCGACTAATGGCCCCAAAACACGTGGTTCCAACCTTTGTGCGGCCGGCGTCAAGAGGAAGCGAGCTGTTAGGAAAACCGTGAGGCGTCCCGTGCGTGAGCCGTCACCCAGCTCTGATTCTTCTTCTTCTACTCCGAATGCTTCACCTGCTGCTGCTTCTACACAGGTAGATAGATTAGCGGATAGGATTATACTACGGGTAGAAAGGTAGATTTTGAATTATTTGAAGCTGAGGGTTTTCTTGTTGGGAGACAGTTGATTGAGATGGGATGGGAGAAATATGTTCCTAGATTGCCCGACCTATCCCGCTCTGGTAAAGGAATTTACAAAAATCTGTCTAGAGGAGATCACGGCCTTGTTAGCATTGTGAGAGGTCATAGGCTCTCTGTTACTGTCGAGCTCCTTTCTAGACTGTTGGATTTACCTTTATCTGGCACTGCAACCTTTTCTTCAGAAGACCATAGTCCCGCTCTTGCGAGGTTATTAAATCAGATGTAGTCGGATTTGAAGAGTTTTGCCAATCAACTCCATTAGAACTGAGATTATTCATAATATCTGCAGTAGGATACTCTTTCCTAAGACCGGAAGATTTGACTATGTATCGAAAGAGATATTTTGTGATGGATGCCATTGTGACAGGCAAACCTATAAATCTTCCCAGTATGATACTATGGTACATAGCAGACTGTGGAGGGAAAAGAAAGTCTAGTCTGCCCTATGGATGATCCTTACAAAGATTTTTCTGAGCCAAGGAGTTGTGATTTCAGATAATGAGCCTATGAGGAATCTGCGACACACTGATTTTATAGCTTGGCCACTATTCATAGAATGGGTTTTATCAAAAAGAATGGAAAATGGGAGAGGAAAGGACTGTTAGAAGAAAGAGCTACAGATGTTGAGGCTGCAGGACCATCTGTCAGACATCCTTCACCTGCACCTCCGAGCCCTTCTGCTTCTGCCCCTGCTCCAGCCCCCGTTCCATCTTTTGTTCAAGCTTCATCTTCTGCCAGTTTCTCAGATCAACAACTTATGCAACTCAAAGTTCTATTTGATGATCAATCTGAAAAACTTAAATCTGAATTTGAGAATAAGTTTATGAATTTGAGAGAGACTCTTTATTCATTGGATGATCGTATCTCTAAGATAGAGTCTACTCTTAGCTCTTCTTCGGTATCCTTAAGTGGTGATCTCAAAAATATATTTGAAGAACTTAAGGATATGCGGAGATGGAGAGACTTATGCAAAGTGCAATGCGGAGCTTCAAGACAAGATTTGACTGCTTGCACTTTTGTAGATAAAAGATTAAAAGATATGTAAAATTCAATCTGAAGGAATGAAGAACATTGTAGATCATTTAACTAGGATTGTAAGAACTCACTTGAGTTATTAGATTTTCAATCCTACTCTGAAATTTTTGATATCATGTATTAAACATTTGATGTATTAGATCTTTTGATGAAATGAATTCTCTATGTTGATTACTCAATGTATTTCCTTCTTTCAATGAATTAATGAATTGAAATCTTATCTTGATTAAATGAATGTTTATGCTCTCTACCTTTTTGTTGATAACAAAAAAGGGGGAGAGTTTTATAGTTTTATGATTGTAATACATTTGAGAAATCAAAGTAATCAATGAGATAAACAATGGGATATTTATTTATTTAAGTTTCATAGGGGGAGCTACCTCATTAAGGGGGAGCCTAAGCCTAACTATAAAAACAAATAAATTCACTAATCAATCATGAATAAACTCAATGTTTTTGTCATCATCAAAAAGGGGGAGATTGTTGGAAGATTATTGAAAAATATATGACCCAATCCTTTTGATTTTGATGATTACTAAATGCCATTGAGTTCATTAAAAGATATAATGAGTTTATTTAAATAAGCAATATATTTATTTTGAACAATCAATGAAGAATGTTAAAGTTTGACTTAATCAATTTTGAAAGTAACTTTAAGCTCAATGTTTAAACTTTCAAAAAGAAATTTTATAATTCATGTTTTATTCAATGAGTTTTTGGAATAGTTCTTGAATCGATTCTTAATATCAATTTTATTGAATTCAAGTCAAAACAATGAATTAAAATGAATCTGGAACGATTTTAATGTCAATCAGAAAAGTTTCTGATTTTTGATACGTTCCGGAGCCGACTCCTGAGTTTCAGAGTCGACTCCGCTCAGTGTACAGAAATGTACATCTGTGTCGAGTCGACCCATGAAATTTGTCGAGTCGACCCCTGATTCTGTCGAGCCGACTCCTTGACTGTGCGAGTCGACTCCGCTCAGACACCAGAAGAGTATTTTTCTGAGCACTTCGCGAGTCGACCCCAAGCCTTTCACGAGTCGACTCCCGACTTTCAGGAGTCGACACTTTACTTTTGGTGAGTCGACCCCTAACCTTTATAAACATTTCTATTTTTGGTAAGACGAGCTCGAGCCGACTCGGGAAAAGCATGAGTCGACTCCAGCAAATCTGGGCAAAATTTTTATGGATGCCAACTCAGCTCCAACGGTTAGTTTTTGATTAACGGCTATTTTTCTTTGTCTCTAACGGATATATTCTTGCAGAATCTATAAATAGAGGAGCTCTTTTCAAATCGAGAGAATCAAGAGAGTGAAAAAGAAATCTTTCAAAAAGAGGGAAAAATAGAGCTTCATTTGAAAAAATCATTTGAGTCAAGAAAAGAGATTCAAAAGGAGTGAAATCAGAGAGAGATTCGTGTGCTCCTGAGCCACAATCTACAAAAGTTCAAGAGGAGATCCCAAAGCAATCAAGAGCAAATCAAGATCTTCCGACCTAGAAAGAAAAGAAGAAAAGCTTCAACCAACATCCAAAAGCCCCAAAGAGAATCTGTGCTGAGGCCTGATTCCACACTTCAAGGAGTTGGAGAAGAGAAGCAAAGAAGCCAAGCCTGCATTCAAGCTTATTTAATCAGGCTTTTCTAAACCTTAGCTTTATTTTGATTATTCTGCTCTAGAGGAGCTGTTTGTATTTAAACTCGAATTTATTTTCTTGTGTACTGATTCAAGTGGATTGAATCAGTGGAGGTAGTTGTACCTCGTGGTAAGCTTGGGATAGCTTACGTTTTGGGTTCGTTGTGACCCCTTTAAAACAACGAGTTGGGTTTTGTGCTGGTAAGCCCGTGTAAAACCGGCTGGGTTCGTTGTGCACCCGGGAAAACAACAAGTTTGAGTTGTGAGCTTGGAAAACAACTCGACTGTAATCTAGGGAGATTATAGTGTGGACCCAAGTGAATCTTGGGAGTGGACGTAGGTGCTGGTTGCGCCGAACCACTATAAAACCTTGTGTTTGCCGTGCTCTTTTGTCTCTTACTCTATCTCTCTTATATTTCTGTTTGTGCATTGCTTCTTAGTTAATTTCTCTCACTTGCACATCTTGAGTAAATCTGTTTAAAACATTTCAAAAAGTCTTAAATTTTTAAGAACCCAATTCACCCTCCCTCTTGGGTTGCCATCTGGGCCAACAATCCTTATCACGCCATTGACTCTCACAACTAACATTATTTTGAAAGTTGCTAAGCTATTGGAAATGGTTAATAATTAACTCTATTAATTGACCAAAATAATATGACCCAAAAACTCGAGTGAAAGTTAATAGTTAATAAGTAGACTTGAGTTATAAGCATATAATATATTCTTTTCTCATCTAACGTGGGACTAAAATTGGAGTATCACAATTGTATTATGTATACTCCATGTGTGTAATAAAACTTGTTTACATCCTTGTAAACATCACATTTTTGTAGTAAAAGGTGCCATTTTTTGATACCTTAGCACTATGGTCTAAACAATAGAAAATTTCTCTTTAATTGGATGCAGAATATAGCATGCAATATACTAGTAATATGCGAATATCAAACACTGTCAACATTAGTGTTCATTAGATTGCTTCAAATCTTAGAACAGTAAGAAGCATTTTCTTGATTGCAACTTATTAACCACCTCTTGTGATACCATGCCCCTCTCATGATTCCTAGCAGTAAATATGCTAAAATCTTCTACCATGAAGACTCAATATTTTGCAGCAACTTCAGCTTTTGAACTCAGTTCACCAATTGCTAACTTTCAGCCTGCAACCAGAGAATAAGCAGCAGACTTAATTCATCTTTTAATTGCATCATTCGGAACTATCTTATAAACTTTTAGGGCATCTAAGAGCTTTAGCCTTGAGGAAACTAATTAATTTCATGGTCACCTATGGAGATCAGAGAGCCAAAACAAACTGGATGGATGAAGGTGGCATTTAGCAAATCCAAACAAGCATATTAGAGAAACATTGAGAAATGTTAGACCCTCAAACCACCAAAAAGAGAAGACTTTCCAACAAACTATTCAATATTCACTACAGAAGTTAAATTGCCACATATTACACGCTGCATCCCAAGCACAAGGGCAAATAATGCAACTGAGGCAGCAATTCTCCCCCACCAAGAGCTTGCTCATAGTACTGCATGAATTTCAATAATGAAATGCAACAATTTATTGTAAGAAACAATTACTAACACAAAGATTGATGAAGAAAATGGACAGGCCAACGCAGACTACATGATACTATTATAAGATCTTTTTTTCTAAAAATTGACTTCGAATCCCATCATTCAAACAACTCAAAGCTTCATTCAGAATTTTCACTCCCTTATACCCTTTCCTTGCACCCTTAGGCTTCCTATATGGCACAACTTATATGCAATCAGAAATATGATAGCAAAAGACAAATAGCATTAGTAGTTTTAGTGAAATATTGGAGGCCCAGCATCCCTTCTTAGCAGCTGGAGGTATACCACTACAGCTACTCCCACTATGTAGCTAAATATATATGGTTGCATGTTATAGGAAATCTGTTATGAAACCAAGCTAGTAATCGCAAATGAATTTGATTATGAAGAAAGTTCTGACTTATTTAGTTTTATTGCAGAAGATTGAAAGAAAGTCAAAGAAATAACTTCTTGGTTTCATTCTTTAATAACTCTGTTCCTATTATGGACAAAGTTTTCTTAATTATCAACTCTTTTAGCGTAATTACTAGACTGTTGGACTTTGTCCTTACCGTCACCTTTGACAAGACTAATTACTAGACCAATAGATCTTATCTGTAGGCGAAACCAAAAAAACCTCCAAAGCCCATTAGGAAAAAAAAAATCTTTTATGTCCTCTTGATCTATTATATTAATTTCTCTAGTTCTCTTGGCCTCCTTTCGTTGGACTTTGATCTTATGTGAAAAGGAACCTCTTTTCTATTTAGTTGTTCCATTAGACATTACATGGCTATTCATCTTCCAACCAAATCTTTCAACAAGAGGTAATAAAAAGACATTTTATCCACCATATCTAACACTAAATTTTCTTCATAGGCTTCTTATGTTTTATATTTTCTTGTGGGCTTTTAATATGTCAAGAAGAATACTCTCTTGCAAAAAGACAAAATTTTCAAAATAAATAAGTTACTCCATATTGTGAGGGCTTGTATTGGCATTTGTTTAGTTCTATATGAGTTGTGCACTAGATAAACTTTATATACTTATACAAAATTAAGAAGTTTAAATAATACTTTTTTATTAGTCCTTTTGGATAAAGTTCTAAATTCTTAAAAATGATATTCGAGTAAATTTAGCTCATAACTCATGGTGAATGTATAGGATGTCCACCACACTACAAATTGGAACACAAAGTGGGGATGTCCAAATGAGATTTGTTGAAGTTTGCTAGTTAGAGGCTAATGCATAGCCATATTTGGTTTGATACTAAAAAAATAATTATTGACTGATTTAATAAAGCTCATCAAAAAAGGAAGATAATTACTTATTTTGGGCATCAAATGATAATTATTATATAAGTTTTGCTATTATTATTTAGTTCGATATTGATTTTTTTGTTTTTAATATTTATAATAATTATATCCATATGTAAGTGGATTCTTGCAAAGCCATTATTAGTTCATACTACTTTAATTTTATCTTTATAGAGCCACATGATGCATAGAAATTGGATCATAAGTTGAGATTCAAGTAAGAAGAACAGTACTTAAATTATTTTGATACAAAAGAATAAATAAAATAAAATAAAATAATTTTAATATTATATTAGGGAAATTATTTATTTTTGAAATTAATGCTGATAAATTTTGATATTTTTAAAAATGTTAAATTTATGCCTTGCAGTAACAAGGAGCTGTTCAACCTTTTGGAATGTGTCGGTCACACTTAATTGTATGGGAATCCATTTGCATACCAAATTCACGAGTGGTTTGGGCATACAAGTCACCAAGATGGGGTTGTACTTTTCAAGGAATACTTCTTCCAGCAATGTCCCTATCAATAATCTTTTTAAAAGATAGCTGTAGCAATGCTGCATTTTTTAGGAATAATTTCTGATGATGCCAAATCATCGGCCTCGAGCGTGCGGTCGCCTCCTCCAGCGAGCTCCTCGCACCTGTAAGCAAGCCCGGGGGCCAGAGATTCTGGCAGGGACCCTCCGATGCTCAAGTCAGTGGTCTGGGCATCAGCCGTGAGCTTGAGGAAGCTCGAAAGAGAAAAAGAGAGAGAGGCCCAGAGAAGAGCCTTCTCTGTGAGCGTTTAGGGGTGTCATAAGCGTGTTACCTGGTTGAGGTCCCTCTTACCCTTTTTATCGATGCCTGGAATCCGTCGGCTTGGGACGTGATCTCTTGTCAGAGCATTTATTGATGGTGGTACGGTGGAGCTTACCTTTATGTGTCGTGTCGCGCTGCGGGCCGCGTCCTGTCAGAGTTAGTGGCTGCAGGGCATGGCCGATCGCTACGGCGCTTGCCAAGCGTGTCCCCCCTTTTTGGTTGTCTATCCCTCGTAGAGCATTTGATCACAGAGTGCTCGCATGGCACTGTTCATGCCCTTGAATGAGCTCCAGAGAAAGCTGTGGGTGAATACTTGCATGGTACTGTTCACCGGCACTGTTCAATGCCCGAGCCTGAAAGGGTCTCGGGGTAGGATGTTGTGACCGCACCTCGAGACCGACGGGGGGTCTCGGGGTAGGATGTTGTGACCACACTCGGAGACCGACGGGGGGTCTTGGGGTAGGATGCTGTGACCGCACCCCGAGACCGATGGGGGGTCTCGGGGTAGGATGCTGTGAATGCACCCCGAGACCGACGGGGAGTCTCAGGGTAGGATGTTGAGACCGCACCCGAGACCGACGGAGGGTCTCGGGGTAGGATGTTGTGAATGCACCCCGAGACCGACGGGGGGTCTCGGGGTAGGATGTTGAGACCGCACCCCGAAACCGATGGGGGGTCTCGGGGTAGGATGCTGTGAATGCACCCCGAGACCAACGGGGAGTCTCGGGGTAGGATGTTGAGACCGCACCCCGAGACCGACGGAGGGTCTCGGGGTAGGATGCTGTGAATGCACCCCGAGATCGATGGAGGGTCTCGGGGTAGGATGCTGTGAATGCACCCCGAGATCGACGGGGGTCTCGGGGTAAGATATTGAGACCGCACCCCGAGACCGACGGAGGGTTTCGGGGTAGGATGCTGTGAATGCACCCCGAGACCGATGGGGGTCTCGGGGTAGGATGTTGATGGACCACGAGGTCGAGGTGGGCCGGAGCCGACCCCGAGATGGAATGGGCTACGACCGACCCGGAGGTCGAGGTGGGCCGGAGCCGACGATGAGACCGACGTCGAGATGGAAATGGGCCGCGATCGACCCGGAGGTCGAGGTGGGCCGGAGCCGATGCCGAGACCGATGCCGAGATGGAAATGGGCCGCGACCGACCTGGAGGTCGAGGTGGGCCGGAGCCGACGCCGAAACCGACGCCGAGATGGGAATGGGCCGCTGTCGACGCAGAGGTCGAGATGGGCCTTGGATCAGCCACATCAATTTCTAATTTTCTAATGGCAGATTGGCACCGGCTGCACTGCTATTATTGTGTTCGAGGGCCCTTGGATCAGCAATGGATATTTACAAGCTCATTAGCAATAACTTGGATGCCAATCCTTCTAATTTCATTGATTGGAATAGCCAGTGAGAGTGGTCTTTGAGCAATCCGTGCTCACGCTAAGAAGTCCACCAATCACAAAAGTTCCTATCTGACCCGCTATTCTTCTGTTGGACCTATTCCTCGCCATGCCCGTTTCACTTTCTCCCTTTCTTTTGTTAATTGATTGTTCCAAAAGTCAACTAAAATATTATGAAATTCTTTCAAAATCCTAATCATTCTCCACGATATTATCCTGCAATTCCTTTCTAAATCTCTATAAATTCATCCAAACGTACCTAGAATCATCACAATTTGAACTAGTTCTTGGTCAAACAGCCAGCTAAACGGTAACAGCCATGCATGGGCTATCACTCCCTTGTTTATTTGTTGGTCCTTCTCAGGCATATCATCCTGTGTGCCCTAGAGGTCTCTAAATGGCATTTCAACCACTCATGGGTCATGGTTGTGGCCTACATTGTTGGAGTTTATCATGATTTTGCTGCAAAAATTTACTCAAATCGTTGTTGCGCTCGATTAGAGTGAGAAGAAAATGATCACTATTTCTTTTCTCATAGCTTTGTTGTAAAACATGATGCTCTACGCTTGATGAATACATTTCTCGATGAAAAAAAGAATGCTTGATGAATAAATATGCTTATACTGCATGTTGCATCGATAAAATAAGACCAGTGGTAAAACAAACAGCAAGAAACCATACTTTTTGTTTGCTCTGGCCTCGGGGCAATACTATGGTAAGAAAGAGCAATCACTCAAAAAAAAAAAAAAAAATCACTAGGCAATAAGAGAATATAGCACACCAGCTGAGTCACTTAATTTGTAGCTCTATTTTTAGTTTCTTATGCATGATGTTTATTATTTTCAGCAACCAAACGCGCACACATTTTCTTGGGGTACATAAAGCAAGCAAACACACATATATTTAAGTTTCTGGAATCAAATACACACACAAGCTATCTTCTTATTCTTCTTGATGAGAGGTGGTAGGAATAAAACACGTAGAGGCACACTGATACTTGTAGAAAACACCACGGTTAAGTATTGAAAGCCAATAGAGCAGGGTAAAGTAAATGCCTGATTGGAGTCTGCAGCTTGGACCTGGAGGGACAATCATTGATTACAATACAGTCTTTTGTATCTGCCTTTTATAGTGAAGGTTATGGTGCGGTTCGAAGGGAGAGGAATCGTGGTTGGCATTGGTGCCATCCCACTCAAGCCTTTCCCACCAATCATGCTCACAGCTGAACACCAGAGGCTCTGATGGAGGGTGGGAAGGAGTGAAAATTGGAAGCCACTGCAGACTCCAGCAGCCCCTGAACTTGAGCTCCTGCAGCACTGGCGAGGAGATGTTAGTCTTGCAGATATTCTCCAACTTGGGAAGCTCCTTCAGATGTATGGATCTCAGCTTTGGGAGGTGCATGGGATCTTCATCTTCATCTTCATCTTGTTGTATGAATATCACCTTGAGATCGTTGCAGTAAGTGATTAGAAGCGTCTCCAGCTTTGGCAATGCAGACTTATAGTAGGCGACATACTTAAGCCTGGGGTAGTACTCCAAATATATGCGCCTCAGGTTGGCACAGCCTTCATCTGTTACGTAGATGCTTTCACTCATGATCACAGCAGTTGTCGTCGCAAGATGAGAGGCCCATATGCTCTCCAATGATTGAAGAGCTCCATAGTCATCTGTTATGTAGAAAATAGCATCCATGCAGTGACAGCTCTCAATCCGACACTGTTTGATTTTATCTATATAAAAATCAAAGTCGGTCAAAGACTTGGTGGAATCGTCAGAGTGCACGAATAAAAAATCAGTACGCCAAAGAAGTGGCGATATAGCTATTGGGAACCGGGTACCTCCACTGATCTCTACATGCCTTTCTAAAGGAACGAGAGGAGTAGAGCATTCTTGAGAGCTGCTTTTGGTCAGCACAAAAGTATCTCTGTAAGTGAAGGAATCCCTTCCAAAATGATCCTTCTTGCTCCTCTTGATCTTAATATCCTCTCTCTTGCTTCCTGTGACGGAGGAATAGATGTGGATGTGAAATCTTGTGAGGCTCAAAGAATCAATCGTCCAGTAATATAGCTTTTGAAGAGCCTGGCATCCCTGACAATCATGCGGACTCCAGTGCCATCTTTAGGTCATTGGCATTGGAATGATTCATAGCAATCAACTTTGCCGCATTGATCCAGGTAAAATTCTTTAGGAAGCCGTGTAAAATCATCCCATGGGACTCTCCTGATGTGCTCGCAGCTAGTAGAAGCAACTGCCTAAGCTGCGGGAGGTTGACCACGGCAGGATCCAGCATTTTGATCACAGTGCTAGAAAGATCAAGCTAAGGTGAAATAAGGACGAGTGACACGATATGCGTCAGAATCCACATTTCTGAGTAAGGCTTGTTGTCATTTATCTCCTGTCTAAGTTTCCACTGGATAGTGAACATCATCTTGCCGCCAATCCATCATCCTATTTCAATTCCCAACTTGATGATGTTGATTTCAATTCCAAGATTAAAAAGTAGGAGCAAGAACCTTTCACCCTGCAAGCTCAAGTGGATTGCCTTTCCTACTTTTTCGATCAGGACTTTGCTACCCCTCTCCACCCCTTCGAAGTCATCATCCTTATCCTGCTCATCGAACATGGCCATCGTAGCAGGATCAAGGTTTAGCTTCTCCACGCTCATCCGCTGCACCAACTGAGGGCTTTGCTTCCTCGGCAATCTCACGCATATCACTTTGTCGAATTGGATCCCAGGAATCGATTTGGAGCTCACGTCTTTTGCAATGCGCGCTAGGATGGCAGATGCCCAAATTCCCATCTCCCACCACCTCCATACTTGGACATGGATAAACAAAGCATCCTCATCCAGCAAGTCTATAAAAATGTTTGAGTGGTCCATATTGAAGATCTCGAATTGATTAGTGGCTTCTGTTGAAGTCTCACATTCACCTCCCTTCGGTTTCTCTGTAATTATGGGAGAGCAGGAGCAGGGGTTAGTTTCCCCAAAATTCATCTAGTTGACGAGTTTGACAACAAAAGCGCCCTATTAAGTAATCTGAGTGTATTAAGATTTTTAAAGATTTTTAATGGTTAAAGAGAGCACTAAAAGCAAACCAAACTTGAAGATGTGAAATGGCTAAAACGTCGGCCATTGTTTTCAATAGTGCTATAGTGGCATGCTTGGATACATCACACTTCCTTTCACCCCAAAACTATTATTATTTGAAATATAATCTAGTAAAAGTCTAGCCAACGGTCTGGGTTCAGTTGATTGGAACATTGTCCACTTTGAAAGAGGTCTTAATATGTGAACCCGTGGCAAATGACATCATATTATACTAATTACAATGTGTTCTTCCATTATATTGGATCAGTTTTGCAAATGAGAATTCGATGATTATTATAGTATTTTTGAATGTAAATCTCGATCTATAAACCACCATCTAACTTAGCAAGCAAGGAACTAACTTCAAAAGCTAATCTAATTAACATGAGAAGGATACCTCTCTCTCTTCCATTTTCAAATTTCTTAAGTACGTATAATACCTCTCTCTTGATGACTAATTTAATTAAAATGGAATATGGTTAGTGGTCCTCTCTCTCCTTCTATAATAATATAAATTAATATACTTAATTTAAATCAAAATTAAGTAAACATGGCTCAAACTTAATATAAAATTAATATACTTAATTTAAATCAAAATTAAGTTTATTCATTAAATATGATTAATAAATAAGTCATGTCTCAACTTAACCTCATAACTAAAAATTAGTTAGTAATTGATTGAATTATTATAGATTAATTCATAAAGCATAACTTACAATTCAGTCCGCTAAACTTATTTAACTTATCCAAATTAATTTTATCCTTTAATTTTTTAACTATCAAGATCATTATTAAATTATTTTATGATTGCAAATATATAATTATTTTATCATTAAATTAGTATTAGATGAATTCTACCGGTTATATAAATTAGATGGAGTAAAATTTGATTTTTAATTATATAGGGTGAAAATAGATCATGCATTGTGTCGATCCAAACATTAACTGATTATTAAATAAGTTGTACAAGTCATGTTATGTAACCCATAAAATAACATATAAGGTTTAGGTCTAAATTTCTATATGATTAATAAATAGGTCAGGTTCAAGTTGACCATAAGCTAGTATACTTTTAAGTTGACACAATCTGTTCATGACCCATTGATACAATTTACCACCAACAGGCTATGCCATAGGCATGGACTTTAAGGATGCATGCAAGTTCATTAAGAAAAAAACCATTCCATGTTGCTTTCTCCTAATGCTTTGTCACCTAGTTAGCAAGATAGGCTGCAGTTGTATTTCTTTCCTAAAAGTGTGAATGCATTGAAAGCCATATATGGATGGTAGGATGAACTAGATGTCTCAAAGTAGTTGATGGATATAGTTGGCAAGGTGTTCATTAATCCATGAAACTATTGTGGTCAAGTCACCTTTCAAGAGAATGCTCATTTTTAGGTGTAGGTTCAGAATAAATTCAATAGTATATCAAGCTACAATGATTTCAATGCATAGGACAAAGATGCTCTAATTAAGGTGGCTATAGCTCTTATTGGTCTCCTAGTATAGTCTCGAATGATAAACCCCACACCCATAGAAGACAGATGAACATAGTTATCGAAGTTGACCTTGATTATGCTTGATTAGGGGGGGCTTCCAAGAGACAAGTTTTTGATGGGCAGGGCATACAATAGAATACAATAGAATGCAATAGAATGGCCCAATGATGAAAGCTAAAGTGATGATGTTGAAAAATTCTTGTGCAAGGTATTGTGCTTGATGAGCAATTTTCTGAGATTAAGCTTTCCACTTTGAAAGTATTTTTCATTCCTTCTCCTCCAAATCATCTAGCATAGTTAAATTAGCATGGTCTGCATTTGGCTTTCAGCTTTAAAATTCAAACCTTTTAGGAGCATTTCAATGGTGTGAGGGTTGTTTGGGGAGATGTTATAATAAGGTGGGATAAGTAGGCCCAAAAGCCGATAGATAGGAAGGCATCTATTTGCAAGCTTCCAAATAAAGTAGAAAGCTCTCTGCTATGCAATAGGTAAGAGGCTAAACAATTCCCTTGTTGAAGAATTACTTTATAGACTCCTTGGTTATTCATTTTGGATCTAAACCTTTTACCCTAGCAAAATATGTCTTTATGATTAAGGCCTCCACATTGGGTATGAGTGATCATATCAATTAACTAGCTTAGAAAAATGAAATTGAGCAATTGAGCAGTTAGATGTTCCAGAAACTATCATACAGTCTAAGCTAGTTGACTATCTCTGAATTTGATGCTTTCTCAATATTGTAGGTAGTCAGGCTTCTGCTGGAAGGAGTTGTAGAGAACCAAGGTTGGGTGATGATGATGATTAATTTTTCATGGCCAATGGACCAAATAAAGTTATACTTGATGACGATTGTTGGGTTTACACAACTTTTCAGGTTGCAGAGGAAGATCGAGGCATGGTGTAATTATCCAATCTCCATAAAATTGACACTTTGCTCTTAAGAGCTAGACACAAAGATTGGATGTTTGCATGATCATTCCTCCTATTACCTAGACACAGAGACCTAGGCATGGTGCAATAGCCCTTTCTTCCATGTACAGATGGAAGAATAAGTTCTTTTTTGTTTCCTTGACCAAGGTATTTGGCCATTTGAGAGGACTTGGTAGCATCCAAACCTTCATCCCAGTAGCATCCCCAATCTGACTTAGTAATATCCAAACCTTCATCCCAGCAGCATTCCCAACCTATCTTCTGTCGAGCAAGAAGCCATAGTTTCAACTTAAGCAACACTCGCTCCATCATCTCACCAACCTTTTGGCCAAAGAGGCCTTTGTTCAAGCTAGACTCAACTCGACAACCCCAAGTACTTGTGAACTCACTTCTTTAATTTTTTTTTAATTTCATTGTTCTGCTTAAGAGAATTTGCATTAATGATGATGTTCAAAGTTAGTTGTATTTATATGATAACCATGCTCATAAAATAAATGATAGGTTCTGAGGGAAATCGACTGAATTAGTTTGGGTTAATATTTCTTGCAATTGAGAAGTAAGTGATGATTTATATTTTCTGAATATGTCATAAATATATCCATTTTTAATTGAATATTGATATCATGATTGATTTATGAATTTTACAAATTCATGTTTTTCAATTATAGGTGCATATATTATTTTTAGTAACACTTTTGCTATCATGCTTCTGACTATATGTGAGTGGTGCCATAAGTAAAGAGAGATGGAAGAGTATAAGGAAAAGGTACAAGAGGCAAAAGGCTTGTAAAGGAGCTTTGAACGGTGGGATAAAAGCCCAGTTTTTCAAAATAACCTTATAAAAGTATGCTAGATGAACTCTTTTAATAATGATGCATATCTGTTTAGAATTTAGTCTTGAACCTCATTTATGGATGAATTGATATGATATGGATTATTATCAACTATATTTTGTTACAAATTTTGAAATCTAGTTGCTTATGCTCGATATCCTTCTAGTGGAGATTATACACTAATTTGATACCATGCTTATAGGGATTTGATTGATGAGATTTTGGCATCGTAGGCTGGTTGAGATGATTATAATTATGAATGAATTGAATATTTAAAAGATTATTATCTCCTCTTCTTTCGAAATTAGATGTAGTAGTATTATTCTTATGCATGATATGTTTATTATTAATAAACTATATGAATTATCTAGTTTGGAAGATCATTGCTTGCTAGGCTATTGAACTCATTATTCTATTATTTCTTTTTCTTTTAGATCCAAAGTAGTAGATTCATCGAGACACTAATGGGGAGTGTAAGTTAAGCAAAGGAAATCTACACCATAATCTAGGATCAAATTGAATGGACCATAATCATAATTAGTGATATATTTCAAGTCATTGAAAGTTTATTTTGAGATGATGAATATTAATTAAATATTATTTTCACTACTAAAGTGATATTATAATAAATGCCTTTTATACTTATAAGGCCATGCCTTGTATGTTATAGTTACTACATCCTTGGCTCGAAATCTCAGGTTAGGGATGTGACATGGGTCTAAAAGACTTCTTGTCATGCTTTGAGAAACTTTTATAAAGAAGAAATTTGAGTGGTTTTGGATGTACAAATCTAAATCATTGGCACTCTTATTGAAAAGAGATATATTTCAATCTTTAATCTTCTACTAAAGACTAATGTTGAAAGGGAATGAATGGTTAAGATATCATATATGAGTGCTATATTAGGGTTTGGTGTATGCTATATTTTGTACTTGACTTGAAATATACTTTCTTATTTGATTAATTAGTTGTTTCCAAAGTAGTTCAGGACTTTAGAGTAACCTCTTAAGTATAAAATGAAAAATTCCATCCTAGCATCATATTATCAAGAATGTGATTCCTAGATTTGAATTGCTTAAACATGTAGGATATTTATGTTTGGTTCTCGCAGTAATCTAACTACAAAATACTTGGTATCTCGCATCAACATATTTTTGACAAACTAAATTACAAAGAATCTAGCTAGAAAACATGTGAAAATTTTAAAAAACTCTTATTTTGCAAATTCGATCTGTGAATTGATGCATGCCTAAAAATGTAAAAATTCTTAAGATTTTATTAATTAAATTATTTCTACCTGCATACATATTAGAAAATTATAAAATTTATTTGTTTAGATTTTTATAATTTAAAGTATTTTTGTTATTTTATAAGAATTTAATTCGATCTGTGAATTAATTGCATGCCTAAAAATATGAAAATTCCTAAGATTTTGTTAATCGAATTATTTCTGCCTACATACACATCAAAAATTACAAAATTTATTTTTCTAGATTTTTATAATTTAAAGTATTTTTTGTTATTTTCTAAAAATTTAATTTAATCTATGAAAAAAAAATTTAAGATTTATTGCTATTTATAGATTCTAGATTAGGGTTTGTGTTTTGCATGTCATTCATCTGCATTAAATTACTCTTAAGGGCTCTTATTGATGTTAGATAAGGGAGGGATTGAGACCCCTTTCTTGGCTCAAAATAACCATTCGTGTATTCCGATCCTAAGCCTCTAATCTAAAACTGAGTAGCAACTTAATTGACATTTTCCTAAAGTGCTAGGGACACCAACGGTCGGTCTAGTGTACTGGAGGAGACTAATACAAATCAATCTAGTGTGCTCTAAAATTGGTGTCTAGAAGGGAGGTCAAATGTCAAACGACTTAAGCGGAGTATTGGGGTTATTCTAATTAGGCACCTGCAATTTGTGGGTGAGCCTCCCCCCTCCATCTGTCCCAACTGGCCGATTGAAGAGTTACTATTAGATTGGCTTGCATTAAGCCATATCCTTTACTCTGGATGACTAGGTCTAACATACCACAGTCCGAGTCAGTTTGAGTCTTGTGTGTTTATTATATTTGCATATGCACTAGATCAGGAGCATCTTTCCACCTGTCACCACCTCCATTACAGGCTAAACCCATGGCTAATCAAAATATTGAGGACACTTAAGGATCATCACTAAACAACTAGCCCGAATGAACCAAGACATCAAGCAATCTGAGGCTAGATTAGGGTCTAGGTTCATCAAGTCAAAACTAGGTTAGGCAACCTAGAAGAAGCCCGTGAGGCCTATACTGAGTCTGATCATGAGACCCCACCTCATCCTAGGAGAGCCCAATAGCCTGACCTCTACATAAGGCCAAACCCTAGGGGACCTCCATCATGATCCTCACTTTGGGGATGAGCCTAGGAGACCACCTCGACCTGATCTAGTCCTAGATGTCCTCCCTGGGAGACCCAATCATGAGGCAGTAGATCAAGAAGAAAGAGCCCTTAGAAGTGTCAGACTTGAAGCACCTACTTTCGATGGCTCTATGGACCCTAAGGACTACCTAGATTGGAAGGAAGAGATGGACTAGTACTTTGACTGGTATGACATGTCTGAGGAGCATAAGTTTAGATTTGCCAAGCTCAAGTTAGTATGACAAGCTAGGTTATACTGGGCCACTATAGAGCGAAGGCAAGCACTAAAGGATAGGGACCCCATAGTCACCTGGCGTGCCATGAAGGCTAGACTTCGGTCCAATTATGTCTCCACATCGTATGACCAGAGCCTATTGGACCAGTGGCAGGGATTAATTCAGGGTAGTAAAACTGTGAATGAATGCATTACTATATTCTAAGAGTATATGGGTGTAATATCGTTCGGTCTGAGGAAGTCACCCTATCCAAGTTTAGGTATGGCCTGAGAGCATATATTCAAAGAGAACTTTACCTAAGAAGGGTCCACGATTTAGATGAGCTTACCAAGTTGCTAGGGATTATGAACGTTTTCAGAGAGGGACACCCTATCGTAGATCAAGGCTACCAAGAGCCCTAGCCCATATCCAGATCTAGCCAGGCCTATCCTAGTCATCCCAGACCTACCTAGTACTCAGACCCCCACTAGACTTACTCGAGTCAACCCAACACTAGCCAACCCAATACAAGCCGAACCGAGTTGAATCGACCCCAAAATAGTATCCCTATACCCTAGAGAGAGAATAAGGGCAAATCTATAGAGGTCCATAAAAATTTTAACCCCTAGATCAAATGCTTTAGATGCAACAAATCAGGACATATGATCAGCCAGTGCCTAGTCAGATCCCTTCATATAGATGAGTTACCTGAGACTAAATCCGAGCCCCTTGTTGAGCCTGAGGGAGAGGTCTATGAGGCTGATACCCATCTGATAGATGAGTACGATGGATAGGAGGAAACATTTAATTCTGAAGATTTACTAGGAGTGGTTAGATGTATCTTGACCCAAACTCAAACTAAGGACCAGGAAGATTGGCTAGGACTAACATCCTACAGACTTTTGTTAAGATAGGGGATAAGTGCTCAAGATAATAGTTGATAACGGGAGTTGTGTCAATGCCATTTCTACCAATACAATTAAATCACTAGAATTGACCATAGTTCCTCATCCTAGTCCCTATAAGGTCTCATGGGTAGATTCACCTCCATCCCAATCAAGTCTAGATGCCAAATAATAATCAAATTGCAAAATTATGAAGAAAAGATCGAGTGCGATGTAATTCCTATGGGTGTTAGTAGTATTATATTAGGTCGACCTTGGCTTTACAATCACGATGCCACCTTGTTTGGTCGATCCAACATCTACTCTTTTAAACACAATGGAAACAAGTATGTAATATATCCAGTTCACCTAGGGACCCAATCAAGAAAGGATCTAGTAGCCTTAAGGATAGCAAGCCAAGAGTTAATCTGATAAAAGCTAAGGAATTAGAAAAGGACATCACTAAGGGTAAATCTGTTTGAATTTTAACCACTAAAGAATCCATAAATCAGTCCAAAAGAAACAAACCCCAGAAGTAATTGAGACCCTAGAGGAATTTAAGGATGTCTTTCCTGAAGAGTTGTCTGATCAGTTACCACCCTTGAGAGACATCCAACATGCCATTGACCTGATTTCAGGATCCACCCTCCCAAACCTTCCTATTATAGGATGAACTCCGCTGAGCATCAGGAACTACAAAAACAAGTGGAAGAATTACTTAGGAAAGGATTCATTAGGGAGAGCTTAAGCCCTTGTGCAGTTCCTGCACTCTTAACCCCAAAGAAGGATGGTACCTGAAGAATGTGCATGGACAGTAGGGCCATCAACAAAATTACTATCAAATATAGATTTTCTATCCCTAGATTAGATGATATGTTAGACATGATGGCGGGTGCCACCATCTTTTCTAAGATAGACCTTAAGAGTGGTTACCATCATGTTAGAATTAGACTAGGGGATGAGTTGAAGACTGCATTTAAGACTAGAGATGGTCTGTTTGAATGGGTCGTGATGCCTTTTGGGCTTTCAAACGCACCGAGTACATTCATGAGAATCATGACTCAGGTCCTGAAAGAGTACATGGAAAAATTCTTAATGGTCTATTTTGATGATATATTAATTTATAGCAAGACCAAAGAGGACCATCTTAACCATCTCAGATTAATCTGTTAGACCCTTAGAGAGAATAGCCTTTATACAAACCTTAAGAAGTGTGATTTTATGATACATAGGGTTATCTTTCTAGGTTTTGTAGTAATCCCAGAAGGTATCTCAGTGGATCCTGAAAAGGTTAGGTCGATTGTAGAGTAGCCAGTACCCATGAATGTCCACGATATCCGCAACTTCCATGGCCTAGCAACCTTTATAGAAGATTCATTAGGGGGTTTAGCACCATCGTGCACCAATCACTGATTGCATTAGAAAGGGTAATTTCGAGTGGACTAAGTCAGCTAATAAGGCCTTCCTAGAGCTTAAGGATAGGATGACTCATGCACCCGTACTTAGACTTCCAGCTTTTCTAAGGTGTTTGAGATTGCGTGCGATGCGTCGAGAGTAAGCATAGGTGGAGTGTTAAGCCAAGAAAATCACCCCATAGCTTTCTTTAGTGAAAAAATAAATGAAGCTAAACTTACATATTCCACCTATGATAAGGAATTCTATGCAGTAGTATAGGCCCTTAAGTATTGGAGACATTACTTACTGCCGCAGGAGTTTGTTTTATTTTTTGATCATGAGGCACTCCGATTTTGAACTCCCAAAAGAAGCTCAATTCTAGGCACGAAAAATGGGTTGAATACATTCAGGCATACACTTTTATCCTAAAACACCGTGCCGGGGTAGAAAATAAGGTAGCAGACGCCCTAAGCCATAAGTCTTTATTGTTGAGTACTGTTAGTACCGAAGTTATAGGGTTCAATCGGATAAAAGATGAGTATGAGACTTTCCCTGACTTTGGTGAAATTTATAAGATCCTTCGGCTAGGACTCCAGTACTAGTGGAGATTATACCATCCAGGATAGTTATCATTTTAGGGGCAATAGACTTTGTATCCCTAGGACATCACTTAGAGAGTTCCTAGTCTGAAAAATGCACGCTGGGGGATTAACTGGTCATTTTGGAAGAGATAAGACTATCCTAGCAATAGAGGACCAATTTTACTGGCCAGAATTAAAAAGGCTTGTTGCCCTGATAGTAGCCTGATGTTGAACTTGTGCCATTGCAAAACAGCAGAAGCAGAATGCCAGTCTATATACTCCTTTGCTAGTGCCTGATCATCCTTGGCAAGACCTCAGTATGGACTTCATTCTAGGATTACCTAAGACCCAAAAGAAGCACGACTCCATCTTTGTAGTGGTCGATAGGTTCTCTAAGATGGCACACTTCATCCCTTGTTTGCAAACCTTTGACGCATCTAGGGTAGCCCGACTTTTCTTAGACAGTGTGGTCAAGCTCCATGGCCTACCCAAGACCACTATTTATGATAGGGATGTTAGGTTCACCAACTACTTTTAAAAACGCTATAGCATCTGTTAGGGACCAAACTTAATTTTTCTACAGCCTTTCACCCCCAAACGGATGGACAAACTGAAGTGGTGAACCGTAGTCTAGGAAACCTTCTTAGGTGCCTTGTAGGTGAACACCTAGGGACGTGAGATCTATTACTACCTCGTGCAAAGTTTGCCTACAATAGCTTAGTGAATAGGTCTACGGGCAAGAGTTCATTTGAGATAGTCCATGGGTACAAGCCTAATCGATCACTTGATTTAATTCCTTTACCCCTCCACACACGAGTCTTAGAGTCCACACAAGCATTTGCACAGCATATCAGAGACTTACATAAGGATATTAGCTATAAAATAAATCTAAGTAATGAAACTTATAAAAGACTGACTAACTTCCAAAGAAGAGCCAAAGAGTTCAGTGTAGGAGATTCTGTCATGGTTAGGCTTAAACCTGAATGGTTCCCACCAGGGACCATTAAGAAACTTCACGCTCATGAAGCTAGCCCCTTTAAAGGTAGGACCCAATGCCTATGTGCTAGATCTGCCCTTGGATTGGGGCATTAGCTTAACCTTCCATATTGCAGACCTAGTAGAATATAGGGAACCGACAGCGATTCTAGTGAGTACTTTGGACCTAGCCCCCTTTCATGAGCGAACCTACCCAGGAGTGTCCACCACCAATTTTACCTGAGCGAGGAGAGCGGATCGAGCGTATCCTGAACGATCAAGCCATTATGACCCAGAACTGCGGTTACCAATGCTATCTGGTCCGATGGCAGGGTCACTCCGAATTTGACGATTCAGGGATTGCTCGAGAGGACTTGCAATGCCTCGACCCAAACCTCCTAGAGAGCTACCAGAGCTAGAGCAACCCATACTCGATGGGGTCGAGTTTCTCCTACCCGGGAGAATTGTTCAGGCACCAGGATTAGGCAGAGGATTCTTAATCCTATGTGGATATCTAAATAGGTTTGTAGGGTTTGATTTAGTTGGAAACAAGGTTTATTTTATTTTATTTTAATTTTGGTCTAATTTTATTTTTGTTTGGACATTTGAGTCCTGTCTTTTGAGTTGGTAATCGTTATTAGGGTTTGGGTCATATTGAGTCAGCTCATTATGAGCTTGGGTCAATTTGAGTCCTCTCCAGTTCAGTTGGTCTTATATGTGTCCAGTCCAGTTTATCTTATATGTGTCCAGTCCAGTTGGTATTGTATTAAGTTCATTCAGCTTATAAGAGGAGCAGAAGACAAGGCCATTACAGTTAAACAGAGCAGCTACTAAATTCAAGTTGGCTCCACACCTACATAAGAAGTCACATGCCAGCCAGACACCTGCTACACACAAGCATTCCACATGCCACCTAGCAGAGCAAGCAAGTCAACAAGATAAGCGTCAATCCCCTAAATCATACAACCCTATTTGGAAGAGTTCCAGCCCAAAGAAGCAGTAAAGAGATGCCCTTTATTGCCCATAAATTACCTTTTTGAAAGGAATTTGTATGGCATGATGTTTTTTTTTCATGTAATCTAATCCACATTTTAGGAAGAAAGTGGGCGCCCCTTTTCTTTCATATCTGTATTTACTTGGGCCCTAAGTCTCTTGCTCTATAAAAGAGACCCTCTTGTATGAATTATGCATCTTTGAATTATTAATGAATCAATCAATCCAGTTTTGAGTTATTGTGAGTTTTGTTATTTGGTTCTCTGGTACTCTTGATTTCCTTCTCCTACGCATGCCAACATCCCAATCTCCAGAAGAAACCATGGCCGCTACCCTTGTTTTCCTCTAGTGGATGCCCAAGAGCCTCTTAGCTGCCTCTCCTTCTCTACTTCTTCCTTGCCTCTTTGCCTCTAATCTGACTTTTCTCTCTTGTTCTTTAACTCTTTGATGGTGTTCTTGCAGGTCCCTCAGTAACCACGAATCTAGGATTCAAGGTGATCGCCATCCAGGTCAGCGGATACTTAGCCGCAAATCCACAAGCTTGGAGCTTGATCATCCAGGGCGCATCCACCAGGCAGAGCGACCCCTTCAGCATCTCGATCTCCTCATCTTGCCAGGTACACCCCCCTAATCTGTTAGTTGCTTTATTGTGGAAGAGTAAGCCATATCAGGGCTTCTTAGCCTCAACGATCTTTCTTCTTTACTTTTTTGTGGAACTGTTTCGTGTGCGGAGTTATTGTGAGTTTTTCTGAATCCCTCTAAGGCTATTACTTCGGAAGACTAATCAACTACAACCATTAATCATATAAAATTTACTTGCATGCAAATCGATCCTGCATCAGCAATACTATGGTAAGAAAGAGCAATCACTCAAAAAAAATCACTAAGCAATAAGAGAATATAGCACACCAGCTGAGTCACTTAATTTGTAACTTTGTTTTTTAGTTTCGTATGCATTTTGTTTATTATTTTCAGCAACCAAACACACACACATTTTCTTGGGGCACATAAAGCAAGAAAACACACATATATATATTTAAGTTTCTGGAATCAAATACACACACAAGCTGTCTTCTTATTCTTCTTGATGAGAGGCGGTAGGAATCAAACACGTAGAGGCACACTGATACTTGTAGAAAACACCACGGTTAAGTATTGAAAGCCAATAGATCAGGGTAAAGTAAATGCCTGATTGGAGTCCGCGGCTTGGACCTGGAGGGATAATCATTGATCACAATACAGTCTTTTGTATCTGCCTTTTATAGTGAAGGTTATGGTGCAGTTCAAAGGTAAAGGAATCATGGTTGGCATTAGTGCCATCCCACTCAAGCCTTTCCCACCAATCACGCTCGCAGCTGACCACCAGAGGCTCTGATGGAGGGTGGGAAGGAGTGAAAATTGGAAGCCGCCGTAGACTCCAGCAGCCCCTGAACTTGAGCTCCTGCAGCACTGGCGAAGAGATGTTAGTCTTGCAGATATTCTCCAGCTTGGGAAGCTCCTTCAGATGTATGGATCTCAACTTTGGGAGGTGCATGGGATCTTCATCGTGTTGTATGAATATCTCCTTAAGATCGTTGCAGTAAGTGATGTGAAGCATCTCCAGCTTTGGCAATGCAGACTTACAGTAGGTGACATACTTGAGCCTGGGCAGTACTCCAAATATATGTGCTTTAGGTTGGCATAGCCTTCATCTCTTTCGTCGATGCTTCCACTCGTGATCACGGCAGTTGCCGTCGCAAGATGAGAGGCCCATATGCTCTCCAACAATTGAAGAGCTCCATAGACGCCTGTTACGTAGAAAATAGCTTCCATGCGGTGACAGCTCTCAATCCAACACTGTTTGATTTTATACATA
Source organism: Calamus simplicifolius (assembly GCA_900491605.1). Classification (NCBI taxonomy): domain Eukaryota; kingdom Viridiplantae; phylum Streptophyta; class Magnoliopsida; order Arecales; family Arecaceae; genus Calamus; species Calamus simplicifolius. The sequence goes on from UESW01004298.1 coordinate 488,504, forward strand.
TAAAAATCAAAGTTGGTCAAAGACTTGGTGGAATTGTCAGAGTGCACGAATAAAGAATCAGTACACCGAAGAAGTGGCGATATAGCTGTTGGGAATCGGGTACCTCCACTGATCTCTACATGCCTTTCTAAAGGAACGAGAGGAGTAGGGCATTCTTGAGAGCTGCTTTTGGTCAGTACAAAAGTATCTCCGTAAGTGAAGGAATCCCTTCCAAAACGATCCTTCTTACTCCTCTTGATCTTAATATCCTCTCTCTTGGTTCCTTGGATGGAGGAACAGATGTGGATGTGAAATCTTGTGAGCCTCAAAGAATCAATCTGCTCGTAGTCTAGATCTCTCAAGAGCATGGCATTCCTGACAATCATGCGGACTCCAGTGCCATCTTCAGGTCGTTGGCATTGGAATGATTCATAGCAATCAACTTTGCTGCATTGATCCAGGTAAAATTCTTCAGGAAACCGTCTAAAAGCCTTCCATGAGACTCTCCTAATATTCTTGCAGCCTAGTAGAAGCAACCGCCTAAGCTGCGGGAGGTTCACCACGGCAGGATCCAGCATTTTGATCGCAGTGCCAGAAAGATCAAGCTCCTCGAGTTCAGGTAGATCGGACAACTCCACTTCCTCCAATCTACAGCAACCCCTTAGACAGAGCTTGGTCATTTTGGAACCAGAATGGCAGAAGGTCCTAAGGTTTTGCATCAGTGGAGGTATTAGCTCTCCAGTAGTATCCGCCTCTTGTAGGGACTTACAATCTTTGAGGCTGATCTCCTTGATCGATGACAGAAGGTGCTTCCATTGAGGCAAGAGCGTCTTCAAGCTTGAGCATCCATCGAGAATTAGTATCTCGAGGCTGGCATCTTTGGAGAGGCTCCTTGGTAATGACTCGATTTTGTCGTTGTAAGAAAGGTCGAGAACTTGTAAACCTGCATGTGCGCAAATAAATCATCTGGAAGCTCACACGAGCATCCATTGAGAATTAGTATCTTGAGGCTGGAAGCTTTGGAGAGGCTCCTTGGTAATGACTCGATTTTGCTGTAAGAAAGGTCGAGAACTTGTAATCCCTGCATGTGCTCAAATAAAGCATCAGTCGAAATGCCTAGGGTCACCAAATTTTGGCAATGCCGTAGCTCAAGAAGCCTCAGGTTGTGAAGGCAAAGGATGGAGGAAGGCAGAGACGAGATGTTGGAGTCTGAGAGAACAAGTACTCGGAGGCTGCTTGCATGCTGGAAGAAGTCGTCCGGTAACAAACCATCTTGAAAAATGCAAGATTGGAGGAGCAAGGTGGATAGATTGAAGGAAGATTCCATGGCTCCCTTGGATAGGAGTGCCCTTATTGAATCATCCTCCACCGCTAGCCAGCGGCAGTCCTTCCAGTCTTTGACATCACCACTCTGTTGCTTTCTTGGCGTCAATATCTTCAACAACTTGCTCGGGTGCAGCAAGTAATTTTTATACCACAGCTCCTATTTTGCGTGCTGGAAGACCATGTCTGCTACTTCCCAGTGGAGTTCTGGACCCAGGCATTGATTTTTTAGCTCTTCAAACACAGCCTGGAATATCTCCCAGGCTTCGTCTCCTTGGATGAGCTCCTCTGCCACCAAGTACCTGGCAAGCCTCGCAACTTGATTAATGTGCAGCACCAACTAGAGCAAACAACATACCAGAAGCACTGGAGGACCTTTTCTGGAGTCAAGCTACTGTTCCTTCTTATAATTATACCATTGACATAATCAGCTATTTCGCTAGCTTCCATGTGCAAGCCCTCCAACAAGGTGAAATAAGGACCAGCAACACGATAAGCGTTAGAATCCACATTTTTGAGCAAGGGCATGTTGCCGTTTATCTTCTGTCTAAGTTTCCACTGGGTAGTGAACATCATCTTGCTGCCAATTCCTGCTCCTATGAAAATTCCCAACTTGGCGATGTCAATTTCAATTCCAAGATTACAAACTAGGAGCAATAACCTTTTACCCGCCAAGCTCAGGTAGATCCCCCTGTTGCTTTAGGGATCGGGCCTCTGCTACCGCTCTCCACCCCTTTGAAGTCATCGTCCTCATCTGTTCATTGAACAGGGCCATCGTAGCAGGATCGAGGTTCAGCTTCTCGGCGATCATCCGCTGCACCAACCGAGGGCTTTGCTTCCCCGGCAATCTCACGTATATCACTTTGTCGAATTGGATCCCAGGAATCGATTTGGAGATCACGTCTTTTGCAACACGCGCTAGGATGGCAGATGCCCCAACTCCCGTCTCCCCCGCCACCCTTGGACATGGATAAACAAAGCATTCTCATCCTGCAAGCGCACGATAATGGGGGGGAGGTTCATATTAAAGATCTCGAATCGATTAGTGGCTGCTGTTGAAGTCTCACATTCACCTCCCTTTGGTTTCTCTGCAATTACGGGAGAGCAAGAGTAGGGGTTAGTTTCCCCAAAATTCATCTAGTTGAGAGACGAGTTTGACAACAAAAGTGCTCTAATAATTAATCTGGATGTATTAAGATTTTTGAAGAGTTCTAATGGTTAAAGAGGGCACTAAAAGCAAACCAAACTTGAAGATGTGAAATGGCTAAAATGTCGGCCATTGATTTCAATAGTGCTATAGTGGCATGCTTCCTGGATACATCACACTTCCCTTCACCCCAAAACTAAGATTATTTGAAATATAATCTAGCAAAAATCTAGCCAACGGTCTGGGTTCAGTTGATTGGAACATTCTCCACTTTGGAAGAGGTCTTAATATGTAAACCCGTGGCAAATGACATCATATTATATTAATTATAATGTGTTCTTCCAATATTTTGGATCAGTTTTGCAAATGAGAATTCTATGATTATTATAGTACTTTGAATGTAAATCTTGATCTATAAACCACCATCCAACTTAGCAAGCAAGGCACTAACTTCAAAAGAGGAATTGAGGAAAAAAGGCTTTCTTTTTTATTCCATCTATTATTTTTATAATCAAGAAAAACTTTCATCTTAACAAGTATGTTAATTACTCTCTTACATTAAGCATATGCATGGACTTTATCTCTCTTTTTTCACATCTAATTTTATATTAAATTAGATTATATCTTATCCTCCTAACAAAAGGGATTCCAAATTTAGTCATCATATTCTTCTATCTCAAAATTTATATAGATATCTTTCTACATATGATCACCATATTTAAGATCAATGCATAACTTTTCTTTGAATCAACAAAAAAAATTATCACAAAATCAATTTACAATGATAAAACAAATCAAGAAGGAATTAATGAAACAAATCAAAATACAATAAACTTTATTTCAATTATAAAAAAATAGTTTTTAATATTAATATCAGTAATAATACTAATATTAGTAATAATAATTCAAATATATATTATTTTTATGACTTATCCTCCTTCTCCAATGCATATGAAACAAAATTACTACGCATTGGTAATGGATTAATTGACAAGTCAACAAAAAGAAAACTTTAGAAAAACATCACAGATATGATCTTTTATCACATAAATATATGAATTATGGAAATTGGAATGACTTGTATATTTATGAATCAACATTACAAGTAAAAGAAGGCAAAAAAAATTCCATACAATTTCAATACACTGAAACCGGAATCAAAACAATCGCTACCACTCTTCATATTTTATATTAATATAATAACACAATAAAGTATTGATTCTACACTAGTTGTTGGATTTATGTTCATATGGTGTGATATAATTTTATGCTAGTCGTCAACCTACTGCAACCCTCTTCTTTTATCCAAGCTAAGACCAGCTATTAAAAAAAAACTCATACATAGGCAGAGTTTTAATAATAAAAGCTAATCTAGTTAACATGAGGAGGATACCTCTCTCTCTTTCATTTTTAAATTCCTTAAGCATGTATAATACCTTTCTCTTGATGATTTATTTAATTAAAATGGAATATGGTTAATGGTCCTCTCTCTCCTTCTATGTCTCAACATGTTATTATATTCTCTTTCTTTTGCTTACCAACATATCCCAATCATATATTCTTAGAAATACTAATCAAAGTTTAATTTTGTTTTCAATTTATTTGGAAATTGATTTATGAAATTGTGGTTGTAGCTTCTCTAAGAGTCATGGTTGTTGATGACTCTCAAAAAAGAAAAGGTGACTGATTACAGTAAAATTATAAAATTATAGAATTACAGCTAGTGTGGCCTAAAAGCTAGTTTACATGGCACCTAAATGATGTCTGATGGATTTCCTTTAATGATGCAAAGATGATATGGTAAATTAAATATTGAAATAAAAAAGGAAAAGTTAAGGTCAGTAATACAGGCTTTGATGGAATATATTATAAAAATTCTAATAAAAGAAAAGTAATAACTTTATAAGAAATAGAACTTTTGAAAATGAAAATTCTGAAAACTAAACTAAAACTAATGTGATAACGAGGAAAATAAAATGTTAAATTATAAATACAATGATAATGAAAATAGAAATACATAATAAATAATATTCAAAAATTGTGTTCAAACAAAAATAAAAAGATTATATATTATTTTCAATAGATGTTCAGTGTCCCTATCACAAATAAGCCTCCTAAAGTTTCAACATACTAAGATATTATAAGATGTCTTGCCTCCTTCCCACTCATCAGAAAAAAGAAAAACAAAGAATTATAGACATACATCCCAAGTCCTTATGAAAAAACAATAGACAATTGTATTAAAAACATGCTAACTAATTAAATTAGAGATCTCAAAAATCTATTTTCAAATTACACACTATAAAAAAGATTTTAGCTGCATAATTGTAGTGGCATTTACTACTTTATGCTACTATATTTTTCATTTTTATGGCATTTAGACTTAAATGCCTTTAATCGTTAAGAAGTATTATAAAATAATTGACTTTTGTTATAAATATTTCTACCATGTTCATACTTTATGGCATTAATGCTGGGATATTTTAAAGATTTCCAAGAAATAATATATTACCTACATTTATGATAAATTATTCAAAAGCATATAAATCATGGCATTAGTTTGTGGAATTTTAAAAAACTCAAAAAATATATTTGCTCTACATTTATGATAAATTTTGGTTTATTAGTTTGTAACTTTCTTTTTTTCTATTGATTTGGTCAAGCTTCTAAATTACTAGTGATGAGGGATGAAGTGGAATGATGCAATCTAGGAGGAGATAGTAATAAAATTTAAAGAAGTAAAATTATTACTCTATTTATATGACATATGAAAGAATTAAAGCCATACTGAATTAGATTGAAGCCTCTTTCGAATTTGGTGTCCGCACCAACTGGTCCAACTAAAGTTGTATTAAAAATATATTAAAAATTATAAATTATTAAATTTATATTTTAAATAACACTATTATTCTTTGATTATGCCACAAATAAAATTATTATCTATATTTTAAAGAACTTGTTAAAAATGATTATATATAAATATAAGAATATGTTGAAATTACTAATATTAAAAATATTTAAATAGGATTATTTTGAAAATACATTAAAGAATAAAAATAAATTTGTTCATTTTTATTTTTTAAAAAAAGAAAAGGATTCTATTTTTATGAAAAATAGCTATTAAAATATAAAATATCATAATTGATATGTTCTATAAATGAATAAGCTATGAATCAGTATAATAGAATTTTATTTTCATAAAGGTTAATGGAGCTATGGTGGTTGAGTTGTTTTTAGTTAAAAAAAGATATGATTTCAAGTTTCATATAGGCTATGTATTGAGTGGCTGCTGCATACTTATAAAGATTCAAGAAATCTAATTAATACTTTCTTGGTAAACCTTTATTAATGAGGTCCTAGATAGTTATAGTAATAAATATTTAAGCTAAATTAAGAAAATAATAGAAAGAATTTTACATCTAATAGTAACAATTTTTATTGTAATATTTTTTGATTTAACTAAATAAAATAATAGAAGCAATAATTTTTAAGATCATGTAAACAGTGCTACTTAAATTCCGACCTACTTTAACTCAATCAAATTTTCTACATAGATGCACATATATAAAATATTTATTAATTATATCTTTCTCATACAAGCTAGCACACCATCAAAAGTAATAAATAGAGTAGACATTTTATTTTTTAAAATTTCTTTTTAACTCAATCAAACTAACTAAATGGTCCAATCCGATCCAACCAACCTAATCCCATTATAATTTCATTTAGATATTATTGGGTTGGTTTGGATCTTTAACCAAATCTAATACCAAGTTGAGTTGGTTATGGATTGGTAGATTTGAGTTTAGGTGCTTTAATTCTCTTAGGGTTTGCTCTCAGTCCAATTCATCTCCTAAACTTACAAACCTATTCTAATAATGAAATCTATTCTAATTAACAAGAATAAAAGATATAGTAGGGCATATAAATATTTCTAAAAATAATTAATGTTGTGATGTAAACTACTTAAGGATATCTGTTGTTAGTCGTGACACTATGAAGAAAGAATTAGGAGCTAATTTAATAACCCTAATTTTAGAGAGAGAAAGATAATGTGACCCATATTTTTTGAAGTCCTTGTTCATCATTTTTGGATGAAGCTTAGGATTGTATACATAAGCCATTAGCAAAATCATAATTGGTCCTTATGGAAAAAAGCATAATAAATGTAACCCTTAAAACCTAATTTTCTACACATATATTGTATCACAATAAGAGAAAAATAATGTAAAGAGTGAGCTAAGAATGAAAGGTGCACCTGGATAGCCGATATCACTGCCTAATTGGAGAGAAGAGTAATAAAAATGGGATGAGGAAAAACGTCTCAACTAGAACACAATAGTAAATCTTCTTGGATGACTTGTAATCAAATTAAAAGAGATGGTGTGTATTTATAGACAATCATGTCACTGTTCCATCCAGAATTTGATTCTTTTCTTGCATCAAGCAAACTATGATACTCAGGTTATCTGCTTTACTCTTTTGGCTTTTTCTTGTTTCCTTAGCTTTGTTCGAGAATGGCGTTAAATAGCTATGATATTGAACTTAATGACTGCCATCAAGCCAATGTGATTAAAAAAATGATAAGATCATAGGAATTCTTCGTAAAGAAAGCATGTGAAGATGGAAGGGAAAAAAAAAAAAGCCAAATGTTGAATGCTGAAGAAGACATGCTGCCAACCACACCAAGCCAATTCCAGCTAATTAACAAAGGAAAGAAAGGCAACAGATCAGTGTAGCTTACAAAAGTTTTAGGTCTTAAAGGAGTGATTCTTGGGATATCACAGAGAAATTCGACAACATGAGAATAAAGTAAAGTGATGATGCCTTGGGAAGTCATGATTGTGTTCTTGATGTTCCAACTAGGCTTTTGGGACACCTTGGGAGGCAAACCATAACAAAAGGGGGTACAAGCTTCGTAAGAAAGGGATATGCCATGCTTTGTTCCAAATAAACAAAGAGGTCCACTATGTGTGCTGGCTCTTTATTTCTTGTTAGCTTAATAATCTTTTTGTGTACACATATAATGGGTTCCCTATCATATTTTTCTTAGTTGGCATATGAAGCTAGAACGACTGGTGTTTACGTGGATTACATTATCATGACCCCTCATCTTGCTCTCCTTTCTATTGTGCTTGCATACACCTGGTGCGTTCCATAAGTCAGGTAAAACAATGCTTTTGGATCAAATAAATGCAGAAATTGACTTGTATACCAAAATCAATATGCGTGCTAAGACACTTCTACGTATGTTAGTACTAAGACACTTCCTTGACTGAAGGTGCTTGCATAATGAGGGTTACCATAAAAAACTTGAAAGAAAATGTAAGCAACAAAGAGGGCTAAAGGAATATCCAATTTTCCCCTCAAAGCAACTCTCTCTTATTCACTCCTAAATATGATAATTTGAACTTAATTATCATGTTCAACAGGTCAAGTACTTAGTAGTAGAATATTAATAAGATAATTAATCCAAAGCCATCATTTTATTTATAGCTTTGTCATCTCCATCATCACATCATCCTAGCTCTCTTTCTTTTGCTTTGGTGTATTGTTCCAGTACGTAGCATGTGTGCAGCCTTTTATTTAACTAGAATATAAAGCTTGTGTTGCCCTTCCCAATAGTCCCACATCGGGAAATTGAGAGTTAGTTGAGTGGTTTATACGTAGTAAAGCAAGAAGGACAAGCACCAATTAGATCCATTTTGGGCTGTGGTGGCTTAAGTTGGTGTGGACCTTTTCCGTCTTGCTTTTTGTAACGGAACGACTCGTGGGTGCTGCAGGCCCAGAGCCTGGGTCGTTACAATATGGTATCAGAGCCATGCACCAACCGAAAGTACAGGATATAAGTGCCACACAGGGCAAAGTGCTACATCCACGGGGGATGGGAGCCACATCCTGACCTGTTGGGGGTACCTCTAGATCCCTACCTGCCTGGTGGTTTGCCCCTAGCGATGAGGATGTCGCCTCTGTAAGGGAGGTAGATTGTGATGCTCCTCCCAATAGTCTCACATCGGAAAATTAGGAGTTGGTTGAGTGGTTTATATGTAGTAAAGCAAGAAGGACAAGGCACCAATTGGATTACTTTTGGGCTGTGGTGGCCCAAGTTGGTGTGGACCTTGACCGTCTTGCTTTCTTATAACGGAACGGGCTCGTGGGTGCTGTGGGCTCAGGGCCTGGGTCGTTATAGCTATGTAGCTTGGGTTTGCGCTCTAAATTCTGGTTGCAACCTGAAGAATAGCGTGCACAGGCTCTGAGAATTTGCTAAACAGTAGCGTTGTTGCAGCATTAACCTTTATTGCTAATTCTAGTTATCTTGGAATTAAAAGGATCGGCGATGATTTGCAACAAAAAGGTGAACCAGAAAACATATCAACAATAGAAAGATGGACCGGAAAATATATTGTCATGCAATGCTACTTCTAGTGTCAAAAAACTCCCCACCTTAGTCTCATCCATTTTACCAATAGAGGTGGTTCCTTTCCTTCTATCCCTTTTGCTCTATCATAAAAGATAAAAAAAATGCTACTCTTGCATTGGAAACCAATCTAGCATTAGAACTTAGTATTTCTACCTTATAAAAAAAATAGTGCAGTATGGTAATTTTAACATGTAAAGCAGGAAACTTATGCCATCCTGTCCTATTCGAGACAGAGATTATTACCTTGTGTAGGGATTTTTCCTTGCTATTAGGGTCTGGAGAGCTAGGGGAATAAGTACTATATCCCCGCCCTACTCTGGCCCACTCTATTCTACTCCATCAGTCCATACTTAAATACTATAACACTTTTATATATTTTCATATATATAAAGTACCCTCATATATATTGAGAAATCCTAATATCTCTCTTCCATCATCTTTAATTTTTTCAATTATTTATTAGTTTCATAACTTTTGCTAAAACTTTAATATGTCTATCACGCCCCAACCCTCCAATTGGGTTGAATGTATGATATGACTGCATAACTCTTAAGTAATCTTAGAATTATGCATGACTTAATTTTTTTTTCTTGTTTTATATGTACACATTAATCTTGTAATCATCAAATATAATTTAAAAGTTAATTAACATAACCATTATTGAGTTCAAATATTTTCCTTTTTTACAATAGATACATGTATCAAATGATCTGGATGTTTCTAGTTTTATGTTCCTCACTTTAGCCCAACCATAATTTATGTTTCTCACTCTAGCCCAACCATAAGAACTAAGCTTAAACATCCCATGGATCTATAAAACAAAAACAACAAAATATAAAATGAGATTGGGCTTAGCAAGAATAGCTTACCTAGGCATTTTTATTTAATAAGAGTCATCATTATGAATATACTGTAATAACCCATCGCTTTCAATGGTCCTAATTTTATTACTATCGTTTCACTAATTAATAAGTGATAACGCCCCCTCCCCCCCCCTCTCTTAAATGTTGAACGCTTGCTTGATGGGAGCAAGCGGTGAAGGGATTTGAGTATAAATAGGGAACCCTTCCTAAGGCTTTCAACAAGGTTATCAAAAGAAAAACCAAAATAAGCGGAGGCATTGAGTCCCTGATCAAGAGCACATCCTGAGGGCTACACCATCAAAGTGCGATGGCTCATTGATTGGAAGAACTCAATCAAGATTCATCAAGAGAAGGAAGATCAAGATCCCTAGAGAGAAAGAAGATCAAGATCCCGTGCAGCTGATTCAAAGAAGATCGAATTCCTTACCCTCATCGGAAAGAAAATCAAAAATGGCTGGAGGTATTTATCAATCTTAACTTGCATGATAAATATATTGATATCGTATTTCTGCATATTTAATATCGTGATCAATATATTAAATTAAGTCTAACATTTGGTATCAGAGCATTTTAAACCTCTGCCTTATTTTGTGAGTGTTTCCATCAAAGTTTCTCTTTTCAAGCAATTTATTGCCGCGTATTTTCCGTTTTCAGTTTTTTGGATCTCAGGTTTCGATTTTTTGCTCAGTTCTGATTTTTGTTTACGGAATTGAGCAGAAACCATTAAACCTATCTTAGATTTCGATTTTTATGAAAATAAAATGTGGCCTCTTCCTTTTCTATTAAAGATTTCTTTTTGGCATTAAAGGTTTCTCGGATTTCTTTTTGGTATTAAAGAGATAGCATTAAAGAAAGAAAAGTAAAGAAAGGAAATGCAACGGAAATATGGCTTCCATAACCACATGCGGTGACATATTAAAAAGAGAGAAAATGTGGCCTGTTTCGGTTTTTTGATTTTCTCGCTTATAGTCTTTCTGTTCTCTCACGGGATTTAAAATCTGGATTGGTTGAATTTTAAATGCATTTATTATCTGTTTAATTTTATTAAATCATGTGACATGATTTGTTTTTATCATTTTTTTTTAAGTTTAAATTTTTGTATTAAAATACACCTCCTGATTCTCTATGCCTACGGTGTTTTGCATAGACTGGCCCAAGGAATGAGCTACGGCCGGACGTGTTCTAATTAACAAAATTTTTCTTAAGATAATAATTTCAAAATTTATTAAATAGATAATTGAAATGTTGTCTCCTGTTCTATACTAGATTTATTCTATGCATGAATTTGGTGGTAGTGTGAAAATCATAGTGCAAATCCTTTCAAGGTCTTATTGATCAGTTGGTGTCTAGAAAGGTAAAGAGATTGTGGTTACTTAATTGGTTCCGTTGACTGACCTAAGGAAAGCAACGGGGGACCCCCACTTCTCTTTCACTGGCCTGGCCAATTTGACTAACTCAGATCTTGATTTGGAAATGTTACGTTGATTAAGATCACTACCTAATAATCATGCTAAATTGGTTAATCTATATGCATATAATGAAATTTAATGTCATGTGATCAATATGATTTTGATTAATTGAGGAGTAGCCACAGCATCTTTGATTAATCAAAATTATATATTAAGTTGCAAAGATCACATAAGGTTAGATGATATTAATTGTGACTAATTATATTAATGTAATGAATCTTATCCCATAGGAATTTTTATTGCACTAATATAATTAATTAGGATGTGATAACAAATTATTTTCTTAATTACCCATAGGAATTAAGAAAGGAATATAATTTGTTAGTCACATCATTAAGTTAATGAGTCTATTTGAGTATAATAACTTAGCCCACAGGTAGTTATTGTATGTTATTGATTATGTTATTGCATGTTTACATTGGTAAAACATGACATCAAGTTATATGCCTCAAATTTAATTACATGAATATGATTTTATTTATGCAGCTATTTTGCTTGTTAATATTTCTGATATAAAATGTGACGTTTCCAATTTAAGTGGTGATAATTATAAATTATGGAAGGAGAGAATTCTTCTTTAATTAGGGTGCATGGATATTGACTATGCTATCAGGAAGGATGAACCACATTCAGTTACATCTACTAGCACTGAGGCTGAGATTGCTGTGTATGAACGATGGGAACGGTCCAATCGCCTCAGTATGATGTTCATACGTACTAAAATTTCTGCTAGTATACGTGGTTCGATTCCTGAGTGCAAAAATGTCAAGGAACTTCTAAAGGCTATTGATGCACAATTTGAGTCTTCAGATAAGGCACTGGCTAGCACCCTAATGACAAAATTATCATCAATGAAGCTCACTACGGTTGGAGGTGTGTGAGCACATCATGAAGATGAGGGACATTGCGGCTCAGTTGAAATCCCTAGAGGTTGAGATGTCAGAATCTTTCTTGTTGCATTTTATTTTGAGCTCACTCCCATAGCATATAGTCCCTTCAAAATATCTTACAACACACATAAGGATAAATGGTCAATTAATAAACTTCTGACCATGTGTGTTCAAGAGGAAGGGAGGCTGATTTTAGAAATGGGAGAAAGTGCACATTTAGTCACTCAGAGAAAGACTAAAGCTCCCAAAGCCAAACGCAAAGGAAAGGATAAAATCCTTCCATACAGAAGACAAGGAGTCCAAGTGCTTCTTTTGCAAGAAGAAAGGACATATAAAGAAAGATTGTCTCAAATTCAAAGCTTGGCTTGACAAGAAAGGTACTCTAACATCATTCGTATGTCATGAATCCATTTGGTTATATGTCATAACACATGGTGGATTGATTCTGGTTCTACAATCCATGTTTCAAATACCTTGAAGGGTTTTCTAAATCCAAGGAAACCATTGGGAAGTGAACAAAGCATCTATTCAGGAAACAAGATGGGTTCACATGTGGAAGCAATTGGGACATGCAGACTTATTTTACATTCTGGTTTTGTTTTAGATTTGGAAAAGACATTTTATTCCAAGTTTCTCTAGAATTTTGATTTCAGTGTCAAGGCTTGTACCAGCAGGATATTCCTTTAATTTTAATAAAAGCTCTGTTGATTTATTTTATAAATCTAAGCTTATTGGGAATGGTACATTGTCAGACAATCTTTCCAAATTAATTTAAAAAATAATACCACCTATAATGTGATGCACGCCCAAACTGGTATAAAAGATGTATTATAAATGAGAATTCATCTATTTTGTGGCATCGGAGATTAGGTCATATCTCCATTGAGAGAATTAAAAGATTAGTAAAAGATGGAGTACTTGATACTCTTGATTTTACTGATTTTGGCACTTGTGTGGACTGCATAAAGGAAAAGCAAACCAACAAGTCCAAGAAAGATGCCAAGAGAAGTTCAAATACTGAAGATCATACATACGGATATCTGTAGCCCAGATATGGATTCGTATGATCAGAGATACTTCATCTCATTTATTGATGACTATTCACGATATGTATCTCTACCTACTTCATAATAAGAACGAAGCATTAGATGCCTTTAAGGTATTTAAGTCAGAAGTAGAGAATAATGCGGCAAGCAAATTAAAATCGTGAGGTCAGATAGAGGTGGAGAATATTATGGTAGATACACTGAGAATGGACAAGCACCTGGTCCGTTTGCTCGGTTTCTTGAAGAAAATGGAATTGTTGCACAATATACCATGCCAGGGTCTCCTGACCAAAACGGTGTAGTTGAAAGGAGAAACCGAACATTATTGGATATGGTAAGGAGCATGATTGTCAGCTCCAACTTACCTAAATCCTTGGACTGAAGCTCTTAAAACTGCTGCGTATATATTGAATCGGGTTCCAACCAAGGTTGTTTCTAAAACGCCATTTGAGTTATTTAAAGGTTAGAAACCAAGTTTGCAACATATACGTGTTTGGGGATGCCCATCTGAAGTAAGAGTCTATAATCCACAAGAAAAGAAACTAGACCCAAGGACTATTAGTGGATACTTTATTGGATATGCTGAGAAGTCCAAGGGTTATAGATTTTATTGTCCATCTCACAGCACTAGGATTGTGGAATCAAGAAATGCAAAATTTCTTGAGAATGACTTGATCAAGGGAGTGATCAATCTCAGTATTTGGCTTCTCTGAGAAAGATCATTCAGTTATTCTAGCTTTCACTTCAAGTGAGGGATTGGTTGTTATTTATAGCACTCCTCAAACTCAATTAAGTGCCCAACAACCAGTCATTGAGATTTCACAAGCTGATGGTAATCTAGAAGATCATGTTGTTCATCAACAATCAGTTGTGCAAGATACTCCTCAAGAGGTCATTGACACAACATTAAGAAGATCAACTAGAATAAAGAAATCAGCAATTCCTAGTGATTATGTTGTGTATCTACATGAATCTGACTATAACATTGGAGCCAAAAATGATCCTGAAACGTTTTCACAAGCCATGAGTTCTAAGGAATCAAACTTGTGGTTCAATGCCATGAAGGATGAGATGGAATCTATGGCATCTAATCGAGTCTGGGATCTTGTTGAGTTGTCTAATGGTGTAAAAGCCATTGGATGTAGATGGATCTTTAAAATAAAGAAAGACTCACAAGGCAACATTGAGAGATATAAAGCAAGACTCGTTGCCAAAGGATTCACTCAGAGGGAAGGAATCGACTACACGGAGACATTTTCTCCTGTATCCAAGAAAGATTCTCTCCAAAAATTATGGCATTGGTAGCTCATTTTGATTTTGAGTTACATCAAATGGATGTGAAGACCGTTTCCTTAATGGAGATCTAGAGGAAGAGGTTTACATGAAACAGCCTGAAGGATTTTCCTCTGGTGATGGTGAGCATTTGGTTTGCAAGCTTAAGAAATCCATATATGGATTGAAACAAGCCTCACGTCAGTGGTATTTAAAATTTCATGATGTGATCTCTTCCTTTGGTTTTGAAGAGAACATCATGGATCAATGTATATACCAGAAGGTTAGTGGGAGCAAAATTTGTTTCTTGGTCCTATATATGGATGACATTCTACTTGCAACCAATGATAAAGGGTTGCTATATGAGGTGAAACAATTTCTCTCCAAAAATTTTGATATGAAAGATATGAGTGAGGCATCTTATGTCATTGGCATTAAGATCCATAGAGAAAGATCTCGAGGCATTTTGGGATTGTCTCAAGAAACTTATATCAATAAAGTCTTGGAGAGATTTCAGATGAAAAATTGTTCACCAAGTGTTGCACCTATAGTGAAGGGTGACAAGTTCGCTTTGAACCAGTGCCCTAAAAATGAACTTGAACGGGAACAGATGCACAACATTCCATATGCTTCAGCTGTTGGAAGCCTAATGTATGCTCAGGTTTGCACAAGACCTGACATTGCATTTGCAGTAGGAATGTTGGGAAGATATCAGAGTAATCCAGGTTTAGACCACTGGAGAGCTGCTAAAAAGGTCATGAGGTATCTTCAAGGGACCAAGGACTACATGCTCATGTATAGACAAACTGATCATTTGGAGATAGAGGGCTACTCAGATTCGGACTTTGCTGGCTGCATTGATTCTCGAAAATCAACATCAGGATTTATATTTATGTTAGCTGGTGGAGCCATATCATGGAAGAGTGCAAAGCAGACTTTGACTGCTACCTCTACTATGGAAGCGGAGTTCGTTGCTTGTTTTGAGGCTACATCGCAAGGTGTATGGTTGAAGAGTTTCATCTCAGGGCTTAGAATTGTTGACTCTATTGCTAGGCCAATTAAACTGTACTGTGACAATTCAGCTATGTATTTTTTGGCTAAAAATCATAAAAGTGGTAGTCAAAGTAAACATATCGACATTAAGTATTTAGCCATAAGAGAACGTGTTAAAGAAACAAAGTGGTCATAGAACACGTTAGCACGGAATTGATGATAGCTGATCCTTTGACTAAAGGCATGCCAATTAAGAATTTTAAGGATCATGTGATAAGAATGGGAGTTGGTTCCATGATATAATTGTATGGATAACAATTTGTACAAAGAAACTCTTGTTTCAATTATTTGTTTATTTCTCATTCAGGTGTACACATTATTTAACTTTTGAGAAATGACAAACTTTTCTTTTGGACTCTGAATAAACATATGGTTTATTCATTGTGTTATGTTGTCACATTTGGAATAGTGGTAAAGAAATTGAATGCATTGTAATACATAGAAATAATACTCAATTATAGAGGACCTTATCGCTATGATTCATGTATTAGTTTCTTGTTCAGTGTTAATAAAATATACGGACCAAGTGGGAGAATGTAATAACCCATCGCTTTCAATGGTCCTAATTTTATTACTATCGTTTCACTAATTAATAAGTATAACGGCCCTTCCCTTTAAATGTTGAACGCCTGCTTAATGGGAGCAGGTGGTGAAGGAATTTGAGTATAAATAGGAAACCCTTCCTAAGGCTTTCAACAAGGTTATCGAAAGAAAAACCAAAATAAGCAGAGGCATTGAGTCCCTGATCAAGAGCACATCCTGAGGCATACACCATCAGAGTGCGATGGCTCATTGATTGAAAGAACTCAATCAAGATCCATCGAGAGAAGGAAGATCAAGATCCCTAGAGAGAGAGAAAAGATCAAGATCCGTGCAGCTGATTCAAAGAAGATCGAATTCCTTACCCTCATCGGAAAGAAAATTAAAATAATGGCTGGAGGTATTTATCGATCTTAACTTGCATGATAAATATATTAATATCGTATTTCCGCATATTTGATATCGTGATCAATATATTTAAATTAAGTCTAACATATACACCACGTAATAAAATAATATGGGTAACAATCCTCTATTTATGATCGTGACTTAGTGTGGTAAAATAATCCTATTTGAATAATAAATAATCATGTATAGTTAGCACTAATCTACATCACTGCAACCAATACAATATCAATATCTAATTCATCATGTTATTAATGATTTACTTGATTTCATTTAGAAAAGCATTGGACGAATCATGACATAATTAATTGATAGTAGAAATCCAAAACTTAAATAGGTTTGTACATAAAAGCAACCAGAAAGTAAAGCAAGTCTAACCCATAACGACAACTAGAAATTGGTCTGCTCATAACTATAACTAGAAAACTAGCTTGCTCATTAGCAACAAACAAAAAACTATAACTAGAAAACTAGCTTGCTCATTAGCACAAACAAAAATGAATCAATCTGAAACCAGAAAACATACCTAACCGCTAGGACAATCAAAATATGTCTGCTCATGAGGATAAACGGAAAGAGATCTACTCATCAAGACAACTAGANCGCCGCCGTTGCTCGTGCGGATGAAGGGGTTCTCAGGGGAGACGCCGCAGGTGTTGTTGTTGCAGCCGGGCCGGGGGGCGGAGAAGCAGTCGCCGCACCCGTTGGCCATGGCGAGGGAGCACTGGGCTGAACGGCATCGGACGGGGCGATACGTGGACGACTTGTAGCCGGTTTCGCAGTCGACCCAGAGGAAGCGGCCGCCGAGGTCGACGACGAGCTTGACGAGCACGAGAGGGGTCCTCTGCTCGACTCGGATCACGTACTGGAGGGTGGCGGCGTCCTTGGCGACCGGGACGACAAGGGCGTGGGGCCGTTGGGCCGAAGAGATGGTATATAGAGAGGAAGAGGAGGAAGGCGAAAAGGAGAAGTGGGGGAGGAGGAGGCCATGAGGTGGTGGGTACGGTGAGAGGAGTTTGACTCTTATGGCCAGCTGTTCTCTTCTTAGCTTTTTCCGGTCTCTCTCTCTCTGTTTTTATTTTTTGAAACAATTTCCAGCCTTCAGTATGGATTAAGATGAGAGGAAAAACTATTATTGCTATTCTGTTTTATTCTTCCCACCATAAATTAAGGCTCATCAATGGGATGACCTCATCCAACCTTATAGGCGAGTTGGAATTTGACTGCAAGAAGCGTATGAAATAAGCCTCTTTTGTCTTGCTTGAATGAATTATGAGGATTTCTGGGCAAGTTTTCATCATGGACAAACCAAGATATAATTTTTGGAAGGGTGCTCACAATCTGTGGTAGAGGGTCATCTTAATTGCCTCGACCTTTAGTAGTTTCTGAAGAGGTGAAGGAAAGGTATTTTTGCTCGACTTAAAGCCTATCTTGTAATTCATTTTGAGCCTGAATTGCTTGTTTCCAAAATAGAACTTATTTCATACCTTCCATATCATCCATAGAGAATACAATAAAATAGTTTGAACCTTGCAAATAAATGCGTCGCAATATTTAATAATAATTTTTTTGTTTTAAAAATTAATTTTAAATATTGCGACGCAATTTGGTGCATCGCATATTTATTAATAAATTTTTAATTTTTATAAATTAATTATTAAATATTGCGACGCAGTAAATTGCGTCGCAATATTTAATAATTAATTTTTTTTATAAATTTAATTTTTTTATTGCGACGCATTTTTATGCGTCGCAGAGCGTCGAAAATTTTTTTTAAAAAAATATTTAAATGATTAAAAATTAAAACGATTAATAAAATTCGTTAAATCTAAATATTGATACAAACATTTTTCAATCAATCCAAACAATAATAAATTTCAAAAAATAATTTATATATTAAAATTTAAAGTTTTACAACATAAAAAAAAATACATCAAGAATCTGATGATCACGTGAAGGCTGTGGAGGCTGTGGAGGCTGTGGAGGCTGAAGACTCTGCGACAAGCGTCTAACCATATCCCGCAAATAGTGCATCTCATCTCGCATGTCAGCAACCTCCTGATCCCGGCCTCGCATCTGATCTCGCATGTCAGCAACCTCCTGATCCCGGCCTCGCATACGATCCTCAAAATCCTGCTCGTAATCCTGGCGAAGCTCCTCTGCAATAGATCTGCGAAGCTCCTCTAAACGCTCGGGAGGAAGATCAGCAGGAACTCGCGAGCTGGAGGCCTGATGGGGAAAAAATGTAGAAGCTCTAGTGCCCATACCATAGACCCTGCGGTCTCGTGGCTGGGCACCAACAGCCTCCAAAAACACGTCGACTCTCATCTGCTGAGAGTTCGACGGGCGTCTCCCCATCAGTAGAGTCGACCTGTGATGCCTGGGATCGAAGCTCGTCGACTCGTGCCTTGAAATTATGAAATCAATCATAAATGAGTTAATAAATTTCTAGAAATTAAATTTTTAAAATTAAACAGATACTACATAAATCTAATTTCTTACCGCAACCTCCCGTGATCGCGTATCGACCCAGGAGCCGTCCCTCTTGGTGTGTGTCGCCCTGAATAGACGAAACTCACCAGGATCTCCGCCCTCCTGCTCAGTCTATAATAATAAAAAAATAATATTAATAAAAATATTTGTAAAGAACTAAATAGTAATAAAAATATTTTTGTTTTCTTACCATACGCCGTCTGTGCTCCTGAATCGAAATGGAGCCCGATGTATGACAGGAGAGACCCATGCCACGACCGCCCTTCTCAGATCGGCGGTTCGTGCTGGCTGATGCGGACCTCCTGCGCCAGCCATCGGACTCCCAGGCCTGCTGCCACTCGTGCCAAATACCCTCTGGCACGTGCGCAGGACGCTGACCCGACGACCTCCAACGATGAAGCATGTCGGAGTATCGGCGTCGCGTCAGAGCCTCCCATGCTGCCCTAATGGCATCATGGGTGGCAGGATCTCACGTAAATTTTTTCTGCATTAAAATAAACAGTTAGTTTCTGAATTATTAACTTTAAAGAATTATATATCATGCTAAATTGTATTTAATAAGTTTACCTGAAACTCGGAAAAATAAAACTCCCTCGTGGCCGGCGATACGTGCGCCAATCGTAGCCACTGGGATCTGCACGCCTCTGAAAAACGGCGCTGATGTGGCTGGAGACATGATGCTGCTCAATGAATCTGTTAAAAAAATGCAAGTTTATAAGTTAATGACTTAAAAAAATTAACAAATATTTGTAATTAATATACTTACATCCCCTGAGCATCAAGTCGAAGTAAAGTGCGGCCGAAGGCGGAAGAACTCTCGGAGGTCTGTGCCGATCGGGTAGATGGTAATACTGCTGCAGAGGTCGAAGGCTGCGCCTCTGCTGGAGATCCAAACTCTCCATCGCCGACGCTCATGTGATCTGATGTCGAAGGATCCAAACTACGTCTCTGCTCACCCAATCTATCGTCGGTAGATCTACCTCTGCCCCTCATACTGAAAATACTAAGGATTCACACAATTAAATTACGATTAATGATTGACTATGTACGAATTTAACACTTATAAAAAAAGTTAAATTTTAAAAAAACCTTTATGTTTAATCGTTGTCATTTGTTTCGTGAAATGTTGGTTCAACATCCGATGCCGTATCGGATTGCGAATCAGTTTCATTATTGGAAGGAAACCGAACATTTGCATCCGCAATTTCTTGGACATCACCACTTGGATCGATAAGTGATGTTTCAGGAGCTCTTGTGTCGTCCTCAATTGCATGCAGTTCCATCTCATCCTCTTGAAATGCAGGCACTCGGCGGATTGACTTGATGAACTCTCCTCTAATACGATTGTTGAACGTGGGACGATTTTAGAAACGGCCCACCAATCTCGCTTGTCGTTGCGCAAACTTGGATATCCGCAGTAAAAGACTTGCTGAGCTTGGGATGCAAGGATGAATGGGTCTATTTCTGTAATCTTCGTCGATGGTTCACTTCAACCAAATTATAGTCGTTATGAACCCTTTTGCCCACAGGAATTATCGGATCGAACCAATCACAACGAAACAATACGGTTCGTTTTAAAGGCCAACCGGGATATTCAACTTCAACCACCTCTACTAACTTTCCATAATAATCCTGCATATTTGCTCCAACACTTTCTCCTTTTACACACACGCCCCAGTTCTGAGTGCCTCTTGAAGCTGCTAATCGTTCAATCTGAAATTTGTACCCATTTACAAAATAGCCAGTAGAGGTTGTTACGGTCTTCAATGGCCATTGCGATAGACATTTAATGAAAATATTGTCGGTTGTCGACCATGGACCGTTGACCTATAAATTAATAAGCTATTGACATCCAATTCAAAAAATAATTGCCATTATCGAAATTGATTGAGTGATACTACTCACAAATTCATAAAACCAGTAAGCAAACTCCGTTTCTAATTTCTGCCCAATTGCAACTTGACTGATGTCGGGATTCATCTGTCGTTGTCTATCACAAAACATCCTTATGGGATGAAAAGGATGAAACTACTGTTAGAAATTAAATATTATGGTATATTATTATATAAATTTAAATTTTCAATTTAGCATTGAAGTATACACTTACTCAATATATGGATCGACTTCTCGACAGTTCATTAGGATGTAATAATGTGCTGCATTATACTCCATATCGCTAGATTTTTGACTTCTGCCCACCAAATGAACGGCCGATAGCTTTAAAAATTGATATTCTACCGTCATTAGCTTCTGCTTCTTCCACACATACGTCATCGTTACGACCATGATTTCGGCTCCTATGTGGACGTGACCCTCAAAGTAATGCGAGGCAAAAGCTGAAACTTCTTCGACCAAGTGTGCATTGCATATCGATCCAAGCCCTGATCTCGATCGGCGACGACCGATCTTGGACCGTGGCAATTGGTCTGATCGACAAAGATACGACGGTTTGCGATCGATCCAAGCCCTGATCCCGATCGGCCACGACCGATCTCGGACCGTGGCGATCCGTCCGAGATCGGCGACGATCCAACGGTTGCGATCGATCCAAGCCCTGATCTCGATCGGCGATGACCGATCTCGGACCGTGGCGATCCGTCCGAGATCGGCGATGACCGATCGCGGACCGCGGCAATCGGTCCGATCGGCAAAGGTCCGACGGTTGCGATCGATCCAAGCCCTGATCCCGATCGGCCACATCCTATCTCGGACAGTTGCAATCCGTTCGAGATCGGCGACGATCCGACGGTTGCGATCGATCCAGCCCTGATTCCGATCGGCGACGACCGATCGCGGACCGCGGCAATCGGTCCGATCGGCAAAGGTTCGACGGTTGTGATCAATCCAAGCCCTGATCCCGATCGGCCACGACCTATCTCGACAGTTGCAATCCGTCCGAGATCGACGATGATCCGACTGTTGTGATCGATCCAAGCCCTGATCCCGATCGGCAACGGTCGATCTCGGACCGTGGCGATCCGTCTGAGATCGGCGACGATCCAACGGTTGCGATCGATCCAAGCCCTGATCTCGATCGGCGACGACCGATCTTGGACCGTGGCAATTGGTCTGATCGACAAAGATACGACGGTTGCGATCGATCCAAGCCCTGATCCCGATCGGCGACGACCGATCTCGGACCGTGGCGATCCGTTCGAGATCGGCGCGATCCAACGGTTTGCGATCGATCCAAGCCCTGATCCGATCGGCGACGACCGATCGCGGACCGCGGCAATCGGTCCGATCGGCAAAGGTCCGACGGTTGTGATCAATCCAAGCCCTGATCCCGATCGGCCACGACCTATCTCGAACAGTTGCAATCCGTCCGAGATCGACGATGATCCGACTGTTGCGATCGATCCAAGCCCTGATCCCGATCGGCAACGGTCGATCTCGGACCGTGGCGATCCGTCTGAGATCGGCGACGATCCAACGGTTGCGATCGATCCAAGCCCTGATCTCGATCGGCGACGACCGATCTTGGACCGTGGCAATTGGTCTGATCGACAAAGATACGACGGTTGCGATCGATCCAAGCCCTGATCCCGATCGGCCACGACCGATCTCGGACCGTGGCGATCCGTCCGAGATCGGCGACGATCCAACGGTTGCGATCGATCCAAGCCCTGATCTCGATCGGCGACGACCGATCTCGGACCGTGGCGATCCGTCCGAGATCGGCGACGACCGATCGCGGACCGCGGCTATCGATCCGATCGGCAAAGGTCTGATGGTTGCGATCGATCCAAGCCCTGATCCCGATCGGCCACATCCTATCTCGGACAGTTGCAATCCGTCCGAGATCGGCGACGATCCGACGGTTGCGATCGATCCAAGCCCTGATCCCGATCGGCGACGACGATCGCGGACCGCGGCAATCGGTCCGATCGGCAAAGGTCCGACGGTTGTGATCAATCCAAGCCCTGATCCCGATCGGCCACGACCTATCTCGAACAGTTGCAATCCGTCCGAGATCGACGATGATCCGACTGTTGCGATCGATCCAAGCCCTGATCCCGATCGGCAACGGTCGATCTCGGACCTTGGCATCCGTCTGAGATCGGCGACGATCCAACGGTTGCGATCGATCCAAGCCCTGATCTCGATCGATCGGCGACGACCGATCTTGGACCGTGGCAATTGGTCTGATCGACAAAGATACGACGGTTGCGATCGATCCAAGCCTGATCCCGATCGGCCACGACCGATCTCGGACCGTGGCGATCCGTCCGAGATCGGCGACGATCCAACGGTGCGATCGATCCAAGCCCTGATCCCGATCGGCCATGACCGATCTCGGACCGTGGCGATCCGTCCGAGATCGGCGATGATCCGACGGTTGCGTTC
This sequence comes from Calamus simplicifolius, assembly GCA_900491605.1. Taxonomy (NCBI): domain Eukaryota; kingdom Viridiplantae; phylum Streptophyta; class Magnoliopsida; order Arecales; family Arecaceae; genus Calamus; species Calamus simplicifolius. The sequence continues at coordinate 511,752 of UESW01004298.1, forward strand.
GATCGAAGACCTGATCCCGATCGGCGACGACCGATGCAATATTTGCGTCGCAATTATTGCGTCGCAATATTTGCATCGCAATAGTAAAAATTTAAAATATTTAATTCTGCTAAAAACATTGCGACGCAAAATTGCATCGCAATTTTTTTAATGATATTTATATTTTATTAAAAATTAATTTAAAAATATTGCGACGCAATATTTGCGTTGCAATATTAAAAATATAAAATATTTAATTCTGCTAAAAACATTGCGACGCAAATATTGCGTCGCAATATTGTATTAATATTTATATTTCGTAAAAATTTAATTTAAAATATTGCGAGCAATATTTGCGTCGCAATATTAAAAATTTAATTTTTTAAAATTCTGCTAAAAACATTGCGACGCAATTATTGCGTCGCAATATTTTTTGATATTTATACCTCATAAAAAATTAATTTAAAAATATTGCGACGCAATATTTGCGTCGCAATATTAAAAATTTAAAATATTTAATTCTACTTAAAACATTGCGACGCCAATATTGCGTCGCAATATTTTTAATGATATTTATATTTCATAGAAAATTAATTTAAAAAATATTGCGACGCAATATTTGCGTCGCAATATTAAAAATTAAATTTTTAAATTTTGCTAAAAACATTGCGACGCAATTATTGCGTCGCAATATTTTATTGATATTTATACCTCATAAAAATTAATTTAAAAAGATTGCGACGCAATATTTGCGTCGCAATATTAAAAATTAAATTTTTTTATTTCTGCTAAAAACATTGCGACGCATTATTGCGTCGCAATATTTTATTGATATTTATACCTCATAAAAATTAATTTAAAAATATTGCGATGCAATATTTGCGTCGCAATATTAAAAATTTAAAATATTTAATTCTGCTAAAACATTGCGACGCAAATATTGCGTCGCAATATTTTTAATGATATTTATTTCATAAAAATTAATTTAAAAATATTGCGACGCAATATTTGCGTCGCAATATTAAAAATTTAATTTTCTTAATTCTGCTAAAACATTGCGACGCAAATATTGCGTCGCAATATTTTATTGATATTTATTTTTATAAAAAATTAATTTAAAAATATTGCGACGCAATATTTGTGTCGCAATATTAAAAATATAATTTTTTTTAATTTTTTGGTTAATTGAGTCGCTAATGAGTCGCTAATGCGTCGCAATATTTTGTTGTCACAAGGCGTCGCAAAGTGGTCGCAATTTAGCGACGCAAAATTGCGTCGCTAAATTTGCGTCGCTATTTCAGTATTTCTTGTAGTGATTCCATCATGGTTGTGGAGCAGGAATATGTTTTACCTCAATATCACATAATTGTATGGAAGGGCAGCTACCCAGTTCTGTCGGGAGTCATATTTATGATGTACTTGATCTAAGCTCAAATTGCTTTCTGGTGCAGTACCTAATCTAAAGTCCGAATACCTATTTCTCTCCAACAACTCTTTTTCTGGACCCATTTCCTTAAGCTATTCTGGAAAAGTGGACCTTACAGTACTTTCTTTGTCCCAGAACCATATAAATGGTAGCATCCCACCATCTTTTTGTAATTGGACTTCATTGGAGGTTCTTGACCTCTCCAGTAACGAGTTATTGGGAGAATTTCCAGACTGCTGGAGCAAATCACAATAAAAATCCTTCATGTGTCCAAAAACCAAAGAGCAGAAGATGCCTCTAGCTCAGTGGTCTATCCTTTGAATCTCCGATCTTTACATATGAGAAACAACAGCTTATCAGGTCAATTTCCTTCCTTCTTGAGACTTTGTAAACAATTGGTTCTGCTTGATCTTGGTAAAAATAGATTCTCGGGAAACATACCCATATGGATTGGAGAAAACTTCTCATCTCTAAGAATTCTTCATCTAAGATCAAATTCTTTTGATGGTAATATCCCCATGCAAGTATCTAGTCTTACTTCTCTTTAGGTTCTAGATTTGGCATGCAACAACTTTTCAGGAAACCTGCCGCCATTCTTCGAAAAGTTTACTGCCATGGTTGAAGAGCAGGAAGAAAGCAAACCATTGATTTCAAGTGGATACATAAGGTGCATATACAAAGAGAGTCTCTTGATTATTACAAATGGATTACAACTTGAGTACACTAGCATCCTTTCATTGGTTACAGGCATTGACCTATCGCGGAATAATCTTTGTGGAGAGATCCCTGATGAACTAACAAATCTTCATGGATTGCATTTCTTGAACTTGTCCGAGAATCATTTTATTGGAAAAATTTCACAAAACATTGGTGATATGAAGCAGTTGGAATCGCTCGATTTATCAATGAACGATCTTTCTGGCCAAATTCCCCAAACCATGGTAGCCTTGAATTTTTTAAGCTACTTGAACTTGTCATATAACAACTTGTCAGGAAGAATTCCATTAGAATACCAATTTCAAACCTTCAATGACACCTCCATCTATGTTGGTAATCATAATCTTTGTGGACAACCATTGCCAAATTGCCCTGAAAATGCACCTCCACAACCAAGAGAGGAACGACCAGATAAAGATGCTTATGAGATGATATGGATTTATGCTAGCTCAGCATTGGGATTTGTGATGGGATTCTGGGGTTTTATTGCTGTGGTGATGATCAAAAAGATCATCAGGATTTCTTATCTTCAATTCATCGATAGAATATATGACTGGATTTATGTACAAATGGTAATAAAGTTTGCCAAGCTGAAGTCTGTCAAGGTAACAAGAAATCGCAAGCATTATTAAGCAACTACGCAGTCAACCACTATGTTGTAATGTATTATGCTTCTTATCTTCTCCTCTCTCCCTATTTCTATCTGGCTCGCATTCTCACTCATGTTCTCTTCTCTCTCTATTGATTTGCTATGAGTAATGTTCCATAAGAAATGTTTGTTTATATTCTCCAATGTGCTAATGAAATGATTTCACTTTAAGTTGGAGTGAACTTTCTCTGTTATCATGTTACACTAATGAAGTGAGTTCACAAGAATAGACTTAATGCCTCATTTAAAATATCTACCTAAACAAGGCAAACGTAAGCAATTATTTATTCCAACTCATGCTGATAGCTATTTTCTTGGTTTTTTGTTAAACAACTTTACTATTTACTACCAAGAAAGGAAAAAAGGCTTAAAATACCTAAGGCAAGACAAACATATGCAAAATACCTCTTTTTTTTTATGCAAAGATTTATAGCTCTTGGATATTGGTAAAATGAAACATTGCATAAGCTTTAAGATAGGGCCTTGATCTAGAGAGGCCATGTCTACCTCCTCACCCTTAAGAGTACGATAATCATGGTTTGCTCCACTCCTCTTAACTTTGAACACTGTGTCGACCTTCCTTGAATCAACTTTGTGTGCACTTGCAAAGAGGGATGGAAGGCTCTAACCCAACAGTTATTTTTCACATGAAACACTCTTTTTTTAATGAAATATCTTTAAATATTTAATGAATAAGTATTAGGAAAGGAAAAGACAAATAAAAATTACTACATTTACACTGAAAACAAAATTATAATAAAAGAGCGCATCCAGTTCAAAATCATTTGTTTGTTTCTGGACCTAGACATGCTTCTATATGTAGGGAGAGGATGCTACTTTTGCTGCTACAGAGGAAGGAATTGTTCCTGGATATGGTGTTGCCAATGTTCACCTCTCTTCTTGTGTTCCTGCTATGAAGGAAAAGCTTGAAGATGCAGACAAGCACCATGGTGCTGACATTGTGCAAAAAATAAGTCTTTAGTGATGCATATTTAAAGCTTTTTCATGGGGAATTCATCAATGCCTTTGCTGTAGAGAAGCTCAAACCAAAGGCACTAGTGGCTGTGCGATTTGAGGGTCTTGCCATCTGAGCATTCTGTTGTGTTTATTCTCTGAAAATTAGGTTAGAAAATTCAGAAATCACTAATACAACGGTGAAGCGCAACTTGAGAAGGGACAATGTTGTAGTAGCATTGATCATTGTTGTAGCAGCATTGATCATTGACAGTGTTATCCCTCTCTTGGGATTTTTTCTTTTCTTTAACTTTTACATTCTGTTAAAATTTTGCACAAAGTGCAGGTTTGGTTAGAGCTATCTTTCACATATTATTTGTTATTAAGTTTTGGGGTTTTGTTGCTGTTTTACTTCAATATTTGATCCAAGGATTATTGTGAAAAATTGTAGGCTTTGCTCATCTAAATCGCATCATTTGGATGTTCATATGGGTATGGAAGAAAATTATGCATCAAAACTTGCAAAGTAGTGATTTTCTTATTCTTTTTCTTACTGTGGAGTCTATTCAGCTCTACTGTGGAAAAGCAATCAATCGTAAAAACGTATTGAACAGCCAAGCTTCAGGAGACATGTCATTTTTAATTTATGACTTGAGTTCATTTCCAAAACAATAACCTTGGAGGTGGTTTCATTTTGAAAATTTTGATGATCCAGTGAGATAAAACAGAGGGATATAACAAAACATGAAAACATTATATATGCAGATAAATAAACCAATAAAACAAATCTGCTAAATATTCTTTTAGCATAATTAGTTAAAACTGCTGGTTGATTGGACAAAGCAGGAAAATAAAAAGGAAAAAAAGGGGGAAAAAGATGGCTCTGTATCTAGCTGACGAAGTGAATAAAAATTGAATTTCTAGGCTTCCTCTTGTGATGAGAAACTCCCCCTAAAACATGTTTTCAAACTGTCATCTGTTAGGTTGTTCTACATTGTTGAACATGTGAAATCTTGCCTTCATAATGCTATATGAAAGACTCTTCTTACCATTGGTCATAATTATTTGCAAACTATTCTTTCCATCAAAATGCTACATGAAAGACTAAGGCTCATAATTTTCACCTTAACCACACAGAGTTCTGCAAGCCAAAACGCTAAAACAATAATCTGAAAAAAGAAGAGGATGAGAATGCTTACGGCATGTACACCATAGAACTAATGATGTGGACGTACCATAAATGTTGGACAAAGATAGACCTCCAAACATGGGAAAATTCTTTAGGCAGAGAGACCTGGATGGCTAAAATCTATAATATAGTATGAATATTATTATTATATGCCTGCCCACATAGTGATAGTTTGGATTATCGACAAATGTAGACTCCTCTTATCTAGCTATCCAAACTTTGCTATGCTATATGCTCGGAAGAGCAGCAAAGATGACCCCAAAATGAGTCATCAAATGAAAACCTGCACTAGTTATTGAGGATCCACCCACAAGCATCGACATGTTAGCGTCTAAACAATGAAAACCTGTTTGGCTTGCTATATGTGCACGTAATATAAATCTTTTCTTGTATGTGGGTACTAAGCTGAGAGCTAATGCATATTTTATCTTTAATATGCATTAATGATCTGTTGTTCTAGTGTCATTTCATCAGGGCATGTTGAGAAATTTTTATCCATGACACAAATATATACTATTGTTTTCCATTTTAGTATATAGGAAATGTGAACCAAATAACGTTCTAAGAAACGAAAAAAGTAGAAAAGAAGAGAAAAGAATGTTGCCTATAAAATCAAATGCTTGTCATTCGTTAAGTAGTGCTAATGTTGGTGATATGATCGTGGCTTCAGTACCACCAAGGACGAGAGATTTCCTTATCCACAAAATAGTTTGTTGTAAACATCACGCTGCCATTAGAGCAAAATTGATACGTTAAAATAAGGGAAACCCATGCTCTTCATGAGGTGAGAGATGATGTGACAAACATGTATCTTTTCTCGTTCTCTCCTATGTGTTGCTTGTACTTCAGTGACAACCTCATCTCCAATGTAGATGGGCAATTTGAACTTCCTAGTCTGAGCAACATATGCCACTCCAGCCTTCACATTCAAGGCAAATTAATAATAAATAATAAATTACATGATGGGCATTATCCATGGACCTGGGGACAAAGTTTGTTTTTCTAGCAATGAAATTTTTTAATAGCTAAATGTGTAAATTCTTATAGTGCTTAAAATAAAAAAAGAAAAAGGAGCTGATGAAATGAAATCAAAACTTGAATATACATTGTCTTTTAATAATTATTTCTTAAACGGGCATATAATTATTGGTTAAAGAAAATATTTTTTCAAAATCACTTCAGATAAAGATTGAGATGTGGTAAATGAAAGGTTTGGAATGTAAAAGTTAACTGTAAGAGATTCTATGGCAAAGTTTTCTTAAAAAAACAAAAAAAAGGTACATAAGGCTCTCAGAACTGTGAACTTTGTCCCACTATGGATTACCCAAAGTTTACCCTAACTAGGGGCTTAGAAATATTTGGTCAAAATGATTTATTTTATTTTTATGTTTTATGTTATAACTATTCCTCAATTAGTCCAAAGACCTGCAGTTTCTTCGGAGACCAGATGAAGACCAATGCTATCTCATTTTTCATTAATAATGGATGTGAAGGATCTTACAAAATTTTCTAACCGTGTTATAGTCTTAAAGACGTATTTAAAGTAGATAGACTTGATCAAAACCACATCACCCTTCAATAATAATAATAAACAAATAATATTTATTTATGAAGCAGTGACAAGATCAAGGAATGTTCTACAACAATCCACCTTAATTTTGGGCACAAAAAAATGAACAAATTAATAAAACACCTTTCTTTCAGTAGAGATATTTCTCCACATGTAAGTACATGGGTTATGGAAAGCCACAACGGAAATTCATTCTTCCCTTCACTCCTGTAAATTGTGGTGGACAACTCGTTGCTCGATCCTTTAAATCATCTGATCAAACTGTTAAGCGGCCAACAATCATTCCACCGCTGAATGAATTGTTCACCACCAGCAGAAACCTTTTAATTTTACTGGCAATGGAGTAAACCAACTAACATGCAACAGAGGGAACAGAGATGATTTAGATATATTGTGAGATATCTACTGTGATTGTGTTAACACGTCTCTTCCAAATGCCACGGCCCTTAAATCATTTAACCTTGACATTGAAAAGAAAGATAAATTGAAAAGTCTCCTCACTCACTCAAGATAATCCATCATTCACTCTATGACACTTCTAAAACGAAGAACACCAAGAAGAGTTCAAGACCTGCTGGAAAGGATATTGATTATAAATTCTCTCATGCAATTTCCTAATGACAGTTCCATTAAAATCACCTTCATGATTTTCAGAGGTCTGAACTATTAGACAGCGCATGGATGTCACAATTGCACCAGGACAGCATTTTCATAAACATTGTCTAGCAGCATAATGATAATATATCAGTCACTGTAATTTACAAGCATCTGATCCCACATTCTCTTAACTATTTGATTACATACAAATGGAATCATAAAACAAAATCCTTGCAGCATAATTTAAACAGTTACAAAATTATAAGAGCTAACATGTTACACTCACCAAAAAATAGATCACATCTTACACTAATTAAAATGTCAAAAAAAAAAAAAAAACTAATGTCATCAGTCCAACTCTGCTTACAAAACCTGCATGGAAGCCCGTTCTCTTCACCATGCATTTTGGACAAGAACTTCCATCTCCATGAGCTTTGTTCAAGGAATTAATTACATTGATGATGCAGCAAGAACAATGTGTTAGTGAGATAACGAGAATCCTATCAGGTCAAAAGCAGTAAATAAATAACCGGACACCATTCATGCAGGTTCGAATAAGATGAGTCATTTGAAATAATTGGCATAGATGCTATTGCAATCTGTTCTTCTTGCTTGTTTCAGGGTTCTCATCAAGCATAACAATGCCATCATCATCATCATTGACCTCAACTTCTTGGGGATTTGCTTGATCACTGACATCAAGGCTTGAACAAGGCTTGATACCATGAGCATTGTCTATCATTTCTGAGATTTCAGATAGTTTTCTCTTGGTCCCAGATTTTGCCGGAACTATCCCAACCCCATCTGATTTCTCTGCTGTTTCTGTCACAGTTAAATGTGCAGTTGACTCGCCATTGCTTACAACCTAAGCGTCTTTCTTGGTAGGAGCTATCATATCCATCCAATGTAAGCATAAAGTCTCTTCTTTTATTTTATTAAAAATAAAACAAAATCATAGCGAACCCACAAGGAAAACCATTCCTTTGATTCCGGTTGATAGGGTGGAAGATCTTCTAATTAAAGAGTAAGGGAGAATCATCAGAGCGAGGCAAGCTTCTGGGGAAGTTCAGATCGTCGCTGGACACTCCAGCAAGGCAGAGCTAAACTTCTCCTTCCTCTGTTTTATCGTTGAGCTGAGAATGCAATGGGATTATTGGAAGTTTAGGGGTCGTTGTTGTCGGAGTAGCTTACCAGAGTGGAAGAGAGAGAGAGAGAATCGCCAACGCTCGCCGCTGCCATTGTTGCCGGCGATGAGAAGGCATGGCGGGGGAGGAGAGTCTGGTTGGGAGAAGACTGAGTCTTCTCCCCTGTTTTCAATTGGGTTCGGCCGGGGGAGGCTGCCAAGCCGGGTGACGAGCGCCGCCGCCCTTCACTGGCGGTGAACGGGTGACGGGAAGGGCAGGAGCCGGTGATGGGTTGGGGCCGGCGGAAAGAGAGGGAGAAAGAGAGGGTGACGGAGAGAACAGACAGAGGGAGAGAGACGGGAGAGGGAGTAGAGAGAGAGACGTGAAAGGGAAGGAGATGGGAGAGAGAGAGAGAGAAGAGACAGAGAGAGTGGGAGCGGGAGGAGAAGAAGACGAAGGCGACACTCGCGTTGAGTTCGGAATGGAAGGGAGAAATCACGTGAGAAGAAGGCTTCAGCCTTCATGATTTGGGTTGTGCTGGGCTTGGTTGCTCGGCTTGAACGAGTGGGCCATTGGTTCATGAGCTGTTTTTTTTTAAAATTGAAAAGGAAAAGTCTTTGTACACCGTTCTCGGTGCAGCAAGGCCTATATAGGCTGTACCATCTTTTTTGATTGGTCCACGTGGCTCCTATGTGGATGACCTATCGGGCGGTATGGCTCTGCTTTGATATTACGTTCTAAACGTGATGGCCATTTAAAGCGTTTGCGCTTTTTTTTAAAATTAGCCTACGGACGAAAATGCCCTTTCCCTCCATCCTAGCGCCAATTTATGTTGGATTTCATCTCTGCAAGAAGAACTCTCTTTCTTCCCGGTCGAAAGAAAATATATTTCAGCTTCGAGGCTGGAAAAACTGGCTACTGGAGTCTTTGAACAAAAACTTCTGGAGGAAATGTCATCCGCAGCACAAAGTAAAAAGTCTTTCTTCCCACTTCTTTCTAAAGCTCCTTTATTACACCAATCATTTTTTCTGGTTAGAGTTAGTTAATGCGTAACCAAACCGTTTAATGCGCGGGTAACTTTCTTAGAACAAAATAGTTATGACATTCTGAGAGTCATAACTATTTAGAGTTTACTATTTTGTAAGCACGAATGTCATACTCTTTTAACTAGGATGTTATACCTCATGAACTGGGGTGTCGTCAGAGTGATTCGGCCTATATTCCCCGTTATTTTCTGTCCATATAGCTCTAGTGTCGTCGTTAAAGCTACGACACCCCTGATATACTGTTAAGACACCGTAGTTACAAGCCTAGGACACCCGTGCTCCAAACGAATGCTGGAGAAAAGTCTTGCGACACCGTAGTTACAATGCTACGACACCCATGCTTATAACCTTCGTGATCTTCGTATGTTGCTTTTCGGGATGTCGTAGCTTGTTCTATGGGGTGTCTTTAAATGCTATAAAGGGTGAGTCGAGCTTATAAACGACGCTGGAGAGCAAGCCCGCGACACCCCATACGGAGAACAATCCTCGCGACACCCCGCTTTAACAGTCACGTCATCGGTGTCGTCGCCTTAAAGCTAGGGTATCGTCAGATGAGAACTGGGGTGTCGTTAACAGCTTGAGTCGGTGCGTCGTCGTTCGCGACACCCCAGTTGAAACTTCACGACACCCTAACTCTCATCTGACGACACCCGTGCTTATAACTGACCACGGCGAGAAGGCCCGTGACACCCAAGTTACTAAAATTTATTTTTATTCATCACAAAAAGAAAGAGAAGACAAAAAGAAAAGAAAAAAGTACATGAGCCCTCACTGGGGCTTGTCATCTGCTTCGGTCGCTGCCGAGCTCCCCCCACGTTGTGGGGCTAACTCGGCGATCTGGCGCTGGAGGGACTCTACTTGCGACTCCAACCGGCTGTTGGCCCAAAGCAGGACCTCGATCTGTCTCATTGAAACGGCCATATATTGCTCGGCCGCCCTGTTGAGTCGCTCGCTAATTGCGAGCGACAACGCAAAGACCTCCGCATCGATGGTTACCATTGTACGGTGGCTCCCATGGGTGCCAGTAGATCGTCCCTCGCCTCTAGAAGCCATCTCGGTATCAAAAAAGTTTGGAAGATCAGCTGAAAAGGTGATTAATGATGGCATTCCCCCATCCATATTTAAGGTACTCTTGGCGGGTGTTTCGATTGCCATGCGCCACCATCTCAGTGGGCAGTTCACAGGAATCGAATCGGTGCACCCCCCCTCGTTGAGTTTCGAGGGATGGGGAACATAAGAGAGTTTCGGGAAGCTAAATACCCGGTTACCGTAGTAAGTTTTATGTCGTCCCAAGAGAAACCTCACGATACCCAAGGATGATTTGGATTTTGGCCGAAACTCCTTCGCGACACCCCACTTGAAACCTCACGACACCCTAGCATCAATGCTACGACACCCGTGCTTAGAACTGACCACGGAGAGAATCCCCGCGACACCCCAGGAGAATTGGATTTCGGCCGAAACTCCTTCGAGACACCCCTATTGAAAGCTCACGACACCCTAGCTTTAAGGTGATGACACCCGTGCTTAGAACTGACCGCGTGGAGAATCCCCGCGACACCCCAGGGAGAATTGGATTTCGGCCGAAACTCCTTCGAGACACCCCTGTTGAAAGCTCACGACACCCTAGATTTAAGGCGACGACACCCGTGCTTAGAACTGATCACGGAGAGAACCCCTGCGACACCCCTTGTTGAATTCGGCCGAACTCCTTCGTGACACCCCAGTTGAAATCTCATGACACCCCAGCACCAATGCTATGACACCTGTGCTTAGAACTGACCGTGCGGAGAATCCCCGCGACACTCCAGGGAGAATTGGATTTCGGCCGAAACTCCTTCGAGACACCCCTGTTGAAAGCTCACGATACCCTAGCTTTAAGGCGACGACACCCATGCTTAGAACTGATCACGGAGAGAACCCCCGCGACACCCCTTGTTGAATTCGGCCGAAACTCCTTCGTGACACCCCAGTTGAACTCTCATGATACCCCAGCACCAATGCTACGACACCCGTGCTTAGAACTGACCGTGCGGAGAATCCCCGTGACACCCCAGGGAGAATTGGATTTCGGCCGAAACTCCTTCAAGACACCCCTGTTGAAAGCTCATGACACTCTAGCTTTAAGGCGACGACACCCGTGCATTAACAGTGAACCCACGGGTGTCGTCGCCTTAAAGCTAGGGTGTCGTGAGATGATAATTGGGGTGTCGTATTGTTTTAACCTTCGTGTCCTAAATCCTAATCCTTTGTCAGCATATATTGACAACTAAATCTATGAATATCATTGTTCATGACTGCGTGCCTATATTTTCACAGTTGATGCTGAAATTATAGATCGGAAAGAAATCGATAACACTCCCGGCCGTGCACCTTCACCCGTTGCTCCAAATGCAGTGGATGATATTGTAGTTCCTCAAACTGAAATGGAATTCAATTCAGCAGATGATGTATATACGTTCTACAATGGATACGCAAAACGAGTTGGTTTTGGAATCACAACAGTGTGTAGCAGGGCCAACAACAAAAAACAACTTTGCTTCAAGCACCTGGCGTGTTGGAGGCAAGGGAAATCTAGAAAATCAAAGAAGAGTATGAATCATAGGGATACTGGAAAAGTTGATTGTATGGCATCCATAAAAGCAAGACTGAATGCTACAAGTGGTAAGTGGATATTGGATGAGGTTTCTCTAGAACATAACCATGGGATGTCCATAACATCAACTGGTTATCTACGGTCGCATAGGAGGATCAGCACACTAGAGAAGGAAGAGATCAGCAATTTACATGCCGTGAATGTTCTGACGACTCAGATACTCTGTCATAGCAAGGAGAAAAGGGGGCAGAAGACAATTGGATTTCACCGAGAAGGATGCTCGTAACTTCATTTGTCGCGAATGTCAGTCTAAGCTGAAAGAAGGAGATGCTCAGTCGATGGTAATTCATTTTGCTGAAATGCAACTCACAAATCCCAATTTCTTCTATTCCATAGACCTCAATGATAATGGTCATCTGAGGTCTGTCTTCTGAATTCATCCAAGGTCAAGATTGGCATGCACATACTTCGGTGATGTTCTAAGCTTTGACTCAACGTACTTGACAAACAGATATCAAATGCCTTTTTGTCTATTCGTTGGGGTCAACCATCATGGACAGTCCACCTTGCTTGGATGCGCATTGTTGTCTGATGAGAGTACTGAGACATATAAATGGGTTTTTCAGACATGGCTGGATGCAAATGGTGGTCAAGCACCTATTGCCATAATAACTGACCAAGATAAGGCAATCGAGGCTGCTGTCAAAGAAGTTTTTCCTAACACACGACATCGATTTTGTCTTTGGCATATATTGAAGAAGATACCTGAAAAGATTGGCCACATTTGCACGGCAAATCCCAAGTTTATGGTTGATTTCGATGAGGCGATATATGATTCATTGACCATACAGTCATTCGAGGAAAGGTGAGCACATGTTATGGAGAAATATAAAGAATGCAAGTCTATAGATTGGTTCAATGTCCTTTACGAATGTCGGGATAAATGGGTCCCAGTTTACCTAAAGGATACATTCTTCGCAGGTTTGTATGTCATTGTCTTTGGTTCATATTCGCGTTAAACACTTTTTTTTTTGTTGACAAAATTTTGAATAGGGATGTCATCTTCACAAAGGAGCGAGGGCATTAATCACTTCTTCGATGGGTTTATAAATTCGAAGACAACACTAACGAAGTTCATAAGTAACTATGAAGATGCCTTGGAAAAAAGATATGAGGCCGAAAATAAGGAAGATAATAGGACGTTGCAAACGATTGCTTTCCTAAAGACATCATCACCTTTTGAGAGACAAGCTGCAGGAAGGTATACAAGGCGCATTTTCAAAAAATTTCAGAATGAGATCCTTGAAATGGCTACATCAAATACAAAATTGATCAAGGAAGCTGGCAACAGTTGTTTATATTCTGTAAAGTCATATGAAAGGATTGAAGTCGATGGAATGGGCAAGGAGATGATCAAAGATTATATCGTGTCATACGATAGAAATATTAAGAATGTTCAATGCCAGTGCCGATCCTTTCAGTTCAAGGGGTACCTGTGTAGGCATGCCCTGTTGGTTCTCAAAGTGACGTATTTCGTTTACCAGATAAATACTTCTTGAAGAGATGGTGCAAGGACATGAAATACCAATTCGACGAATTCGACTGCAATACTGAGGGTTATGATAAAAGCACACGAAAATCACGGTACACAGTGACAATTTTTAATTGAAATGTCTTAATATTTGTTATCGTTAATATTATGTTAATGATTGTAGATATAGTTTGCTGAGTCATCGGATGACAAAGCTTGTAGAGATAGCCTCCATGTCTGAAGATGCATTTAATGTAGTGATGGATGGTCTAACACCTATATTCAAAATTTCCGTGGATGCCAACTGCATAGCTAAACCACGTACAGAGCTTGTAATTCAAGATCCTGAACAAATTAGGACGAAAGGTCGCCCGAGAGAGAACAGATTAAAGAGTGGAGTCGAGAAGAAGTCAAAAAGATCAAGGAAAAATCAGGTCAAAAAAAGAGTTGCTTCAAGCATCAGGCAGACTTGTTTGCAGTCTATTAATACTGAAGAGGACCTGGAGAGAATTGTTCTGCCTTCCGAAACTTTGATGGACTAATTTGATGCTTATGTATTGAGTCAACTTACACAAGAGAATATATAAAACACGGGTGTCGTAACTTTTTAATTAGGGTGGACTGGTCGCAAATGAAGTGCTTTCAAAATATGGTATCTATTTCAATAAAATGAAGTGCTTTTAGCACGACGACACCCCAGCTCTTGGCTAACGACTCCCTAGCTCTTGCGTGGCGACACCCCAGCTCTTGGCTAACGACTCCCGAGCTCTTGCATGGCAACACCCGAAAGGTGGAAACCTACGATATCCCAGTACTCGCGAATGGACACCGAAGATTTTTGCGCGACGACACCCCAGCTCATGGCTAACGACACCCTAGCTCTTGCACGGCGACACCCGAAAGGCAGAAACCTACGACATCCCAGTACTCGTGAACCGACACCGAAGATTTTAGCGCGACGACACCCCAGCTCTTGGCTAACGACACCCTAGCTCTTGCGCGGCGACAGCCGAAAGGCGGAAACCTACGACATCCCAGTACTCGCGAACCGACAACAAAGATTTTAGTGCGATGACACCCCAGCTCTTGGCTAACGACACCCTAGCTCTTGCGCGGCGACACCCGAAAGGCGGAAACCTATGACATCCCAATACTCGCGAACCGACACCAAAGATTTTAGCGCGATGACACCCCAGCTCTTGGCTAACGACACCCTAGCTCTTGCACACCCAAAGGCGGAAAGCTATGACATCCCAATACTCGCGAACCGACACGAATATTTTAGCGCGACAACACCCCAGCTCTTGGCTAACGACTCCCTAGCTCTTGCGCAGCGATACCCGAAAGGCAAAAACCTACGACATCCCAGTACTCGCGAACCGACACCAAAGATTTTAGCGCGACGACACCCCAGCTCTTGGCTAATGAACCCTAGCTCTTGCGCGGCGACACCCGAAAGGCGGAAACCTACGACATCCCAGTACTCGTGAACCGACACCAAAGATTTTAGCGCGATGACACCCCAGCTCTTGGATAACGACACCCTAGCTCTTGCGCGACGACACCCGAAAGGCGGAAACCTATGACATCCCAGTACTCGCGAACCGACAATAAAATTTTAGCACGATGACACCCCAGCTCTTGGCTAACGATACCCTAGCTCTTGCGCGGCGACACCCGAAAGGCGGAAACCTAAGACATCCCAGTACTCGCGAACCGACACCAAAGATTTTAGCGCGATGACACCCCAGCTCTTGGCTAACGACACCCTAGCTCTTGCGCGGCAACACCCGAAAGGCAGAAACCTACGACATCCCTGTACTCGTGAACCGACACCGAAGATTTTAGCGCGATGACACCCCAGCTCTTGGCTAACGACTCCCTAGCTCTTGTGCGGCGACACCCGAAAGGCAAAAACCTATGACATCCCAGTACTCGTGAACCGACATCGAAGATTTAGCGCGATGACACCCCAGCTCTTGGCTAACGATACCCTAGCTCTTGCGCGGCGACACCTGAAGGCGGAAACATACGAAGGCAAACATATGAATACATCGAGGACACCCCTGCTCGCAATATAAAATTTATGCATTTGCATTAAATATTAATCAGTGTTAATATGAATAAATTACATTCAATTTTCATTCAAAGAAGAATAAAAAAATTAAGAACATTTTTCGACAATGTCGCTAATCTTTTTGTTCAGGCCCTCTCTCAATATCGTCGCAGCTAAGTGTCGCCGGTAATCTCTGACTTCCTCATCCGTGAAATCCATCTTCATATCAGGATTGTCCCGTCGAGCAAGACATTCCATGTATCTCAGACAGTATAGGCCGCAATCCAGCGATCGGTCGGTTGGCTTGGGCAATCCGAAATATCTTCCATCGGCCAAGTCATCGCTTCCTTCTTATCGCAGTAGATATGGAATATGTGGCCTAGAATTGTATGCCATTTCCTTGCATTGGCCTTGTACTTCGGGTTGCGTTTCAATGAATTCAGGTGCATGAACACCTTTCTTTCCATGTCGACAGCAACCAAATGCCAGTGCGAGTTATCAGAGTTTATTATGGTGAAAAGAAACGGAATTGGGCCTTATCTTCATCGATACATTGTCAAATATCGCAGCCCCTGATGTTCCAGCAAGTTCATGAGCAGGTGATGAGGAAGTCAGACACAGAGCAGATACGAAAACTGATGCAAATATGCACTTATGGTATCGGTTAGGATGCTCTGTCCAGTTGCGCATCAGAAACTCCTGGCCGGAATCAATTATCTGCCAATGCAATGTAAACCGATTAATATAATTCTAAAATCAACAACTAGAACAGGTTTCTTGATATACTTACATCATCTATTATCATTTCATTGTTAATGAGATCTTGAAGATTTTTTCTTGTTACAACGCCAGAAAACATATTTGTGTAGACGATCTCGTCGGTTAGTCGCTCGCTCAAAAAATTTTGAATAATAATTTGGTCATCTTCGACCGTTGTGTTGGGCTTTGACGTGCCCACTGTCTTCGCCGACTTTTTAGGACGGGTTGTCTCATAACATTCTCCGACGACCGTGGATGCCTTACGCTTCCTCGGCTCTTTTTTAACCCTCCTAACAAGCGAAGGCACTCCAATGATTTCTATGTCCATATTATCATCCTTTGGCGCAGGGGTGCCAAGTTTATTATCGGATATGGACTCATCTTTATTTTCATTCCCATGCTCTGTTTTATCATCCAATGAATCCCCCTCCAATCTCTTCTCCTCTGCTTTTGCATTCCCCATCTCAATTGGACACTCGGATGAATGGTCCTCCTCCATCTTCTTATCTCACTATTTCCATTACCAGGCTCGCGGAGGACCAACTCCAAGGAATGCACCTTCTCTGTTTTCCCGTCTCCCTTGTCCTCATTTATTGCATTACTTTCCTTTCTGAGCAGTGAACTGAGGAGGCTCTCAGCAATGGACAGCCTGTGCCTGACATCGTCGAGTTGATCCTTAACGCACTCCAATTCAGTCCTCAACTCGGCACATCCTGCGCAGCTATCCGTTGGTTGAGGGGTGCAGGTATCTGTTGGTTGAGGGGATGCTACATTCTGCTGAGTGAGAAGCCAGCGCTCTTCTGGCAATGGTACAGTAGCTCCCTCCATCTGCAATGCAAGATGATAACAAATTAATATTAAGTGAACATATTGACGCATTAAGTTAAAAAATATGGTCAGAGCAATGGAGCAATGAACTAGCTTACCAAGTCGTGAGGCTGCAAGTCGGCAACCCGAACCGATTGGATCTTCATTTGGTGGTCATACCACTTCAACAGCCGGGGCAGTTTATCAGGGTATGCTGGTTCTCGCATTGATGTATGCTCGAGGAACCACGCCTGAACATGATATTTTTTTGGATATTAAATAATGTAATATTACAAAAAAAATTTACTAAGACACTAATTATGCGTCTCAATAATCCTTACCACCAGTGCTGCCGAGCATCCGAACAGGGTAGGCTGCCTCCTAACTTTTTGCATTCTTTGAGTGCACCGGCTCCTCGGAACGCAAGCAAGCAGCTATTTCTGGGAGAGCCAGAACAATCAACTCCTTCAGTGCCGAAGCCCAGTCGATGCTATCCAGTTGACTTAAGTCATCCAAGTGCTGGATGAGATACCGTGGACATCTCTGATTAGACTTTGGAGCCAAAAACATGGCCAACATGTATGCAATCCAAAGTCGGACGGTGTCCTCGACATCCTCCTGTACTTTAGATGATCGGAGTTGAAATATCAACTTCTCCAAACCTTCTTGGCGAAGATCTAAACCCTGGCCAAACCGTCTGAACAACCTTCCATTGAACATTTGGCTGGACGTGTCGATCTTCTTCCCATGAGCTGGAAGTCCCAGAATGAGTGCGACTTCGTCGGCACTGAATAGAACTGGCTTTCCACAAAAAATGAACTCGTCGCCTCCATTGTGACATCTATGATGTCTGCTAGCAGTCGCCCATCGACTGTGAACGTCTGCATGTCGACGAAGGCACCAAATGGGGTCCTTCGAATAAGTTTTGTATGCCATCTAGAGAACCCCATCCTCCAAACCTTCTGAACGTATACGGCCGGCCTACAGCTATTCTTAAACAGCTGGGAAGCCTTCACTGGGGGGACTGGAACAATTTTATTGTCAACTGAAACAGGGGGTAAGACAGAAGACATACTTGTCATGAAATTTTAAGAGAGGATGTCATAATATTTTAACATAGTGATAAACATACCTAAAGGAGCCGCATCCTCATTCGAACGAAGAACCATGTCCTTGCATTATTTCGCCATTTTCTCCGTCTGCTTCTTCTTTGTTCGCGGTCTTCGTCCACAAACGAAAGCACTCATCTCCATGAATGAAGTATACGGAAGAATGAACTATGGTACAAATTTAGGAGGGAAAAGGAGACCAGTGGCTTCTCGAGCAAGAGACGAAGGAGGGCTTCTTGAGCAAAAGGATGGCTTCTCGAGCAACAGATGAATGAGTGCTTTTTCTAGGGTTTATGCCAACCTCAGAGAAATATGAAAGGACACCCGGATCGCCACGATCACATCACAGTGACCCGCAAACCCATAGGAACTACCCATGTTTTGCAACTTTTCTTGGAAAGATGGCATGGCTGAGTTACTAGGGTATCATCGAATTAGTACTAGGGTGACGTCAAATTCCTGCCTTGTTCAAGCATGGGTGTCGTCGCCTTAAAGCTAGGGTGTCGTGAGATTTCAACTGGGGTGTCGCAAAGGATTTATGGCCGAATTCGACTAGGGTGTCACCGAAGACTCTCTATGTGGTCATTTGTAAGCATGGGTGTCGTCGCCCTAAAGCTAGGGTGTCGTGGGATTTTAACTGAGGTGTCACGAAGGATTTATGGCCGAATTCGAACTAGGGTGTCGCTGGGATTATCTCCGTGGTCAGTTTTAAGCATGGGTGTCATCTCCTTAGAGCTACAGTGTCGTGAGATTTCAACTGGGGTGTCGCAAATGATTTTCGGCCGAATTCCATAGGGGTGTCGCGGGGATTCTCTTCGTGGTTAGTTTTAAGCATGGGTGTCATCGCCCTAAAGCTAGGGTGTCATGATATTTCAACTGGGTGTTGCGAAGGATTTATGGCCAATTCGACTAGGGTGTCGCCGAAGACTCTCTATGTGGTCATTTGTAAGCACGGGTGTCGTCGCCCTAAAGCTAGGGTGTCGTGGGATTTCAACTGGGGTGTCGCGAAGGATTTACGACCGAATTCGAACTAGGGTATCGCTGGGATTATCTCCGTGGTTAGTTTTAAGCACGGGTGTCGTCTCCTTAGAGCTACAGTGTCGTGAGATTTCAACTGGGGTGTCGCGAATGATTTTTGGCCAAATTCCACAGAGGTGTCATGGGGATTCTCTCTGTGGTCAGTTTTAAGCACGGGTGTCGTCGCCCTAAAGCTAGGGTGTCGTGATATTTTGACTGGGGTGTTGCAGTGGATTTACGGCCGAATTCGACTAGGGTGTCGCCGGGGACTCTCTATGTGGTCATTTGTAAGCACGGGTGTTGTCGCCCTAAAGCTAGGGTATCGTGGGATTTCAACTGGGGTGTCGTGAAGGATTTACGGCCGAATTCGAACTAGGGTGTCGCTGGGATTCTCTCCGTGGTCAGTTTTAAGCACGGGTGTCGTCTCCTTAGAGCTAGGGTATCGTGAGATTTCAACTGGGGTGTCACGAATGATTTTCGGCCGAATTAGAACTAGGGTGTCACGGGGATTCTCTCCGTGGTTAGTTTAAAGGACGGGTGTCGTCGCCTTAAAGCTAGGGTGTCGTGAGTTTTCCACTGGGGTGTCGCGAAGGATTTTCGGCCGAAATCCAATCCTCCTGGGGTGTCGCAGGGATTCTCTCCGTGGTCAGTTCTAACGACGAGTGTCGTTGCCTTAAAGCTAGGGTGTCGTGAACTTTCCACTGGGGTGTCGCGAAGGATTTTCGGCCGAATTTGAAGTAGGGTGTCGCGGGGATTCTCTCTATTTTCCTGTCATTACTTTCGAAGATCAAATGGGAGTCTCGAGAAACATGACTAGCATTCCCAAGCAGATGGAGGAAAAAAAGGAGCCTTTTAAAAGCAATTGATGAAGAGATAACGAAGGCAGCTGAGGCCCATATTATAGACCTGGCCGAATTCAGAGAGAGAAGCGAACATCTACGTGAGGTTTCGGCAAAGAAAAATTTATTGGATAAACTTTTATATTTGAAGACTCCAGTAGACTCCAGTAGCCAGGTTTTCCAGCCTCGAAGCTAAAATATTTCCTGTCGACCGCACTCTCAGAGCGAGGGCGTAGGAAGGATTTTCGACCGAAATCCAATCCTCCTGGGGTGTCGCGGGGATTCTCTCCGTGGTCAGTTTAAAGGATGGGTGTCGTCGCCTTAAAGCTAGGGTATCGTGAGGTTTCCACTGGGGTGTCACGAAGGATTTTTGGTCGAAATCCAATCCTCCTAGGCTGTTGCGGGGATTCTCTCCGTTGTCAGTTTAAAGGACGGGTGTCATCGCCTTAAAGCTAGGGTGTCGTGAGTTTTCCACTGGGTGTCGCGAAGGATTTTTGACCGAAATCCAATCCTCCTGGGGTGTTGCGGGGATTCTCTCCGTGGTCAGTTCTAACGACGGGTGTCATTGCCTTAAAGCTAGGGTGTCGTGAACTTTCCACTGGGGTGTCGCGAAGGATTTTTGGCTGAATTTGAAGTAGGGTATCGCGGGGATTCTCTCTGTTTTCCTGTCATTACTTTCGAAGATCAAATGGGAGTCTCGAGAAACATGACTAGCATTCCCAAGCAGATGGAGGAAAAAAGGAGCCTTTTAAAAGCAATTGACGAAGAGATAACGAAGGCAGCTGAGATTTTTTCAGCCTTTTAAAAACATGACTAGCATTCTCCAGTAGACTCCAGTAGCCAGGTTTTTTAGCCTCGAAGCTGAAATATTTCCTGTCGACCGGACTTTCAGAGCGAGGGCGTAGGTTCGTGCTCAACTGATTCCTTAGCATCCGGACTCTCAGAGCGAGGGAGGGGAAGAAAGAGTTCTTCTTACAGAGATGAAATCCAACATAAATTGGCACTAGGATGGAGGAAAAGGGTAGCATCCGGACTCTCAGAGCGAGGGGGGGAAGAAAGAGAGTTCTTCTTGCAGAGATGAAATCCAACATAAATTAGCGCTAGGATGGAGGAAAAGGGCATTTTTGTCCATAGGCTAATTTTTAAAAAAAGCGCAAATGCTTTAAATGGCCATCACGTTCAGAACGTAACATCAAAGCAGAGCCATACCACCCGATAGGTCATCCACGTCAGAGCCACGTGGACCAATCAGAAGAGACGGTGCAGCCCACGTAGGCCTTGCTGCACCGGGGGCGGTGTACAAAGTCTTTTCCAATTGAAAATAGAAAGAAAATCTTAAGATTTAATTATATATTTCATGGGGTTTGACTAATCTCACTTAGCGAGTTCAAATCTGGGTTTAAAAATGCATAATCTAAGCTCTATTTCACCAAATATGATACGATGTTTACGTTGGGTTGAAATAAAATGAGTTACATGAGCCCAAGAAAATGCATTTATTTAAAATTATATTGATTAAATTTGATCTTGGGAACTGAACCATGGTGATGAAGAGTGAATCTAGTTTTGATAATAATATTCAAACTGATTAACGGCCAAGATAATCATAGAAAAATTTATTACCAAATAGGGGCATTTTTGTAAATATTACAAAGTTGGTGAAAACTTGTAAGAGTAGAAAATAATTAAATTTAAAATAAGAAGTAGTAAGTAGGGGTTGTTAGACACTGAGTAAGAGGGGTATAAGAGTTATTTTAAGATTTTAGGCTAGAGGGGTAGAATAGTAATTTTCTTGGCATGGATTTTAATAAAATTAATTATTTATGTGGGATTATACTGTGATCACTAACTATAGATGTTGCATTGAGGGGATTGTAGGAGTAACGATCTGAGGTAGGAGTTCTACACCTTATTGTTATGTGATATTTTATATTTTCATGACTTGCATGCTTACATATATCACATTTTATTATGAAATTTTCTTGCATGATTTGAGATGAGTATTATGAATTCTTATGGATTTCCATGTATATTGTAGTATATTATTTCAATATAAATGGTTTTGAATTTTTCCACCATGCTTGCGAGTTTTGGTATTTTGGCTATGAGGTGGCTTGGTCGTGCTATGGAGATGTTTGAAAATGGCATATTTGGGGAAGATGGTGTATGTAATGGGTACTGCTGGTATGTGGTACTAATTCCGGCCATGAGGTGGAGTATTGTAGTATCATTACTAGCTAGACTAGCGGTCAGGGAAAAGGCATAAAGGCCAAGTAAGCCGGACAGAACACAGTTATGGTAGATAGCATGACTAAGTTTATTATCCTGGGTATTAGTATATAAACCAACTTTGGATGGAAGAAGTATCATCAAGTTAGGTTGTTGACACGTAATACTAGCTCTTAGATGGGGATAGTATGTACTAGCAATATGGCATCGTGACACTTAACTAAGGAAGTGGCCACTTAGTGATGTTTTTACAGGCATTGTGGCAAGGGGTATAGAGGAAGGCCTAGGCGTATTGCTTACTAAGTGAGTGCGACTTGCTTAGTGGTGTCTTGTATACAAGGGTATGGATGTACAAGTGTCGAGGTTATTCTGAGGTGGTGGTATGATTATTCTGATGTATGAAGGTAATGGTAGATATGTGGATGATTTGGGTGTGATTGTGATCACAGGGATAAGTTGACGGTAGATCGGGACTCTCAGGTGGTTTGAATATTTCTCTTTGAATGTGAATTTTATTGGTTTCTTGAATGGACATATGTATCATAACATTATTTGTTAAAACATATTTTGATTATACTAAACTATTTATTTGACTTATTCATGAAAGTAAGTGTAGAAGTTTTGCTGGGCTTTTTAGCTCATTTCATTATATTTTATGTTTTTACAGCAAATGAGGATGATGTATACTTGATAAACCAAAGTCTTAGGGAGGGACCTCAGAAGTAAGACCAGGGAGTTGTCGTAATTACTCTTTTGAGTGTATCGACTTTTGTATATATCAGATGATGATGGCATGTATAGGTTTGATAATATAATATAGAAAAGAATATATGTGTTTTGGTTTTATAGTTGCATCTCATGATATGTTCAGGTTGAGGTTAGCAGGCCTTGCGTACTCTTGAGGTTTATTTTAAGAGTACGCGGCCATGTCGCAATGCCCCTGGATCGGGTTCAGAATTAGGGGTCATGATATTTGTCTTCAAGATATTAAACTTCTATTTTAGATGAACAATTACAATCAACAATTATTTGATTATATCGATTCCAAGGAACAAAATTAAAAATTTAGACTGATTCTGATCCCAAGGTTTGGATGAATTAAACAACAATAATAAGAATCAATCTGATTCTAATTTCAATTCTTATGCAAGTTAAATAAATGAAGAGAACAAGCGATTCCTGTTCCAATTCCAATCGAATCCAATTTCAATTCTAATTCCAATATCGAACCAATTGGCCCTAAATGTACACGTGCATCACTGGTTGTAACCCATGAAGCAACTATTCGCATAAATATACACATGCATCATGTACTTTTCCCCTTTCCTCTCTTAAATTCTGTTTTGTTAACTCACCCTCATACAGTCATCAACAGAAACTGCAATGAGGTTAGGATAGATGAAAACTGATTGACCCAGGGTTACAGTTTTTCCCAACCACCATTTGACTGGTTGTAATCCATGAAGCAACTGTTCACAAAATCCTTTTGCTCCCAAATGAACGCTTTAAAACTTGGCAGAAACTTCATTACCAGAAGTAGGCAGGTTGCAGCAGCAGCAGCTTCAGGTGAGCATAGGAGGTTGTCTTTTAAATATAACAAGGTAGTAACTAGTTTATGGGGGAATTACCAAGTAGGTGCACCACCCTAAGTGGAAGTTTCCTGCTATTAAAAATAAAACAATAATTCTATTTGTAAAGGTAGATGATGCATATACATCTAGGGCAGTGTTGCAATGCTCTTACCAGAGCAACTCAAAGTCTGTCCTACCAACAAATGAGAAATTTATTATGTACTACATTAGATAGTTTGCATCCATTGGGTTGTTTCTGTCATTTGGTTATATTTACATCCATGGGGTTGTTCTTGCCATTTGCTTCTATTAGAACAATGCACCTTTTTCCTGCAAGGATTGTTTCAGTGTTTGGTGCATTGATAGCATAGGTCAGATCACAAAAATACCCTGATACATATAGAACCATACCTAGGGTCTACATTTGTTATTTGTTGATAGGAGCAACTTTGTACGCTGCTCTGCTGGAAGCATCATAACTCTATCCATATATGAATGCACATGCATGCATATGCATAAACACATACATGTCTGCATGTATATATAGTGTATGTATGATGTCAAGAAAATAAGTATATGAAATATGTCAGCCGCATTACCTATATAAAGAACAAAACCATAACTGATGTGAATTTTGTAACCACTACTAAAGATTTAGAGTGCGCTGCAGTACAAGGCTACAAATATAAGCGTAAAATAAAGATCTACCATAGAGAAAACAATATATTATCCCTCTTTCATATGCATTCCAGGAACAGATGCAGAGAAGCAAAATTATGAGATCCATACAAACAAATTGAGAACACAAGCTAAGTCAGTGGTACACTTGGGTCTTTCCAAGAGCATCAGCACTAGCATAAAGATATCCTAGACATGTTCATAAATATTGTACTGCTCTCCAAATCTCAAAGACAAGTTTGTCAATGTTGGAATAGCAATTAAAACAAGATTGCATTAAACTATTGTTGACCAAGAATCCTTTTGATATTGTGCATTCTAAGGTTCCAAAACAATACAATATATATACAAATAATAGATACAGGATATATTTTCCAAGTGACTAAATTTTCAACAAATCTTATGTTTTCTTTATTTTGTTTTCTGGATATTTTCATCACTCTACAACCAAACTGGGGAAAAGTGAAGTACTTGCAAAAGGAAAGAATTTTAGCTTGGCCAACATCCTGAAATTTAAGTTTTCAAACCTTAATCATGAACACAGCTGACCATAACTACGGAACCACTGCACCTTCATTACATTTGTTGTGTATTTTGAATCCTTGATCTTACCTTTCTCTGTTCAACATAATGTTCACAATTTTTGGGGAATTTTATTACAGCAATATAAACTAAAGTCTCTAGACTATTTTAGCAAAAGTATTGAACTTTTCTTTTTTTCCTTTTCTTCAGTATTATTATATGGCATCAGTATAATTCTATGATACAGTGTTATTGACTAGTCAATTTACTTGACATTGTATCCTATGAAGTGTTTCAATGTCGAGTATTTAGAGGATGAATTAGCAACCCAATCACCTTGAAATTTTGCATGGGTGCTAAGAATGGAGGCAATGTGATGTAAGAAACTTTCGCTTCTCTTTTGGAATTTGGCCAATGCTAAAGCAAATGGAGGTGAAAACTGCCCCACACAATATATGAGCCCCAAGTGTTTGAAGAATAGCCCACCTAAATAAATATGTATTTTTGGTTCCTGTAGCATGCAGATGATTTGTACCAACATGCTTGCATGCATTTGTGTGTAAATCACAGCTCTTAGATTATCTTCTTGTTAAACATTCAGGTAAGAAAGGTTAAGCGAACAGGACATGATATAAATACTAAATTGAACAGTGTCTGGGAATATATAATTACTGAAATAATGTATAGAAATACAATTTCTAATAAAAATACCTATGTCACTACAACCAAAGTTCTAAATCTTGTAAGACAAAGGTATTCCAATTTTTTACAGAACAAGATGCCCTGTGTCCCGTCTCATTTTGATCCCTGATCCGATTAGACATCCCAATACTTACTTGAGATTTTTTTTAAAAAAATTATTTATAAAACTTTAGCATTTTATTCGATTTTTAAATATATTCAAACATCAAAAGTTAAATCTCTATGATAAATTAGATCTTTGGCTTGAGTCAGGATCAAAATAGGAGTAAGGTTCCTCTTTGATTTAAGCAAAGCTCGAATTAGGAGTAGAGCTTCTCTTTGAGCTGAGTCGGGCATGAATTAAGTGTAGGGTTCTTCTTTAAATTAAGTCAAACTTGAATTAAGAATAGAGTTCTTCTTTGGCTCGAGTCAAGCTTGAATTAGCAGCAAGACTCCTCATTGAGTCAAGCATGGCTCAAATTAAGAGTAAGACTCCTCTTTGAGTTTAGTTAGATATGAATTAGGTGTAGGGCTCCTCTTTAAGTCAAGTCAAATTTGAAATAAGAGTAAAACTCTTTTTTAACCCAAGTCAGGCTCAAATTAGGAGCAAAACTCTTCTTTAGCTTGAGTCAGACTCAAATTATAAACAAAACTAATTTTAGATCGAGTTAGATTCGAATTAAGAGTAGGGATCCTCTTTAGCTTAAGTGAGACTCAAATTAAATGCAAGGCTCCTTTTTAGGTCAAGTCAAGCTTGATTTAGGAGTAGACTCTTTTTTGGCTTGTGTTAAGGCTTGATCTAAGATCAAAACTTTTATTTGGTTTGAGTTTGGCTTGATCTAGGACTAAGGATCTCCTTTAAAATGATTTAGGAGTAGAACTCCCCTTTGAGCTAGTTTGAGCTCAATCTGAGTGTAGGGCTCTCTTTTAACTCAATTCAAGAGAAAACTCTCCTTCTAGCTGACTTGAGCTCAATTTGAGAGTAGAACTCCCTTTTAGCTTGTTTTGGCTTAATAGAGGAGTAAGGCTCCCCTTTGATTCGATCAAGTTTAATGTCAAATAAGGCTCTTTTTTGACTCAATTTAAGAGCAGGTTTTCCTTTAATTCGATCTAAGAGCAAGGCTCCTTTTTGAGCTGGCTCAAGCTTGATCTAAGAGTAAGACCCCTCTTTGTCTTGATCGAACTTGATCTATGAGTAAGGATCCCTTTTGACTCGATCTAGAAGTAGAGCTCTCCTTTGAGCTAGCTTAGGCATAATCTGAGAGTAGGATTCCTCTTAGGCTGACATAGGAGTAGAATTCCCTTTTTATGCTCGATCTTAAGAGTAGGACTTCCTTTTAAGGCTTAACCTAGGGCTACTTTTGGGCTTGGATTTGAGCTTGAGCCTCTTCTGGAGTTAGGCCCTTTCTAGATTTAGGCTTAGGGTACTTCAGAACACTAAGGCTATGATGTCTTGGTCTCTAAAGCAATACTCTATTTGGGATCATAATAGATGCTAGTACTATGGTCTAAATCAATGGTTGATTGGTTTACGGCGAGCTGCTTGAGCTTCTCGAGCTGCTTTAGGACTTGAGTTCATGAAAGAGTTAGAAGTATCTCTTTTGATGCACTAGAGATTTTTCCCTCTCTTTTCTTGTTCTTTGTTTTTTTTTCTTTCTCTATTTTTCTTTTCTTTTCTTTTCTTTCTTCTTTCTTCTTCTTCTCCTCTTTTTCCTTTTTTCTCTTTTCTTTTTTTGGGAATAAATGGATCAAAACTTTTATCAAATGGAAAAAAGATTCTAGATTCAAAGTCTGCTCCTTCAACCAGTCATTTCAAAGAAATGAAAAATGAAAAAGAAACCTAGAAGTAGAGAAAAAAATATCTGAACTAACCATCATGCAATGAGGATGATAACTCCTTCATCTACATTGATCTTCTTCTCGATGATCATGGATATAGAGTTGATTTCCATGACAATAGGGAAGATGGAGGTACATTCCCTTACCAAGCACCTCAAAAATCCCAAACAGGGTACATCGATCATTGGGTTAGATCTTCTATTGATAATGGCCATGGTAACCTTAACATCTTTGGGGATGATGGTGTTAGGCTTTAGGCCTTGATTAATAGCAATGAGATTCCCTGTTGAACAAGAACTAGAACTAAGGATTCCTAATCCTGTTAGGTTTAGACCTTGATGAATAGCAATGGGATTCCCCGCCAACAAGAACTAGAACTAAGGATTCCTAATCCTGTTAGGTTTACTTCTTAATAAAAGGAGGAAGATGGGGAGGAGAAAGAAAGGGCTGCCGCCCTATGATGAGAGAAGGGAATTTTTGGGAGAAAAGAATCTGTTCTCTATTCCATCCAAACCCTAGAGACTAGGGTTTAAATACATCCACGAAGTGGGCCAGGCCCAGACTCAACAAAAACTCCCATGGACTAAACCAATGAGATTAAACTAATCCCCAAGCCCGTGTACACCCGTGACTTGATTTAATCTCAACCCTTGGACTCAAACCCAGCCCAATACAAGTTAGCCCACCTGGGCCTTGATAGTACCACACCAGGCCCAACAATCTCCACCTTGGTACTTTCAAGGCCTCAGCATGTCCACTGTGTCCATCAGCTTTAACAACGAAATACACTTTTGAAAACTGTCCCGTGGAAGAACCTTAGTCAGTGCATCTGCTGAATTTTCTTTGGTGTATACCTTCACCGGCTCCACCTCACCATCTTCCACCAGCTCTCTGATCCTGTGGTATCTGAGGTCAATGTGCTTCGTCCTGGCATGATAGACTGCATTCTGCGCAAGCATCAGAGCACTCTGGCTATCACTATGCACCTGGACAACCTTCTGATCAAGTTCCATCTCCAGCATCAAGCCCTTCAGCCAAAGAGCTTCCTTTGCTGCCTCTGTGATACCTATGTATTCTGCCTCCGTGGTAGATAAGGCTGTGATGGGCTGCAGACATGATCTCCACGATACTGGACCACCAAACAGGCTGAACACAAAGACTGTTGTGGATCTCCTAGTGTCCACATCTCCACCAAAGTCTGCATCCACATACCCATATAACTGCCCACGAGCCTCCTTGGATAAGTTGGATCTCTCAGCATCTTCTTGCTGTCCATAGCAAATACCAACCCCAACTGTACCTACCAAGTACCTGAAGATTCCCTTCAGTGCTCGCCAGTGCTCCCTACCAGGCTGCGCCATGAACCTGCTCACCTGGCTCACTGCATGGGCTATGTCTGGCCTACACATACCATGGCATACATAAGGCTCCCAACACCAGAAGCATATGGTACATTCTCCATCTCCTGAGCCTCCACCTCAGTCTGTGGTGACATGGTCTTCGATAAGGAAAAATGTGCTGCCAAAGGTAGTGTTGTCGGTTTGGCATCCTTCATCCCATATCGCTCCAGAATCTTTTTAATGTAGCCATCCTGACTCAGTTGCAGCACACCTTTGGATCTATCTCTGATGATTTCCATCCCTAGGATCTTCCTGGCTGGCCCCAGATCCTTCATCTCAAACTCCCGAGACAAAGCTATCTTTAGTTCCTGTACAGCCTTCTCACTCTTGCATGCTATCAGCATGTCATCTACATACAAGAGTAAGTACATCCTAGACCCATCATCCAGAGATTTAACATACACACAAGAATCATACTCACACCTGGAAAGTCCAATGCTCCTAACATAAGTGTCAAATCTCTTGTACCACTGCCTCGGCGACTGCTTCAGCCCATACAGAGATTTCTTCAGCAAACAGACTTTCCCATCTGATCTTGGTTCTCTAAACCCTGGTGGCTGCTCCATGTAGATGCTCTCCTCCAAATGACCATGGAGGAATGCTGTCTTCACATCCATCTGCTCCAGCTCCAAGTCCATAATCGATGCCTTCTTTCTGAGAGTATCCTTTGGCCACTAGTCTTGCCTTATACCTGATACCCTCTTGTTCTGAAGCTCCTTCCTTGTGCTGATAAACCCATTTACAACCAATGGGTTTCTTTCCTTGTGGCAGCTGGACCACCTGCCACGTATTATTGCTGAAGAGACTGCATTTCCTCTGCCATAGCATGGATCCACCTATCTCTATCCTGACTTTCCATAGCCTCCTCATAGGTGAAAGGGTCTCCATTCGCTGTCACCAGGGCATATGACAACGAATCCTCAAAGCCGTATCGAACTGGTGGTCGCACGTTCCTCCTGGGCCTATGCTGTGCGATCCCAGTATCAGTCCCCTGTCCAGCTGCATCCTGCTGAACTCCCTGGCTTCTACCCCCTCTGTCAGTCCTCTCCACCTGAATCTCAAATCCTCCTGGTCCACTAGCAAATGGCACAACTGTATAGGAGGTTGTCTGACTAGTGTTACCGTGTTCTACCTCCTGTAGTCCCTGCTGTGCATCCATGCCACTTCTGTTCTGGAGGATTGAGCTCTCATCAAAGGTTACATCTCTGCTGATGATAACCTTCTTCTCCAAGGGGTCCCATAGCCGATACCCCTTGACTCCTCGCGGGTAGCCTAGGAACACCATCTTCTTAGACCTGGCATCCAACTTACTCCGCTCCCCAGCTCCAACATGCACATATGCTGTGCATCCAAACACCCTTAGATGGTTTAGGCTTGTCTTCCTTCCAGACCATATCTCCTCTGGAATGTCTCCATCTAACCTGGTGTGCGGTGACCGATTGACCAAGTAGCTAGCTGCATCTACTGCGTCAACCCAGAACATCTTTGGAAGCCCTGCCTGCAGCCTTAAGCATCTTGCCTTTTCCAATAGTGTTCTGTTCATCCTCTCAGCCATCCCATTCTGTTGAGGAGTTCCCATCACCGAGAAGTTCCTTCTGATGCCCCACTCCTCATAAAAAATCTGGAACTCCCTGCTGGTGTATTCCCCGCCATTATCAGACCTCAGACACTTCACACTTTTACCCTGCTCCTTCTCCACCTCAGCCTTCCAGATTTTGAACTTGGTGAAGACCTCTGATTTTCTCCTTCATAAAGTAGATCCACAGCTTCCTTGAGAAATCATCTATCAGGGTCATAAAGTATCTGGCCCCATTCCTTGCAGAAACTGGGGCTGGTCCCCAGACATCTGTGTGTACTAACTCCAGGGGTTCAGCACTCCTAGCTGTGCTGACTGAGAACTGTACTCTCCTCTACTTTCCCATCTGATAAGGCTCACAGATCTCTATCTCCGCTACTCAAGTCTGGAAGCAGACCTCTCTTGCTCAGTTCTTTCATCCCCTTGTCTCCCATGTGGCCCAGGCGGTAATGCCACATCCTGTACACATCCCGGGGATCTTGCTCCACAGCTGCCACCTCAGATTTCACAGTCATCACAGAGCCCTCCATCTTGTATAGATTATTTTCCAGCCTCCTCCCTCTCATCACCACCATGGCTCCATTGGAGATGTTCAGAACTCCACTCCTGGCATGACTGCTGAAGCTGTATCCAGTCCGCTCCAAGTACCCCAGTGATACCAGATTCTTCTTGAGTTCTGGAACATGCTTCACACTGGTAAGAGTGCGCACCATACCATCAAACATCCTCACCCTCACTGTGCCAATACCTGCCACCTTGCAAGGGTGATTATCTCCAAGAGTCACATTCCCCTCCTCAACCTCTATGTAAGTACTGAACCACGACCGGTTGGGAGTGTAATGATGAGAACAGGCTGAATCCAAGGTCCACATCTCTGTGCTGTGCCTGTGATCATCTGATACAACCAAGAGATCATCCTCCACCTCCTGATCTGCAACTGTACTCATAGACTTAGATCCTCCTTTTTCTCCCTTCTGATTTTTCCACTTAGGACAATTCTTCTTAAAATGTCCTACCTCTCCACACTTATAGCACTTCAGCTCTCTCTTGCCTTTCCTGGACTTTGATCGTCCTCCAGACTTACTTCTGTCCCTGCCCCTACCTCTGCCTGTCCTTTCCCCAACTGATAGACCCTCCTGGGGAATAGCTTCCTTGGTCATCTTCTCCCTCTGCTCATTCGTCCGAAGCACCGAGACAATATCTTCATAAATTAATGTCTCCTTCCCATAGAGCAGTGTTGTGACCAATGAGTCATAAGACGTGGGCATTGAACATAAAAGCAGAAGTGCTTTATCTTCTTCCTCCATCTTGACCCCAACATTCAGAAGTTCATTGCTCATCTGGTCGAATATCTGGATGTGACCCAGCACATCTCCACCTTTTGACATCCGAAGGCTGTAGAGGCGCTTCTTCAACATCAACTTGTTGCACATATTCTTTCCCATATAGAGGGTGTGCAACTTCGTCCAGAGTCCCTTCGGGGTCTTCTCCTCCAGCACTGAATAGAGGACTGAATCCGCCAGACAGCCCCTGATCATTGAACATGTCTTCTTCTCCAATAAAATCTACTGCTTGTCTGTCATCCCATCTGGCCTTTCCTCCAAAGCCAAATCTAAACCCTGCTGCACAAGGAGGTCCTCTACCCGGACTTTCCACATGGAGAAACTTCCCTTCCCATCAAACTTCTCAACCTCTATTTTTATGCTACTCCCATGGCCAATTTCAAAAAATAGCACAAAAATAAATTTTATAAAATAGAGAAGTACCTTGACGAGATTTTGTTGAAATTATTTCAACTCCTTGAAGGCCTCCAGATTACTCCTTGAACCAGGCTCTGATACCACTGTTAGGTTTTAGACCTCTATTAATAGCAATGGGATTCCCTGTTGAACAAGAACTAGAACTAAGGATTCCTAATCCTGTTAGGTTTAGACCTTGATGAATAGCAATGGGATTCCCCGCCAACAAGAACTAGAACTAAGGATTCCTAATCCTGTTAGGTTTACTTCTTGATAAAAGGAGGAAGATGGGGAGGAGAAAGAAAGGGCTGCCGCCCTATGATGAGAGAAGGGAATTTTTTGGAGAAAAGAATCTGTTCTCTATTCCATCCAAACCCTAGAGACTAGGGTTTAAATACATCCACGAAGGGGCCAGGCCCAGACTCAACAAAAAACTCCCATGGACTAAACCAATGAGATTAAACTAATCCCCAAGCCTGTGTACACCCGTGACTTGATTTAATCTCAACCCTTGGACTCAAACCCAGCCCAATACAAGTTAGCCCACCTGGGCCTTGATAGTACCACACCAGGCCCAACAGATGGACCAGGGGTGCTTGACATTGATGGTGGGGTAGTAGAACTTGTTTAAATTCAATGAAAGGGTCTTAAGGGAGATGGATAACAATGATAAGGTTTTTAGGTTTCAAGGCACTTCATAGTCTTTATTTCATCCCAATTTATCATCCAAATAATGAAAGGGGGACTAAATTAGTGGTGAATTTTGAATTTTGAATTTTAAATACATATTGCAGAGGTTTATATAAGGAAGGCATGTGAGAGATTTATATTATTCGGACTCCCTTAATATGTTGAGGCGTTATCAAGGCGTCATTTGAATTTTGAATGTCAAATTTTAAATTTTGAAATCCTGAATTTTGAATACATGTTTAGATAAGAAAGGTAGGTTGAGGTATTGGTCGGTTTCCTAACCATTCAAAGCGCCATTTGAACTTTGGATTTCAGATTGTGAATTTTGAAATGTTTAGAAAAGAAAGGTAGGTTTATGTGTTGGCCAATTTCCTAATCATTCAAGGCACGATTTAAACTTTGAATTTCAAATTTTGAAATTTAAAATTTTGAATTGAAATTTTAAATTTTTAATGTATATTTAGATAAGAAAGGTAGGCTGAGGTGTCAAACAATTTTTCTAATCATTCAATGTGCCATTTAAACTGAATTTCAAATTTAGAACTTTGAAATTTTGAATTTAAATTTTAAATTTTAAATGTATATTTAGATAAGGAAGGTAGGCCAAGGTATCAACTAACTTTCTAATCATTCAATGTATCATTTGAATTTTAGTAAAAATAATCAATTGGGAGTGGGATTTGGGTATCATTCAAATTTTAAATTTTTAATTTTGAATACATATTTAGAAAAATTGGCATTCAAATTTTTCTAAAAATTAAAGTATAGAATTAAAAATAAATATATAAAAGAAATGATAGAAGTAGCTCTAATTGAAGATAAATGAGAGAAAATCGATTATGGTAGTTTGGATATATACAACGTAGACCTTTAGATGCTCCAACAATTAATGGTAAGGAAAGAGATAGAGGTAGACCTAAACTAATATGGATAAAAATAATTAAAAAAGATATAACTATTTGTAATTTAAATGTTGACTTGGTCTTGAATAGAGCAGAGTATAGAAAGCAGATTCATGTATTCGATCCCATGTAGTTGGGAAAAGGCTTAGATGAGTTGAGTTGAGTTGAATACTTATTTAGAAAAGAAAGGTAGGTTGATGTGTTGGCCAATTTTCTAATCATTCAAGGTGCCATTTGAACTTTAATTTCAAATTTGAAATTTAAAATTTTGAATTGAAATTTTGAATTTTTAATGCATATTTAGATAAGAAAGGTAGGGTAAGGTATCGAACAATTTTCTAATCATTCAATGTGATATTTAAACTTTGAATTTCAAATTTAGAACTTTAAAATTTTGAATTTATATTTTAAATTTTAATTGTATATCTAGATAAAGAAGGTAGGTTGAGGTGTCGACTAACTTTCAAAACTTTTATCTAGCACCTTAAACTAATTCAACCATTTGAATTTAGTGTCATAGTGATCTCTTTATTTTTCTTTTGATTGTATATTATAGCCTTAATTGGGTTTTCAATATATCAATCTAGATGTGGCTTGAATCCATCCAGATCAAATTTTATTTACTTAGCAATCAAGTTTGGTTTAAGGAGATCAAGCTGGATATTTGGAATATATTACCATGTTTAACTTGAGCCCTAGTGAATTGGATCTTATCAATAGAAAAGGAGTGAAAATTAAGCTATGTGATCGAGTTAAAATATTACATTTGACTCAATCATTGATAATCGAACTTGCTGACCGAGTCTAAACCTTAAATTTCACTCTATTGTTGGTAATTGGGTTCCTTGGTTAAGTCCAAGATTTCATATTTGTATCAACTAAGCCTATTAATCAAGCACAAGTGTTCGATTTGACCTAGTTGCGAAGATTTTGACTTAATTCGATGAGGTTATTAATATAAAATGTTGCATTTGGCTCTCAATTGAACACGGTAGGAGATTCTGACCCAATTTACATCAATTGGATCTTAATTGATATGAGAGATGTCATGGATTAGATCTATTAGTTGAATCCATCTGCTAAATTTGACCCAATGTATAATTGGATGGGCTAAATGGCCAAATTAAGATGCTGAATTAAACTCAATACTCAGACTGCATCTCCTAATCAATTTTTTATTATGATCCAAATATAGAAATTATTAGGTTAACATCTAGCCAAAGATGTTGTTTGAAGTCGTTGATCCTACCCAAACATGAAAGACCCATGCAGAATTAAACACACACCAGCAAAACCCATAATAGCCATTGCATTTCTCCATACAAAATCAAATGAGACTGCAGCTCTGTAAGTTCTAATAGAGTATAAGACAAATGTTCCAATCAGCTCAAGCATAAACAAGGAAGAGAATTAAAAAACAAGAAGGCAAAAGTTTTTCAGTTCCCATTGTCCTGCATTTTATTGCTTTTTTTCCAAAGGCTTGTGTTGAGGGGTAAAATCGCCATTGCGTTGATAGCCATGCGAAGGGACTAGGATCAGCCCCATCCCCCTATTATGCCCATAAAGAACGAGCTAACTAATATGATCCAATGGGTCAAGCAACCCATAGTTCGGCTTTTCTCCAAGCTTCTCGTAGCTCGGCTTTCCCCGAGCTTCCCGTAGCTCGGCTTCTCCGAGCTACCCTTAGCTCGTCTTCCACGAGCTTTTCATAGCTCGACTTTCCCCGATCTTCCCATAGCTCGGCTTTCCCCGAGCTTCCCGTAGCTCGGCTTCTCCTAGCTACCCATAGCTCGGCTTCCACGAGCTTTCTATAGCTCAGCTTCCCCCGAGCTTCCCGTAGCTCGGCTTCCCCTAAGATTCCCGTAGCTCGGCTCCCCCGAGCTGCCTATAGCTCGGCTTCTACGAGCTTCCCATATCTGGCTCTCACGAGCCTCCCATAGCTCGGCTTCCCCCGAGCTACCTATAGCTCGGCTTCCACGAGCTTCCCATAGCTCGGCTTCTCCGAGCTACCCATAGCTCGGCTTCCCCCAAGCCATCTATAGCTCGGCTTCTATGAGCTTCCCATAGCTCGGTTCCCCCGAGCTACCTATAATTCAGCTTCCCCTGAGCTTCCCGTAGCTCGGCTTCTACGAGCTTCCCATAGCTCGGCTTCTCTGAGCTACCCATGGCTCAGCTTCCACGAGCTTCCCATAGCTCAGCTTCCCCGAACTTTCATAGCTCGGTTCCCCCCAAGCTACCCATAGCCCGTTTCTCCGAGTGCCCCCCGAGCAATCCATGGCTCGACGCACACCTCTGTGGAACCCGACGCAGGAGAGCCCAGGCCTAGCGTAACGGAATCATAAANGCTCGGCTTCCCCGAGCTCCAAGCTTGGGCTTCCTGAGTTTCCACAGCTCGATCCATGAACAATCCGCGTTTCGACACTCACCTCCGTGGAGCCCGACGCGGGAGAGCCTAGGCCCATCATCACAGAATCCAAACAAAGAATCATGTTGAAGAGTGGTCTAGGACCTAATATAACTACCTGGGACTACGCATCTATCATATCCAGGCCATCAAAGAGCTCTCCTAGCCGTCGATCCCTCAACGAACAAGATACGGATCCCACGGCCTTACAACGGCCTGATTCGATTCATTCCCGTATCCTAACAACCTTCGAACCTTCCAGAAGGCGCTCAAGATCCAGGTGATTGCCTATAAACGACACCCCCAGATTCTCTCAGGTATGCTCACAGCCCCTGGCTCACTCTCACTCTCACTCTCCTCTCTCTCACTGTCGTCGGCGCTCCCCTGAGCTCCCGATCGGCCACCCCTGGAGAGACTCCCGAGAGATCCCTCTCCCATTTTCTGTTGATCACCGATCCCCACTGACTTGAGCGTCGGAGGGTCTTCCGCGGAGGGCCACCCCAACGCCTCTCGCGCGAGGACTTCTGTGCAGGTCCCAGGAGGAAGCCCAGACCAGGAGATCGACCGCGCCCGAGTCGGAGGACGGATCCCGGCGGCAACAGATTGGCGCTAGAGGAAGGGCCTCAAGTCCCGTTAAAACTTGAAGAAAGGAGACAAGGATCTCGATCTGGAGTAGAACCTCTCCAATGGCTAATCGGAGAAGAGCAACCTCTGAAGCCCAGGACCAGGTCGTCTCAAAGACCTGATCCGACAGGCAACATGGCGCCGCAGCCTCCACCAGTTGAGACCCCATCACCACCAGCCATCCCGGTGACCCAGGACCAGTTCGCCACGCTGGTCCAGCAGGTCCAAGCCCTGACCCACCTGGTTCAGGAGCGTTTCGCAGCTGCCCCTGCTCCACACCTTCATGGGGAGGCCGCAGCTCCTTCCTCTCCGGCCACCTCCTCCTGGTCCGCATGAAGCCATGGACCCCCCACACCGACCCAAAGGGGACAAAGTCCCGCGAGGCGGCTGTAACAGGGATCCTCCCAGATCTCGACGAGCCCGGACCTCTCCCCGGTGTCCTCCCGCCATGATTCAACGCCGTCCCTGCGCTCTCCCCGCCCAGCTCCTCCTCTTACTTCTGAAGAGGAGATCCATCGACAAATCCGGGAGATGCGTCAGGAACTGGATGCCGCCAAGCAGGCCCATCCGCCTCAGCCCAAGGCGGAGCAGGGCATCCCTTTCTCCAAAGGGATCATGGAGGAAGTGATTCCCTCCCATGTCAAACTACCCGCCGTCGACCCTACCACGGCTCTTCTGACCCGGATGATCATCTCAGCAGCTTCCGGTCAATAATGATGTTCCACGGAGCATCCGATGCAATCCCTGCGCCTTCCCCTCCACCCTCAGAGGATCTGCCCGAACCTGGTTCAATGCCTTGAAACCAGGTTCCATTGATTCATTTGACGAGCTGAGCCATCTTTTTATTGGCCAGTTCGTCAGTAGCCGCCGTCACCGGGAGATCGACTCCCTCTCCGAAGTTAAGCAGAGAGGGGGAGTCCTTGAGAAACTACTTGGCCGCTTCAACAAGGCCATGCTAGAGGTGGACCACCTTAATCATGAGGTGGCTATGTCCGCCTTGGCGGGGGGAGTTTCGAAGGAGAGCGACTTCTACCTGGCGATGGAAGTCAGCTACCCCCCAAACCTCTCCGATATGATGGCCCTGGCAGACAAATACGCCAGGGTCGAAGAATCGCGGAGAGTTGCCCGCGCCGAGCTGGCGAAGAAGAAAGAACCCAAAGGTCCTGACAGGCACCGACCCGTCCGTCGGCCAAGTCCACCTCGTCGCCAAAGAGCTCCCCCACTGCCGCCGAGAAATCGCTCCCGGAGCCCGCCCAGGCGATTCGACCGGTACACTCCGCTCACTGTACCCAGGGCGCAAATCCTTATGGAGATAGAGCGCCAGCTCCCCCGGCCAGCTCCTCTCCGAGGGAACCCAACCCGGAGGGACCCCACCAAATACTGCCGCTACCACCGGGAGCACGGCCACGACACTGAGGAATGCTGGCAGCTGAAAAATGAGATTGAGAGGCTGATTCAACGGGGCCGACTGAACCAATTCAGGAGGGCACCCGAGCCAGGACAAGGGGGGATCGCCAGCCCGAGCTTCAACAACCTCCTCCTCCACCAAATCCGCCTGTAATCGGCCGCATCAACATGATCGAGGAGGCCGGCGGCTCGAGCCCAGAAATGATGATGAAGGATCGGCGCCAAAGAAAGCGTGGACGGGCGAGCTCTCCTTCTCCGACGATGATCTCCGAGGGATACAGTTTCCCCATGACGATGCACTAGTTGTATCCCTCAATTTAAATGACTATGATGTAAGCCGGATCCTCGTTGACAGTGGAAGTTCTGTGAATGTTTTGTACCTCGATGTGTTTGCCAAGATGAGACTGCTCATGGAAAACCTTCGAGCCGTGGATTCCACCCTAATGGGATTCACAGGCGACGTCGTCATCCCGAAGGGTCGTAACCTTAACGGTTCGCGCGGGAACCTGGCCCCTTGTGGCCACTGTTCACACGGACTTCCTAGTAACTAAACTCAGGTCGCCCTACAACGCAATATTTGGAGACCCCGCCTGATGTCCCTCAAGGCAGTTGTCTCCATCCCATACCTGTCTATGAAATTCCCCACCAGGCGGGAGTTGGAGTTGTCCAAGGAAGCCAAACCATGGCTCGACAGTGCTTCGTCACCAGCCTTCAGTCTAGAATGCCGGAGGTTGACGGGCTGGACGCTCGGGAGGATTTCACCGAACAGCGGAGAACCAGCCGAGGAACTGAAGAAGTGCCGCTGGATGAGGCTCGTCCCGACCGAACCATAAAGATTGGGTCGCTGCTGAAAGGCGAACCTCGGCAGGAGCTGATCAACTTCCTCCGAAGCAACGCCGATGTTTTCGCTTGGTCCGCCTCCGACATGCCGGGATCAGTCCTGAGGTCTCGTCCACGCCTTAACGTGGACGAGATGTACCGGCCCGTCAAACAAAGAAGAGGAGCTTTGCCCCAGAGCGGCAGAGGGCTATTGAAGAGGAGGTTGATAAACTCATCAAGGCAACTTCGTCCGGAGGTAAATTACCCGAACTGGCTATCGAATGTCGTCATGGTGAAGAAGTCGAACGGCAAGTGGCGGATTTGCATCGACTTCACCGACCTCAACAAAGCATGCCCGAAGGACAGCTTCCCTCTCCCCGGATTGATCAACTTGTGGACGCCACCTCGGGTCATCAAATGCTGACATTCATGGACGCATACTTCGGCTACAACCAGATTCGGATGGCCCCGAAGATGAAGAAAAGACCGCCTTCATAACCGACCGAGGTACTTACTGTTACCGTGTTATGCCTTTTGGTCTTAAAAATGCAGGAGCCACCTACCAAAGGCTGGTCAACAAAGTATTCAAGGAGCAAATCGGCCGGAACATGGAGGTGTATGTCGACGACATGCTGGTCAAAAGCAAAGAAGCATCACAGCACGTCGAGGACCTCTCGGAGAGCTTTGCAACACTCCGCAAGTATCAGATGAAGCTCAATCCGACTAAGTGCGCCTTCGGCGTTAACTCCGGGAAGTTCCTCGGCTTCATGGTCTCCCAGCGGGGTATCGAAGCTAACCCCCAGAAGATCCAAGCTCTTCAACAGATGGCGCCTCCGGCATCTATTAAAGAAGTCCAGCGCCTAACCGGGAGGATAGCGGCTCTCAACCGCTTCGTGGCGCGCTCGGCCGAAAGATGCCTCCCCTTCTTCAAAACTCTCCGGTCGGCTAAGAACTTCCAGTGGACCCCGAGTGCCAAAATCATTCCAAGATCTCAAGAAGTACCTCGGCTCTCCCCCACTCCTCAGCAGTCCAAATCCTGGCGAGACACTATTCCTATATCTGGCTGTTTCAGAAGGTGCCATTTGCTCGGTGCTGGTCAGGGAAGAAAACAAGGTCCAGAAGCCGATTTATTATGTCAGCAGGCTACTCCGCGACGCGGAGACAAGATATAGCCGAATTGAAAAGATGGTGTTGGCCTTGATCACCTCAGTTCGGAAGCTACGGCCATACTTCCAGGCGCATTCTGTGACAGTCCTGACTGACCAACCCATCAAGGCGGTGGTCCACCGCCCGGAGACATCAGGGAGAATGACTAAGTGGGCCATCGAGCTGAGCGAGCATGATATCCGTTTTCAGCCTCGTCCGGCCATCAAAGCTCAGGTGTTAGCCGATTTCCTCCTCGAGTGTACCATCCCAGAGGACGGCTCCACCCCGACCCCCGAGGAATCGAAAACTGGCGCCCGGTGGCTCCTCCATGTCGACGGGTCATCCAACGCTCATCGCTCCGGTGCGGGCTTGGTTCTCACCAGTCCGGAGGGGTGACCTTTGAATATGGCGTCCGCTTCTCCTTCCCAGCCTCCAACAACGAAGCTGAGTATGAAGCCTTGCTGGCCGGTCTCCGAATCGCCCGCAGCCTTAAGGTGGAGAAACTTAATGCCTTCACCGACTCCAACTAGTGGCAGGTCATGTACGAGGGGAGTTTGAAGCTCGGGAACCGAACATGATCCGATATCTCCAAGAGGTCGGAGCCTACTCTCCCATTTTCCCGAATTCAAGATTATTCAGATTCCTAGATCTGAGAATGCCCGTGCCGACCTACTGTCTCGTTGGCAACCGCGGAGTCAATGGACGCCGAGCAAAATTCCACCTGGAGACCTTGGAGAGACCCAGTATCGCGGAAGCCGACCGAGTAATGCAAGTTGAGGCCGAGCCATCATGGTTCGACCCCATTCTGAGGTACCTCAAAGAAGGGTCACTTCCGTCCGACCGGAGAGAAGCCAGAAGGCTAAAGCTGCAGGCCACCCATTATGTGTTGATCGACGATCAGCTCTACAAATGGTCCTTCTCCATGCCATTGCTCAGATGTCTTCACCGTCTGAAGCAGATTATGCCCTCCGCGAAGTGCATGAGGGGATTTGCGGCAACCATCTGGGAAGCCGGTCCCTATGTCACAAGGTGCTACGTCAAGGCTACTATTGGCCGACCATGCAGAAGGATGCAGACGACCTTGTCCGAGCTTGCGACCCATGCCAGAGGCACTCAAGCATTCAGAGGCTCCCCTCCGCCAACCTGGTTCCCGTATCCTCCGCTTGGCCCTTTGCCAAGTGGGGGATGGACATCCTCGGCCCATTTCCGCTCGCCACGGGACAGCGGAAATTTCTATTCGTCGCCATCGATTATTTCACTAAATGGGTCGAGGCGGAGGCGGTTGCACAAATAACCGAAGCACGGGCCAAGGATTTCGTATGGAGGTCCATCATCTGCCGTTTCGGCCTCCCGCACACTATAATCACTGACAACGGCAGGCAATTCGACAATCCGAAGTTCGCCAGTTCTGCGAAGAGCACGGGATCCGTCACCACCTTACCTCGGTCGGGCATCCGCAAGCCAACGGAGCAGCCGAAGTAACCAACCAGACTTTGCTTCAAGGGATCAAAGCTCGCTCTCCAGGGCCCGAGGCAGGTGGGCAGACGAGTTGCACCATGTCCTGTGGGCCTACCGCACCACCCCAAGAGTACCCACAGGCGAAACCCCATTCCGGATGGCCTTCGGCACAGAGGCCGTTATCCCAGTGGAGATAGGTCTCCCTTTGCTACGGGTGGAAAGCTACTCAGAGGAAGCCAGCGAGGAGCAGCTCCGCACCAACCTCGACCTGATAGAGGAGGTTAGAGAGAAAGCTCGGATCAGAGTGGCTGCCTATCAGCAGAGGGTGGCCCGCTACCATGCCTCCAAAGTCAAAGGGAAAGCTTTCTTGCCTGGCGACCTCGTTCTCCGGAAAGCATCTGTCTCCAAACCGCTGGAGCAAGGAAAGCTGGCACCAAACTGGGAAGGCCCCTACCAAGTGGTGGAGATTGTTGGACCGGGGACCTACAAGCTGCAAGATCTAAGCGGAAGATCATCCCTCGGACATGGAATTCGGACAATCTCCGCAAGTACTACCAGTAGGGTACGCCCTCTACATGCCCGCTCCCATAAATTTTTGTCGACACAATGTTTTATAATTCATGACATAAATCACCACAAGTTATATCACCAAAAATTGAAAAGAAACATATGCTGCTCTAATCCTCGGCACGACCGAGTTACCTGTTCAAGCAGGAAAGTTCTTCGAACCTCGGCTAGGCCGAGCAACTAATCTCGAACCTCGGCGGGCGAGCAACTAATCTTCGAACCTCGGCTGGGCCAAGCAACTAATCTCCGAACCTCGGCCGGGCCAAGCAACTAATCTTCAAACCTCGGCTGGGCCGAGCAACTACTCTCAAACCTCGGCTGGGCCGAGCAACTGCTCTTCGAACTTCGTTGGGCCGAGCAATGACTCTTCGAACTAAAGTCCCGGCAAAAAACCAAAGCACGCGGGCCCCGATTAAAGCCGAAGGACTTCCAAACAGTCCCCAGAACTTTGGCCAGTTGAAAAAAGCACACTGTGCAAAACCATCAACGGACACAAAGTATGCGCCTCCAGCAAACCCCTAAAAGGTTCGGCAGGCCCTACATGACCGGCCGCGAACCCCAAGCAAAGTCGGGAAATCCCCTCTGCTACTAAAATCCCTGGGCAATGCCCCTATAACCTATCGCCCAAAACGTCTGTCTCAAACGAAGCCATGACTCAGCGCGTAAACCAATGAAGCCACCCAGGCTCCCCGACTATTCAACAAAAACGAATGGTTCTTCTTTGAGCTAAACGACGATCTCGAAATAAGAGGTTGTCAAAAAAGGCCCTTTTCATTGATTAGAAAAGTAAATACAAAAAGAGAAGGAGAAAAAAAAAAAAGAAAGAAAGCGCCCTCGCAGGGACCTAACGCCTTCCCCGGGAGCTGCCGAGTCTTCCACATGCGGGACATTCTGGCGACTTGCTGGCGGAGGGATGCAATCTCCTCCTCCTGCCGACGTACGACCCGGCGAAGGGCCTCGGTCTCCCTCGCAGAGACGGCAAGATACTCCTCAACAACCTTCTCAAGCCGCTCGTGGCTTGCGAAGGCCGATGCCAGGGCCAGGCCATCAACCACGACGGTGGGCGGCTCCCCTCGGAGCCCCTAGGCCATTGATCACTACGCCTAATCTATCAGGTGATTGCTCTCCACCTTGAAAAGCCATATCGAGAGCTGTTGAGAGGCTAACCGAAAGGACGGTGAATGCTGGCACCCCTCTCATCCGTATTTATACTCCTCAGGCGAGTATCTCGATCAGTCAGGTCATAAATACCGACCCATGGGAATTCGCCATGTGTCGCGCTTTAACTGGCGACCACAGGACCCGAAGGGCCACGCCCCTTCCGAGCAAGATCGGTAAATGTCGACGAGCTGTTCGGGAACCCCCCTCCTTCTCTAGAAACGGGGTACCTCCCGATCTGCCGGGCCCTCGCAGTAAATGCCCTCAATACTCCCCAAGCCCTCTTAAATCGGCCGCCCTTTGGAAAATGTGAAAAAGAAAGAGCGCCGGCACCTGACGATAATTCACTCCCTCGGGAGTGGCCAAATCATAAATGATGGGCGTACCCATGCGCCGCCCGTTCCGCCTTGACACTCCTCACCGAGCCTCACAGGGACCAGGTATCATGACTCACGGTGATGACTAAGTCATCTCTCCAAGCTCTAAACCTCCGAACCTCGGCTGGGCCGAGTAACCATTCTCCGAACCTCGGCAGGGCCGGGCTACAAATCTCCGAACCCCAATAAAGTCGAGTAATAAATCTCCTTCGGCCAGAGTCAAGGAATATGTTCTACCGCCGAACAGTCTCCAAATTTCTGTCTGATTTGGGCGGCTTACAAGCCCCGACTGGCTCGGATAGCGTGGGATCCTCGTCCAAAATGAACGAGATGTCCTTATGCCTCGTTTCATCGCCAACAACAACAACTCTTGGCGCAAAAGAAACAGAAATTGAGAAAAAGAACAAAACTTTCTTTATTTCATTGCCATCGAAACCGATTACAACCGCCTGAGAGGCATTACAAGAGCATTGAAATGCATAAAATAAAGACAGGTACAAAACTCGGGCAAACTGCTCCAAAGCAGATCCGGGCAACCGTGATGCTCCGGCGTCCGGACCGACAAATCAGACAAACCACGAACAGTCAGCCCGAGCCGATAATGGGCGGACGACATGGACCAACCGTTGCGGCCAGCTTCGGTAAATAATGATATCTCGGCGACCCAACCGGGATATCAGAATAATCGAAAGGGTGGACGGATATTACCCCAAACCACCCAACCGAGAGGCCCCCCGACGAGTAGAAGGAAGCTCGCAGGCCCTGGCACCAGAGCGCTCCCCCAAACCGGGTGTGTACCGCTCCACCTTGCCCAAACTCAAAGGCAAGGTACCTGCGGGCGACACACCATCACCCCTCCCCATGTGCGAAAGATTCCCCAGGCGGGCAAGCCCAGAATCCAAACCAGGGGAGGAG
The DNA here is from genome assembly GCA_900491605.1 of Calamus simplicifolius. Taxonomy (NCBI): domain Eukaryota; kingdom Viridiplantae; phylum Streptophyta; class Magnoliopsida; order Arecales; family Arecaceae; genus Calamus; species Calamus simplicifolius. Next base: position 556,419 of record UESW01004298.1, read on the forward strand.
GCAAAATTCACGCAACCCATGGGGAGCCCGCGTACACTTCCTACCGTACGTCCCCAAGGGGGAACCACAAAGGACACATGGGAAGCGTATATGTGCGCTCTCCGTGCGATCCCTGCGGACCTCTTGTGCGCTCTCCATACGATCTCTGAAGGTCCTTTCTTGAGGGCAAGCCCCCCCCCAGCGGCTCCTTCATCACCCCAGCTATCCGGGGGATAGCGGCGACTTCCAGGGGACAAGCTCGGTTCTCCCGCAATAACCATGGAGAAACAGGCATCATGAGCATCTTCATGATTCACAGGAAAGAAAATTTGGATGGCCAACACACCCCTCTTTCCCCCTTTTTATAAGCAGAGGCGAGCCGGGAACAGCTATCAGAAAGCCCCGGGACTTAAAACGCCAAGCCTACGCCACCACATGGCCTCCTGAAATGAAAACAACGCCCCCAATGCGCGCCAGGCACGTCGCCCGAACCATGACGCATGCCAAAAGATTACTTCTGACCCCGGATCGAGCTTTTAATGCATAAAACCGTCCCGACCTTGCGGATACTGGCAGATCCAGGAGATCGTCTGCGAAAATGACATCCTCCAATGGCAAACGAGCACTAACATCGCACGCCAAAGCAACCTATGTTGGAAAAGGTCGACATAATAAAAGCTCTCGGAAATTGCCATGCGACCTTTTGCTAGCCACAGGCCGTACCACCTACTTTGGTGGAACGAGAATCGACCCACCTTGGAAAAGACAAAACACTGGTAGGGGTAATAAATAGAGATAAGGAGATGGCAGCGATGATTCAGCGAACCCCCAGTTCGGGGACGAACTCCCCTTTTTTCATCAAGAATGCAATCTCAGTTTGATCACTAATAAAACGAACTTCTTCGGCCCTAGCCGAGTTACTTTGTCCCTCGGCCCTAAAAAAGCTATCTCATTCTTCGGACTTGGTCGAACCACCGTGTCATTTGGCCTAAGCCGAATTAAATCGTCTCTCAACCTCCTTTTATACCAGGCTACATTGTCGTCCGACCTTTTCGTCGAGACAATCCCTATGCCTTGGCCTCTACTAGGATGTTCCTCCAAAATTCGAGACAAGAAACCATCCAGGAAGACAAACAAATGAAAAATGGCTGATCCATTTATTGATTTCCAGTTGAACTACAAGACAAAAGAAAGAAAAGCACATATAGTCCCCCAAAGGGTCAGGACTTGGGGTCAATCCCAGCATCTCCTGCGGCGCATCAGCAGGGGCATCGCTTGGCTCCCCCTTCTCGAAGGTGTCACGACGGGATACGTCGGTAGTTGCATCGACTCCCAGAATAGCTTCGAGGTCGACATCAGATATTTCTCCATACTCGTCCTCCTCGACCCCCGGGGTGTACGCTTCATAATGTTCGGCTTCCAGGCATGACAGGTCCAGGTCAGGATAAGCCTGGGCAACCTTAGCCCGCGCCTCATCTTTGTCCAGCTGAAATGCATCGGTGCAGGCCGCCCTGCGTTCGTCGGCGAATTCGGTGGATTTCTTGTACTCCTCTACCACCGAGAGGCCGCGCATTTGCCTCAGCTAATTGCCTCTCCAGTTCGGAGATCCTTCGGTGCCTCGAGGCCGCCTCCTCTCCGAACGCCGCTAACCGGCCCTGAAATTCCTGCCTCACCCTGTGCAACTGCAGGCAAAAAGCCGAGTAAAGCGAAAGTCGAAAGATCAAAATGAGTGAAACTAATAGCGCCCTACCTGCTCCTCCCGCCGGGCTAGCTCACCCTCCACCACGTGGACCCTGTTGAGAGCCCTAGACCTAGCCGATTGGCTCTGGCGAAGGCTCTCTTTAGCTCATCCACCCGGGACTGGGTATCTCCAATTTCTTGACGGGCAAAGTCAACCTCGTTAGATAGTCGGGCAGCTCGTTCATCCGACCACTTTAGCCGGTCCTTTGTATCGGCGAGCTCTTTGCTTAGCGGGTGAGGTGGTCCTGCTGCCGCCGGCATTTATGCTCTTCCTCCTCGAGCCTTTTGCTCCAGCTGGCTTTATCTTCGGCATGGCTAGCCTTCAGCTGGTCCCACCTCTTATCAAAGAATAGTTGCATGGATTTAACCTTGCTCTCATGCTTCACCCTGGCCTGAGAAAGCTCCAGACTAGCCTTCTCGGATTGCTCGCGGAAGCCTTGGAGCTCACCAATCTGTATGGTGAGTTGAGAGGCTCTTTCCCTCTCAACCGCAAGAATCCTGTTGGTCTCCCCAAGCTCCCGCTGGAGCTCACCAACCTGTACGGCGAGTCGAGAAGCTCTCTCCCTCTCAACCGCAAGAACCCTGCGAGCCTCCCCGAGCTCCCTTTGGAGGACCACCAGGGCTCGAGAGAGCTTGTCAGTAGAATCTGCCCTCTCCTTGAAGTGATCAGCCTCGTAGCGGGCCCGAGCCCAAGCTCCAACAGCCAGATGTAAGCGCCATTTCAGTGCCCTCATAATCAGGGCGCTCTGCAAAAAAAGATGACACGCATAAAAGACATAGTCGAACTAACTGACTAAAGACCCAACTTCGGTGCGGCAACTTACCGAGACGCGTAGTCTGTGGCGATCCTTGTGAGAGCAAGGTCGTCGATTTTGGGAGAAGAAAAGCCTCATTCGGCACCCCGGCGCGACGGAAGGCTATCTCGACAAGGTCTTCCGGATGACCCCCTCCTGTTAAGGAACCCTCCTCCCCTTGAAACACGGACCGCATCAGAGCGGAGAACCTGGCGCTCACTTCCGGGTCGCGTGAGTGGAAGTCTGCTCCTAGGGAGCCATCCAGAACACCCGCGACCCATGAACTTCTCGATAGGCCAGCTTCCGCCGCCAGGCCCTCGCTTGAGAAGCTTCGGACGTTTCGACTCCGGCAAGGAGAGCCCCGGCCGAAGCATCTCCTTCGCTCACCGGCTCCCCTCCTTCTCCTTCTTCCCCTCCTTCTCCTTCTTCTCTTCTTCTCCTTCTACTTCTATCTCCTTAGGAATCCCCCTGTCCACAACAGACCCTTCAGGAACTTTTGCTCCCCCCGGAGCCTCCTGTGCCTCGGCGGAAGGCCCTTCACCAGAAAGCCCCCCGTAAATTTCGGTCGCTGGTTCGGCAGGTTCGGCCATCTCCTCGTCGCCCGCTGGCTCTCCTACCGGCGACCCAAGCCGAACCTCAGCAGCCACAACCTCTTCCCCTGCCTCGATGGAAGCGGAGGTCGCTCCCACCTCCTCCTGTAACCTCGCCGAGCCACTGGCCTCCAATGAGGGAGACCGAATCGCCTCGTCTGCGGGGGCCCCCAAGCCAATCGGCGTTTCTCCTTCGCCATCGTCAGACAAAATAACAACGGGGGGGAGGAAACCTCAGCAGCCTCCTCCGAAACCCCGCAACTTCCGGTCTTCTCCCCTGGACAGACCCTCCTCCGGTGCCGAAAGATCGTGCGCCGCCAGAGCTTCGGTAGTTTCAGCCCGCGGCGACGAGGAGCGCCGACTATCACCGTCTCCCCCGATCCCCCTAGAGCGGGAGCCGGAAGGGCGAGACCTCTTCTCGGACCGATGCTTGCTGCTGGAGCCAGATCTCCTGCGGCGCTTTCCCAGTTCCTCCCTCATCTGGTCTGCGAGCGCCGACCTTTCGGCTGTAGGGGCAATATGATTCACCCGTTAGTTCGCACAAAAATCAAAGATGGAGCCACACTAAACTATCAACTACGGGGTAATACTCACCGCGAGGATCGACGGGGCTCAATCCGGCCGCAAAGAGAGCGTCCTCCGATAGGAGAACGCTGGCTGGGAGCGCCTGACTGCCGCGCAGCACAATCAAATCCCTTTTCTCCGAATCAGTTAACTCCGGGTGCGCTTCTGGATCCTTCACGTACTGCCCCCATACCCGAGGGAAGTCCAAACCAATGTTTCCCCTGACTACGAAGAACAGCAACTTCCACTCCTTTATCGACGACGGGTTATCCGATATCATATTAAAGGATCTCCGGGGACCGATGTAAGGCCATTCTGAGGCCCTCTTAGAGACCAGATTGAAACACACCCTGAATAGCGAAAGGGTCGCGGTCACCCCGAGGTGTTTGCACAACGAGATAAACCCGATGAGGTTGCGCCAACTGTTGGGGGCCACCATGGTGAAGCATATATTGTAGAACTTCATCACCTCCCGCACCAACGGATGAAGAGGGAACCGAGACCTGCCCTCAAGCTTTCCTCATAACAGAACGCCCCATCCCCTAATCCGGATGCCACCCTATCCTCAGCCGTCGGAGCAACAAGACGACATCCTGGGGGATTTTGTACAAGCGGCGCATCCGTTCCAAATCCGCCAAGGTCACCTCCGAAGCTTGGTCACTTGGGCTCACCATGTCTTCGAACACAGGAGATGCTGAGCAGGATCGCAACAAAATGGGAAGACGAAGTTCTTTAAAGGAGAACGAAAGGGGCACTATAAATAAGGATAGCGCCGCCACGACTCCATTTTTTCAATTGAAACCGCCTCAGGGTGAGGGTGAGGCGTCCCAACCTAGGCGTCTAGAACTGCCATTACGGGCGCCGTGAAAATCAAGATTTCCCACGCGGGCTTCCCCAGCCGTTACCTTTGCCCCTAAGGAATGACGGATCCACCTCGGAAAGGCAAGACGGCCCCACGGCATTAATTAGGGCATCATTGCACAGGCTATCAAATACGCATCCCCAAATGCAGATCGCGCCACTTAAGCCTATACTCCCTACGCCCGAACCTACGCTTCGAACTAGGGAGTGGGGGGCATGTGTTGAGGGGTAGAATCATCATTGCATTGATAATCGTGCGAGGGGCTAAGATCAGCCCTATCCCTCCGCCCTCTACGATATGCCCCGAGGAACAAGCTAAACTAATGTGGTCCGGCAGGCCATGCGACCCCTGACTCATTTTTTCTGGGTTTCCATAGCCCAACCTTTCCGAACTACCCGTAACTCAACTTTTCCCGAGCCACCTAGCTTGGCCTCTCTGAGCTCCCATAGCTCGGTTTTTTCGAGCTACCTATAGCTCGGCTTCCCCCGAGCCTCCCATGGCTCAGCTTCCCGAGCTTCCATAGCTCGTTTTCCCCGAGCCTCCCATGGCTCGTTTTTCCAAGCCACCTATAGCTCGGCTTCCCCGAGCCTCCCTTGGCTCGGCTTCCCCGAGCTTCCCACAGCTCGTTTTTTCGAGCCTCCCATGGCTCGGTTTTTCTGAGCCACCTATAGCTCGATTTTTCGAGCCACCTATAGCTCGGCTTCCCCGAGCCTCCCTTGGCTCGGCTTCCCCGAGCTTCCCACAGCTCGTTTTCCCCGAGCCTCCCGCGGCTCGGTTTCTCGGGCTTCCTATAGCTCGGTTTCCTCAATTTACTGATGATTTGTTTTTCTCCGAGCTACCTGTAGCTCGGCTTCCCCCGAACCTCCCATGACTCGGCTTTCCCCGAGCTTCTCATAGCTCGACTTTCCCGAGCTTCCTGAAGCCGGATCCCATGAGCTCCCATAGCTCGGCTTCCCGAGCTACCTATAGCTTGGACTTCCTGATTTTCCACAGCTCGACTCCCGTGAACAATCCGCGATTCGACACTCACCTCCGTGGAGCCCGACGCGGGAGAGCCTAGGCCCATCATCACAGAATCCCAAACAAAGAATCATGTTGAAGAGTGGTCTAGGACCTAATATAACTACCTGGGACTTATGCATCTATCAGATCCCAGGCCATCAAAGAGCTCTCCTAGGCGTCGATCCCTCAACGAACAAGATACGGATCCCACCGGCCTTACAACGGCCTGATTCGATTTATTCCCGTATCCTAACAACCTTCGAACCTTCCAGAAGGCGCTCAAGATCCAGGTGATTGCCTATAAATACGATACCCCCAGGTTCTCTCAGGTAGGCGCTCACAGCCCCTGGCTCACTCTCACTCTCACTCTCGCTCTCTCCTCCACTGCTCGTCGGCGTTCCCTGGAGCTCCCGATCGGCCACCCCTGGAGAGACTCCCCGGAGAGATCCCTCTCTCCATTTTCTGTTGATCACTGATCCTCACTGACTTGAGCGTCCGAGGGTCTTCCGTGGAGGGCCACCCCTAATGCCTCTCGCGCGAGGACTTCTGTGCAGGTCCGTCGAAGGAAGCCCAGACCAGGAGATCGATCGCGCTTGAATCGGAGGACAGATCCCGGCGGCAACACATTGCATTGTGATAACTGCATATGGCCAAATGTCTGGATTAAGGTTTAGGACGGAGCAGCAGCTTAAATTCTATTATTTTGCACAGCTCAAAGTCAGGATAGACTTATTTCATAATAAAATAGTAGTTGAAACTTTCTTCCAAAAAAAATCAGCACTAAAATTATGTTTATTATTAGTTGTTATGATGAAAAATAATAAAAAAAAAAAAATTAGTATTTTTATATTTAGCTAGCATACATTTTTTTAATTCTAATATATTGTTTTATTAGCTAAATATCGAAAAAGATTATGTAATGGTCATTATGAAAATAATGGCCTGAAAGAAGCTTTCATTGAGAACATATTACCCACCGCTATGTCATTGCAGGATTAAAATCTACTAAAGCTCTTTGTATTATAACTTAATGATGAATTTTATCTCTTTCTCAATAGATTGACAAGTGACTTAATTTTTCCTCCACTTTCCTACTTGCATGTATTCGCCATTTTTTGATAACGTGCCATCGTATGCATGCTAAACATTGGTATGATATAATCGAATGTTTTTTAAATAATTTATGCTTGATTCAAAAGGGTCATCTAACCTATCATAACCAAAATTAACTATTCAAATAGGTTTACATAGGCTTTAGAAGATAGAACTATCGTACGTTAAAGTAAATTGAGCTCTAAAATTTTAAGAAGCACTAAAATTTGAAGGGGAACAAAAAAAAAGGATAATTAATTAAGAGAAAAAAAGTAAAGATAAAGTAATTATTTTATATATTTTCATAAAAATATGAGACATAAGAAAAGATGAAAAAGGAAAAGAATAAAGTTTATTATTTTAGGAATAAAAAGAGAGTTTTTATGCCTTTTTCTTTTCTTTTACTATTCCTATATTGAAGGTAACAACTCTTATTTTTACAAAATAGAAGTTAATTATTCCCCTTTATTTTCCTCTTCCTTCTCCTTATTAAAAACTTCAATATATAGAGTTTAGGTTTTTTTCCTTTCCTTTCATTTTCTTATTCAAAAAACTAGATATATATATATATATATATATATATATATATATATATATATATATATAGAGAGAGAGAGAGAGAGAGAGAGAGAGAGAGAGAGAGGGGTAAGATTTTCTTTCTTATTCATTTCCTCCCATTACCTCCTCTCAAATAAATCAAGAAGCATTTAATCATATAATTTAAAACAAAATTGATATACAAGTGAAGATCATACTTTTATCTAAATTTAATTTTTTTTAAAATATATATATATATATATATATATATATATATATATGAATAAGTAAAGGTATTCAATTTGAATTTGTTTTGAACTTCAATGGCATAAAGGAGGGTAAGCTTATCCTTTTCTAATTAGAAAAGAAATCCAACTTAATCAAAACTTAAAATATCTCATTTTTTTACCTATAAGATATCTAACTTAAATAAAAATAATCTCACTGGTACAGAAGAGGGTATGCATTATCCTTTTAAAATAAAAATATAAGGAATATCTGTTATAGTTTTAGTATAGAAACAGAAAAAAATGAAATAAACTTTACAAAGAGAGCAAAAGCAAAGAATATAATCTTAATGTTCCTACCAATTAGAGCTTCATTTTATAGAATTATTTTTATTCAGTATTTTGCTTAAAAATTTTAAGTTGAGTGAGGCAATATATATATATATATATATATATATATATATATATATATATATATATATATATATATATATATCAATAGACTTTTAAAAAAAAGAAAAAGTTTTTGTATATTATTTTGGAATAAAATAACTTACACTAGATATAATAATTTGTTCCTGTGCAAGATCATACATCAGCAATACAGAATACATGAGTAAATCTTTTGATGCAGGTTTGTAGATAAATAAATCACCGCATTTGCTCTGCTCGGCCTCTGGGCCGACGCCGAAGGACTATACGCCGAGGGCCGCGCGCTCGCTCGACCCCTGATGAGCTCTAGGGGTGGACACAACCATTCCGGTCCGCGGATGTGGGGCTTAGGCCAAGGCCCATGCCAAGGGTTTGCGGTCGTGCCGCATGCTAGAGGCGCGGTTGGCATGCGAGTTCAATTGGCAAGATGGACGGGCCGCGCCACGCCATCCCATCGTGTACCTCAACAAGACTAGACGAATTTCACAATCATTAAAAAGAACAAACCAAGATACGTGACATGCGACGAGTAATCAATCCATTGTCTCAAAACAAATCTATCGAACGGAAGAAGAGTCAAGCGAACGAAGGTGGAAGGATGGGATGTTGGCTGCCGGGGACAAGACAAGACGTTGTGGGTGGATCAAATCAGATCACATCAGGAGGCCAAAAAGAGGGATAATAATCCACCGCAGGGCCCGCCGCTGTTGCCGTCAAATGATTTGATCGTCATCGTCAGCACCAACTCCAACTTTTAAATCTCATCGTGTTGCTTTCTCTCCAATTAACTGTTGCTTGTCCCTGGCGCTGGAACTATCTGCCGTCGTCTCAATTTAAAAGGGGAGCAGGACGAAGAAAAATAGCGAAGCGCGACCCAATCAAATGCAGCGCCTTTATTTATTCATGGACCACGCTTAGATAGATCTAACCCATGGTATAACCTATGAATTAGATCGATTATATGTGAAAGAAAAAAAAAATCATACTAATAATTATGAAATCTATATTAACGGATGTTCATAGACTATGTCGTTCATATTTAGAAAAAAAAAAAAAAATCTTATTGCCCACAGGATTACATAGTAGAACTCTGCTGCCTCTAGTCGTGCATGATATAAATCCTCTAACTTTAATGAGCCAAATAAAATTTTGAATGTAACTTTTCAGCAAAGCTCTTTTTTTTTTTTTATCAGCAATGCTTTAATGTAGCCTAAAACACTGCATTTTTATACATAAGTATTAAAAATAATTAATTAAAATTTACTGCTAAAATATTTGATATTTAAGTTTCCATTTCAAAACTTATTTGATTTCAAACTTTGTTACAATACGGTGCCCGATCAAAGCGGCACGTTTATTTTTTTTCATTAATTTTATACGGTAAATATTGCAAAGAATGCAACTCTTGAGGTTTAAAATGTAATAATAAAACGTTTTTATTTAATTTATGTTTTAACTTTCTTATTTTCTTAAGCTGACGATTAATTAATAACATCCCGAATCCAGTTGCATGCGTCCGTGCTCTGGTGGCCGGCGCCGTGATGATCACACGGCGATCGCAAGGCGGCTCTCGTATTTAGACTAGGCGGGCAGGGGCCGCAAAAAGAGGAGCACCGGAAGGCAGCGTGAAGTCGGCGGATGACGTTCTCCTGCTATCATCCCAGATCTCTGCTCTCGGATCTCTCGGCTCCCGTGCACCTCCCTCTCTCCCAACGCAGGCTTTTTTATGATGGCACCACAAAGGTCAACTGTTCTTCAAATGATCGCAGAAACCGCCCCGGTCGACAGCTCGTAGCATTGGACCGAACGCTTTGGATCACCCATTCATCATAATCGGGTTTGGTCCTTGTCATGCCATCGTGATGGTAGTGGTAGCCATTCTAGACAGTCATCAGCAAATATTGGATCTTAGCTGGTAATTGTCCAACGGTTGACGGATGCTTAATATATACTGCCATGCATGCCTAACAAGTGACAAATCTTTATTTTTAAGCTCATAATAATCTAGAAAGTGGTTTGAACCTAAGCTGCAGAGATTGGT
>UESW01004298.1:573745-636413 GCA_900491605.1 Calamus simplicifolius
ACACACTCAAACCCAAGCGCAGTAACCGGTAAAAATACGCAGCGCGAAAAGAAACTCACCTTGAGGGTCCAAAGGGCTGAGCCCGGCTGCAAAGAGAGCTCCCTCCGATAACAGGTCGTTGGCCGAAAACGTCTGTCCATTACGAAGGACGTCCAGGTCCCTCTCCTCCTGCACCGATAGGGCCGGATGCGTCTCCGCATCCTTCGCAACTTCCCCCCATCGCCGAGGGAAATCGGACCCGATGTTTCCCTCCGCAATCACAAATCGACTCTTCCACCCCTTGATGGAAGAGGGCTTATCCGCAATGACATTAAAAGACCTCCGGGGCCCGATGGAGGTCCACTCCGATTTCCGCCCGGGAGTTAGGTGATAACAGGTGCGAAAAAGGGGGAGTCGCAACGATTTGGATCTGGTGGCACATCGAGATAAATCCGACAATGTTCCGCCAACTGTTTGGGGCCACCATCGATGGACAGATGTTGTAATGGGTCATGATCTCCTTCACCAAGGGATGGAGAGGGAAACGAAGACCCGCCTTAAAACTGTCCTCATAGACGAATACTCCAGACTCCAAGTCCCGGGTGACCCTATCTTCAAGTCCCGGCACCCGCAAAACCACATCCATGGGCAGACCATACCTTTGGTGAATCCTCCCCAAATCTCCAGCGACGATTTCTGAGGCTACGTCTCCAGGGCTCATCGCCATCTCGGTCGAAGGAAGTCCCGAGCGAAAACGGTGAACGCTGAAGAGGATGAGAGGCCAACGCTCTTCTGGAGACAAAGTAAGAAGACGCCACAAACACGCACACATGCGCGTATATATAGACGCAGGGCAGCTGTCACTTCGCTTCTCCGCCAAGAAACCGCCCTGGAGAGGCGGAACACCCCATTCGAGGCATCCGGGATCGCCTCGACATACCCCCATATCGATCGGGATTCACGGTACGGCACAATCTCAACCGTCGCTAGTGGAGAAGCCTCACCTCCGGAGGCACGATGGCCCTATCGCATTAATTAAGGCATCATTGCACGGGTTGTTTAAGCCAAAACGTCCCATCGAGGCGCGCCACTTGAGCTTATACTCCCTACGCCCGAACTTACACTTCGAACTAGGGAGTGGGGGGCATGTGTTGGGGGGTAAAATCGTCATTGCATTGATATCCGTGCAAGACGGCTAAGGCTGACCCCCTCCTTTCGGTTTCTTCCGGGCCTCCCTAGCTCGGCCTCTTCCGGGCCTCCGTGGTTCGGCTCCTTCCGGGCCTCTGTGGCTCGGCCTCCTCGGGCTTCCTAGCTCGGCCTCCTCCGGGCTTCCGTAGCTCGGCCTCCTCCGGGCTTCCGTAGCTCGGCCTCCTCCGGGCTTCCCTAGCTCGGCCTCTTCCGGGCTTCCCTAGCTCGGCCTCCTCCGGGCTTCCGTAGCTCGGCCTCCTCCGGGCTTCCCTAGCTCGGCCTCTTTCGGGCTTCCCTAGCTCGGCCTCCTCCGGGCTTCCGTAGCTCGGCCTCCTCCGGGCTTCCCTAGCTCGGCCTCTTCCGGGCTTCCCTAGCTCGGCCTCTTCCGGGCTTCCCTAGCTCGGCCTCCTCCGGGCTTCCGTAGCTCGGCCTCCTCCGGGCTTCCCTAGCTCGGCCTCTTTCGGGCTTCCCTAGCTCGGCCTCCTCCGGGCTTCCGTAGCTCGGCCTCCTCCGGGCTTTCCTAGCTCGGCCTCTTCCGGGCTTCCCTAGCTCGGCCTCTTCCGGGCTTCCCTAGCTCGGCCTCCTCCGGGCTTCCGTAGCTCGGCCTCCTCCGGGCTTCCCTAGCTCGGCCTCTTCCGGGCTTCCCTAGCTCGGCCTCCTCCGGGCTTCCCTAGCTCGGCCTCATCCGGGCTTCCGTAGCTCGGCCTCCTCCGGGCTTCCTAGCTCGGCCTCTTCCGGGCTTCCCTAGCTCGGCCTCCTTCGGGCTTCCGTAGCTCGGCCTCCTCCGGGCTTCCCTAGCTCGGCCTCTTCCGGGCTTCCCTAGCTCGGCCTCCTCCGGGCTTCCGTAGCTCAGCTTCTTCCGGGCTTCCGCAGCTCGGCTTCTTCCGGGCTTCCATAGCCCGCTGCTACCTAGCGATCCACGCCCCGACGTCCACCTCCGCGGAACCTGGCGCGGGAGAACTCAAGTCTACCCAAGCAGCACCCTGAGCAGGGGATCATATTAAGACGTGGCCTAAGACCTATTATAACCGCCCCAGGTCTACTCACCCAGATCCCAAGACATCGAGGGGCTCTCCCAGTCATCGATCCCTTAACAGACAAGGCGTGGATTCTAACGGCCCCACAACGGCCTGATTCTGTCTACCCCCGAATCTTAACAACCTCAGTACCTTCCAGAAGACGCTCAAGTCCCCAGGTGACAGTCTATAAATACTAGTTTGGCAGATTACCTCAGGTACGCAACCCTTGACACACAAAAACTCTAGGGTTACCTCTCTCTCCCGGCAGCTCGTCGGTGCTCTGCCCTTACCGGAGCCTCCGATTGGCCGCCCCCCTGGAGAGGTCTCCCGGAGAGATCCACCTCCTCATTGTCTGGTTGATCGCCGATTCCTTCCTCACTGACTTGAGCGTCGGAGGGCCTTCCACAGAGGACCACCCCCGGCGTCCTTCCGCGTGCAGGGCTTCCTGTTTTGCAGGTCCGCCGCACCCCACTCCCCGAGGATCGACCGCGCCCGAGTCGGAGGACGGATCCCGGCGGCAACAATATATAATAAAAAGTTTGTTCATAATTCATATTCTTCATAAATAATAATAACAACATAAAAATAAAGAGTCTGAGTTTTTGAAAGATGCGACCATATAACTGAAAGAAGAGGAGTAGGATAATTAGGGTTTTTTTTTTGACATTATATATATTTTTAAAATGGTCCTAAAACGTTTAACAATTCACAAATTGGTCCCGGAAACATATTTTGCCAAAATGGTCGAAACACACCGAAATGACCAAAAAATCTCCCGAAGCAAAATGTAGGGCTCATTTTTTCGGATAAGCTAGCCACCGAAATGAAACGTTTGATCGAAACGACCGAAACGAAACGAAATTGATAACTTTACTATTAACAATAAAGAGAAGGGATCAATTAGGAAAGTCAAGCTAAAAAATAAAGCAGTAAGTTTACCCTGTGCAGGAATGAAAATAGGACCACTTTCAACTTATTCCTCACATACTACTTATTCACTTGAAAATAATACCGAGGATTGGAGAAATACTTGCTAATATGTTACAATTGAGGCCAAAAGTTAGAAAATATAATGGCATGCTTATTGTTATTTATAATGCATGCAAATAATTTAGACTGCAAAAGGGAGGCTATTAACTAATATTCTACAATGCATGTACTAACATGCATTCTCTATTTACATATTCCATACATTGCTTTGCATGAATGCATTGCCAAATGGGTTTGGTTGAGGATTTATTGGAGGTCTCTGCACCCCAACTTGATTGCCCAGATTATCATACATGGCTGCAGGTGACAGTGAAAGTAGTTGTCCATCAGATTTAAAAAAATTATAACTAAACAACCCATCTTACAGAAAAAAGGATAAAAAATATAACCAGACAAGCCTCGGCAGCCTTCATGAACTCTTCCGAGAGATCCTTATGGTTAAAGAACGAGTCGTCATCATCACCAGCGGCCACTGACCCTCACCGATCGGAATAGTCTCTGGCCACGAGAAAATCCACCAGGTTCATCCACTCCGGCCATGGGTGCCGGCCCTGGAATTTGGGAAGGAGACCGGGGGCTCTTCGTAGCCCTCCCAGGGAACGGCCTGGGTATGGACCTCCTCTGTGGCTCCGATGGAGAACCAAGGTTGGGGGGGGGGGGGCGTAGACGGGAGGAGGCGATGGTCACCAACTTCGTCCACTCCGGCCATGGGTGCCCAGCCCTAGAATTTGGGAATGAGACCGGGGGCTCCTCGTAGTCCTCCCAGGGAACGACCTGGGTGTAGACGCGGCTTCGATGGAGAACCAAGGCCGGAGGCGGGGGGCAGATGGGAGGAGGCGATGGTGGGCGGCTTTCCTCAGAAGTTAAGGGGAGAGTGAGGAAAGTCGGGTGTAGAGGTAGGCACTGGGCCTGCCGCCCATGGCACGGCACAGGCCAGGCCTAGATGGGCCATGCCGGCACGGCCTCGTGAACCGTGTCATATCGGGCTTAGAAATTTTTTTTTCTATTGGCCCGGTACGGCACGGCCCATGACGGGCCTGGACCGGCCCGCCATGTCGTGCCTGGCACGGCCCAGGTGGGCCTATGCCGTGCCGACCCAGGTGGGCCGTGCCTAGCACGGACGGCCCAGGTGGGCCATGCCAGGCACGGCTCAAATAAAAAATTTATAATTTTTTTTGATAAATTAAAATATTATTAGGAATAAAAAATTATTAATATAAAGCTACCTTAATGGTGGGGGGTTTGGCATAAACCCCTACCAATTTATTAATTTAAAATTAAAATGGTACAGAAGGGAGGGGGCTAGGCCTGACCTCCATAACATAATACAATAAGTAAGGAGAAAAAAATAGAAAGATTGCAACCGTCGGATCGATCATCGCTGATCAAGATCATGGCACGGATCGATCGCAACCGTCGGATCATCTGCGATCGGATCGATCGCAACTGTTGGATCGATCATCGCCGATCGAGATCATGGCTTGGATCGATCGCAACCATCGGATCGTCTCCGATCGGATTGATTGCAACGGTCCGATCGATCGTCACCAATCAGGATTATAGCTTGGATCGATCGCAACCGTCAGATTATTGCCGATGAGAAACACCATACCACTTTATTAAATTCTTATTGACTATAATTTGACCAGCTCTGTACCAAATAGGCTCAGTACTTGTTTTCAGAGACTTGGATTGTAGAGTATCCATTGCTATCACTGCAGAGCTAGTCCTATATTGCGGTCAAAAGATTTGGATTCATTACTGTATAATGACAAAAGTTAGAATAGTGATTATATCAAATTGTTAGATGATAGTTATTTCTGAAGTTATACATATGTATATGGGGTTTATCGATAGGGTAGGAATTTATTTTGTAATCTATCCTGAATTTAGTTCTGGATGTCACTTTTCCCTCCAAGAAGAGCAAATACTCTAAATCAATCATAAAACTGTTCAGTTATTTTGATTCATATCATCTGACATTAGAGCTGGTGAATTAAATCATGGCAGAAGGAACAAGGGGACAAGAATTTGCTTGGAAAATAGAGGCAGATATTAATCGATTTCATGTAATTTTGGAATGATTGCCGTAATGATCAAATGTTTAATACTTGAATGTGCCATGAAATTAATAAACAAGCAAGAATTTGAAGTTGTGCTAAATGTATTTCTACTTTGATAGGACAATTGTTACTCTACCATTTCATTGCGGTCTCACAAATACGGCTTCACAGTTTCCTAGCATCAAAACTTTTGGGGGATTCTACAAATACAGTACAAATTTTCCACCACTTGGAAGGTTGTTATTAAAGTTAATGCCTCCTAGACCCACCCTTATGAGGTGCCCAAGATGCATGATCATACATCAGATAAATCTCATCAATTGCTTTCGCATCAATTTGACTATCTGCACAGTATTTTTGTTCATACCTTCACATGAAAATAAATTATAGGTTGCCAACAATAACGTTCTGGTACTCTAGATCTGTTTGGTTTATGAAATTTTCTGGTACATCTGATTGTATGCTAATTATACTTTGCAGGAACACTGATTAGCACGAGAAATAATGCTAAATTCATCTAACAATGCCACCAAACGAATCCCACTTTTATCTGAGAATGTGATTGCTGCTGATGTTGGAAATAAGATCCGAACCTTTTGGTGAAGACCATCACCATGAAGCTCAAGAATCATTCATGTTTAATAATCAAGAATCCATAATCGATAAACGGAAGCGTACTGAATCCATATTACTTAATTGCTCTCCAGAGCCCTACGGTTGGCCTTCCAGATCAATACGTACTCCCAGAGAGCCCTTTAGAATTTTCTCTAGGCTGTTCTTTCTGATGATAGGATTTAGAGAAGAAGGTCGTACGTGCGATCCAGGACCATAACCGCTATATATAGATAATTTCATCATTATCTTTTGGTATTTCTATTTTAGCCCATCATAAAAATAGAAATAACCCCTTAGGTCTCTACACATTAAAGGGCCACACCTAATCAGATACATTAAAGCCCAAATCACTGAAACCTCAGCTGATCACTTTTAATTGGGCTTAACCTTATTTGACAGTCCGCAACACATAATTATTTCACATATAAGCCCAATGTTGGATTAAAAATCCAACAATCTCCCACTGGGCTATATGTGTAACCTTATAATTATGTTAAAAATAACCAAATGAGCTCAATTTTACTGTCATTACTGAAATGTATCTATAACCAATCCGGTCCATCAACCATACCAACATAGGATCAAAGCGGCCTTTGTTATATCTATCATAATTCGACCCATCAATGGTCACGTATGTTGACACAACTGAATGACATGGATCATGATGTGGATGTGTAGCATGGAAATTACATGTAATGTGATCTCAACATTCCTATTTCCAACTGGTCCTTCTTAAACTTGAGTGAGATCAAAACTTTAACATAATTGTACAGATGTACTGAACTGAATGAAATACTTTATTTCTGATCAGAAAATATCCAAACACATAAGTGTGTACAAACCAAACATAAAGCATAAAATAGAAGCAATACAAACTCCCACTGAATCTAAGCATCGTCATGCTCTATAACGCCCATGTGAGCAATATGCTCATGAAAGACCTTGGGCGGCACACCCTTTGTAAGGGGATCTGCAACCATGGAGTTTGTCCCTATATGCTCTATAGAAATCTGACCACTCTATACTCTTTCCTTTACAACCAGGAACTTGATGTCAATATGCTTTGACTTGGTCGAGCTCCTATTGTTGTTGGAATACAATACGACTGACTTATTATCACAAAATAACTTTAGCGGTCTTTCAATTCCTTCCAATATGCGTAGCCCAGTGACAAAATTTTTTAGCCATATCCCATGATTGGATGCTTCATAACATGCTATAAATTCTGCTGCCATGGTAGAAGAAGCTATGAGTGTCTGTTTTGCACTTCTCAAGAAATAGCCCCACCACCTAACAGATATACATAGCCCAAGTGGATCTTTTACTATCTTGGCATCCCACAAAGTCGGAGTCAGAATACCCAATGATCTCAAAATGATCTGATCTCCTATATGTGAGTATGTAATCTTTTGTTCTTTTCATATATCTCATAACCCTTTTGGCTGCTTTCCAATGATCCATACCTGGGTTGCTTAAATATCTGCCTAACACTCCAACAATGTACGCAATATACACAACTTGAGCATACATTAGACTCCCTACAACCGAAGCATAAGGAATCTTCTTCATCTCTTCAACTTCAAGGTTCCTTTTGGGCACTGATTAATATTGAATTTATCTCCTTTAGCAACAGGGGTATCACCTGGTTTGCAATTTTGCATGCCAAATCTCTTAAGTACTTTATCGATATAGCTCCTTTGTGATAATCCAAGGATACCCTGAGAACGATCTCGATGTATCTGGATTCCCAATACAAAGGAGGCATCACCAAGATCTTTCATTTGAAAATTGCTTGATAGAAATCTCTTGGTTTCGTGCAACATGCCTATATCATTTGTGGCAAGCAAAATGTCATCCACATACAAAACTAAAAAAAATATATTTACTCCCATTGAACTATGATACACACAATCATCAACTGCATTCACTTCAAAATTAAATGAGAGAATTACTTGATGAAATTTGTGGTACCATTGACGAGAAGCTTGCTTTAACCCATAAATGGATTTTGTCAATTTGCAAACCATTTTCTTTGAGTCTCCTGACACAAAGTTTTCTGGCTGCACCATATAAATTGTCTCATCAATGTCTCTATTGAGAAACGCCATCTTGACATCCATTTGATGGAGTTCCATATCATACTGTGCAACAAGAGCCATGATTGTCTAAAAGAGTCCTTCGATGAAACTGGAGAAGGTCTTTTTAAAGTCAATTCCTTCCTTTTGAGTATAGCCTTTAGCCACAAGACGAGCTTTATACCTTTCCACATTACCCTTTGAATCTTGTTTGGTCTTAAAAATCCATTTGCAACCAATGGGTTTCACACCTTCTGGTAATGGGACAAGTTCCCAAACTTTATTGTCTTGCATAGACTTATACTCTTCTTTCATTGCTTCAATCCACTTTTCTGAATTAGAACATTGTATGGCTTGAAGAAAGTTGATAGGATCATCTTCCATCACGCCATTATTTTCCTCATGTTCCTGAAGAAACACTATATAATCATCCGAAATAGCATTTTTCCTTTCTCTAGTGGATCGCCGCAAAGGCACTTGTTCTTGATGCACTTGTTCTTGAGGTTGTTGAGTTTGTACCTCTGAGGGTTGAACAACAATTTCTTGTTGTTCTTGAATTGTAACTTGATCATTATCAAAAGCAATTATAGGAATAGGAACTAGCTGCTCTTCAACAAGAGTAGTAGGTTCCAATTCCTCCTCAAAGACAAAATCTCTAACTTTATTTCTCCCCCCAAACTCAATATCATCAAAGAACGTTGCAGTTCCCATCTCAAAAATTATCCTTGATTTGGGATCATAAAACTTGTAATCCCTGGATCGCTCAGAATACCCTACAAAATAGCTGCTCACTGTCCTGGAGTCCAATTTCTTTTCATATGGCCTATAAGGCCTTGCCTCAGCTGGACATCCCCAAACATGAAAGTGCTTTAGACTAGGCTTCCGTCCTATCCAAAGCTCATAAGGTGTTTTGACAGCTGCTTTAGTTGGTACTCTGTTCAAAATGTAGGCTGTTGTCTTTAGTGCCTCTCCCCAGAGTGACTCTGGTAAGGCAGAATGACAAATCATACTTCTTACCATATCCTTAAGAGTCATGTTTCGTCTTTTAGATACACCATTCATGCTAGGTGACCCTGGCATGGTGTATTGTTGGACAATTCCACACTCCTCTAGGTATCTGGCAAATGGTCCTGATGTTGTTCACCTGATCCGTCATATCTACCGTAATATTCACCACCACGGTCAGATCTGACTCCTTTAATCCTTTTGTTGAGTTGAAGCTCAACTTCAGCTTTAAATGATTTGAACACGTCCAAGACTTGGGACTTTTCATGAATAAGGAATAGGTCTGCATATCTTGAATAATCATCTATGAATGATATAAAATACTGTTGACCATTCCAAGAAGGTGTAGGAAATGGTCCACAAATGTCCGTATGTATCAACTCTAAGACTTCCATAGTTCTATATGCACCTAATTTCTTTGTTTTGGTCTGTTTGCCCTTAATGCAATCAACACAGACATTAAAGTCTGTAAAATCAAGAGAATCCAAAATTTCATCTGACATAAGTCGTTCAACTCTATTTCTAGAGATGTGACCTAATTGCTTATGCCATAATGTTCCTGAATTTTCATTGCAAATTTTACGCTTAGTACCTCTTGATTCCATATTCAGGGTTTCATTATAAGAAGCAACAGTATCAAGCAAATATAGATTGTCATACACCATAAGAGAACCAGTTCCAATAATATTTGAATTTAACGAAAGACTAAACTGACTATTTCCAAATGAACAACAATATCCTAATTTATCCAAAGCTGAAATAGAAACCAAATTTCGTCTAAAGGATGGTACTACAAAAGTATCTTTCAAATCCAAATAATAACCAGAACTTAATAACAATCTAAAATGCCCAATTGCCTCTACATCTACCGACTTGCCATCTCCCGTATAAATGCGTCTTTCAGCATCAGTTGGCCTTTGGTAGCTTAGGCAACCCTCCATTGAAACACTGATGTTAGTAGTAGCACCAGAATCTAACCACCAAGTGTTTCTAGGTACTAAAGCTATATTCACTTCAGAACAGACCATATTAAGAAATGTACCTTTTCTTTCATGCCATGCATGAAATTTGGAACATTCCTTCTTAATGTGTCCAGACTTATTGCAGAAGAAACAACTGTCTTTATCCAGATTTTGTTTTTCTTTGATGGACCCTTAGCAGCCTTACTCTTTATTTTCTTGCCTTTTTTCTTGCCCTTGAAGTTATTACCATTAAGGACCGGCACTGTTAGCAGAAATAGTAGCAACATTAACTGTAAAATAAAAGCAATACATAAATAACATGCTCATATAAATAATTAACACCAAATATCAATAAATTTAAATAATGGTAAATCCCATCTCAAGATACCCAGTGCAACATTAATATCAAGTCTTTGGACAGTAATATTAGTGTACTCTTGTTGTAATGATCAAACACACTAACAATAATGTATGTCAAATAATAAATCTATCTTTGGATCGATTTATTACTCACATGTAAATCCTTATAATCGTTACGTGTTTACCATCACACATACGTGTAGTTCGGCCAGGCATTAACTTTCCTTTGGGCCGATTAATACCCGCATGAAACACACACATACTCAACATCCAACATCCTTCATGAACCATCTACACAAGAGAGGTCACTTTGGTGATATTTTGTTTCAATTAGTTCAATTTCAAACGATGGACAAATTTATTAGGCATAAAAATATCATTAATTTGAAATCGATTGAACCTCTTTAAAAAAAATAACGATATGTTATTCTGTGGTTCCAACTCAATCTTTATAACAGAAAAATAATTTATCCTAATGGATAAAGCTTTACTTTATGAACCAATTAAACCATACAAAAGGAGGTTGCTCATGCTTTCAAAATTAAAAATAATAATTTTAATGAAAGCCCGAAACATTTAGAGGCTATGAACCGATCCAAAAATTCATGTATTAATGCCATGGATTAAATATTCATAAAGGAATCCTATTCTGTTACTTCCTTTCATAGAAGTCTAACAAGGCAAGGTTTTTTCTTAAACGCCCCATGATTTTGAAACTCCACACGTGAGCATAATGCCCAAGTTTTTTATTCCCATGATTTTCTCCAGATTTCCTTTATCCCATGGTTTGAGATATCCAACCACCAAATTTTCAGAAAGATTTTCTAGACATCGGTTTTATTGACACGAAACATGGAAGCCATATCCCAACGCTCAAAAATAATTAAAGCTAAAGAAATGTGGTTTTAACCGTTTGATTTCCACGATTTCCATGGAAAGGAGTCCCAACGCCCCATTGCATTATCTCGCTGCCTTTTGTGGAAGGATTCGGTTCACAAATAAAAGGGTCAAACGGCCAGATTCCTCAAATCCCGTTGGCAAAGCCCTCACGCTCCCTTGGCTCGCACAACCGGAAGGCCCAGAACAGCAATTGTTTGATTAAACTTAAAAAAAATTTCTTTGCTTGGCTACCATGTTCCTTCCCAAGATCTTCACATGATCACATTGGAAGAACAGCCGACGGAAGCCCGCCGCTTAAATTTTATCCTGAATTTCATACTTATCCCATAATTAAGCTTTATCCTAGCAGATGAAAAACTTCATCTCCGGATCTCGTGAGACTGGTTTCATGATGCTGCGAATATCTTTCGCTCTTAACATAATCATCAAACTAGAATAAAATAGAGTTTTGATGCACTATGACCTTTATTTTATTTAAAAATCAGATCTACAGATATTAAAAATATCATTGGCATCAAAACAAAAATTTAAACTAATGAGTATTTGTCTCACGGTTACTGAATAAAACCAAAGAAGTCATATGCACAAATATGAATATCAATGCATATAACCAAAAAATTTCTCAACGATTCAACATGAATAATGCTCTAATACCAATTGTTGGAAATAAGATCCGAACCTTTTGGTGAAGACTATCACCATGAAGCCCAAGAATCATTCATGTTTAATCATCAAGAATCCATAATCAATAAACGGAAGCGTACCTGAATCCATATTACTTGATTGCTCTCCAGAGCCCTGCGGTTGGCCTTCCAGATCAACACGTACTCCCAGAGAGCCCTTTAGAATTTTCTTTAGGCTGTTCTTTCTGATGATGGGATTCAGAGAAGAAGGTCATACGTGCGATCCAGGACCATAACCGCTATATATAGATAATTTCATCATTATCTTTTAGTATTTCTATTTTAGCCCATCATAAAAAATAGAAATAACCCCTTAAGTCTCTACACATTAAAGGGCCACACCTAATCAGATACATTAAAGCCCAAATCACTAAAACCTCAGCTGATCACTTTTAATTGGGCTTAACCTTATTTGACAGTCCGCAACACATAATTATTTCACATATAAGCCAAATGTTGATTAAAAATCCAACAGCTCATTTAGAAAGGTCAATGTGCAGATGAAGCAGGTAGATATGACAGAAGGAAATTGGCTTCTTAACCCTGTTAATTGTTGTTATTCATTAAAGATTTAACATTTTTGTTCGGGCTGTCTGGGATTGCTTATAATTTAGCATATTTAATTTATTTTTTCTTGCTCTTGCATATTCCTTTTTTTTGATATGCTAT
Organism: Calamus simplicifolius; assembly: GCA_900491605.1. Taxonomy (NCBI): domain Eukaryota; kingdom Viridiplantae; phylum Streptophyta; class Magnoliopsida; order Arecales; family Arecaceae; genus Calamus; species Calamus simplicifolius. The sequence continues at coordinate 586,254 of UESW01004298.1, forward strand.
GTTTTTTAGGATTATTCAATATATGAAAAAAATGCATCCCTTGTTGGAAAAGGAAATCACAAACTGCAATTGCCTGCTTCATTGAATCTGGGGCAGAAAATGATACATTTATTTTATATATGCTTTTTTTTGGGAGGAAAATTGCAAGTCCTCAGTATTTGTTTCGATGTCCAATATTTAGCATGATTTCTCACTTTGTAATCAAGAATTTCCATTCCTGCTTTTCTTTACAGGTATCAAGGGAATCTTTCCGATTATTTGCAGAGCCGAGCATGGTGTTCTGCTTCGCTGGCCACAGTAATGTTAAATCCTGCTTGCATTCTTCGTAAGAGCAGTATAGCATGGGCGAGAGGATAATTTGCCTGGCGTTCTAAAGCTCTTCTACTTACCTGAATTCCATTGCCTCCATGGCAGCTACAGCCAGCCAGCATTCTTTGAGATGATGGATCTTTATTCATAGGGAAGTTAAGGCTAGGCATGACACAAGGGTGAAACTCCATTGATTGTAACACTCTTTCTTGTCATCTTCCTCGCATTCATGAGACTATTGCTAATTTGCTTCGTGCCAACATAAAAATTTCCTTCATATGAATTTGATAGAACCAAATCCGATCCTTGGATAGAATAGGACAAAGGACAAACATCTTATTGGAAACAAACAAGGTGTGAAGACAAAGAAGTTGCTCTAGGACGTAAATCACTAGATGGTAAATGGGAGACGAGTGAACAACTGAACATAGAATAACCTGATCAGCAGTAGATCTTCAATTGGCTGACGGCAGTGCTTGGTTCCTGCCTTTCTCCTTCTCTTTGACTTCACTCCCCTGCGACTTGTCGTACTCTTCTCACATGAAAGATAGAAAGACAAAATTAAGAAAAAAACAAGAAATTAGTCATGAAGTTAAGAGTAGTGTTTACTATTCACACGATCTAGCGGTCAAGCAGTACAGACATCGAAGCAGACAGAAAGAGATTCTTTTCCCCCCCAAACTTCAGTGATTCTAAATTGCATTAAAAAACTCTAGCAAGTTCTATATAGACCTGTGATTTAGCTTTAATCCAAAGCCATCACTGCCAAAACTTCATTTATACATGGACTCACCGGGATGGTTCTCATGCTCTCCAGGCCTTGAGATTGATTGATTCCCTCCGTAAACCCCTCCAAATCCTTCCTCGTCTGAGCGCGTAGAGTACCCCTCCCCAAAGGAATGGGACATCGCATCCCTGTAACAGTTATAATTCATAGAAAAGAATTTTTTTTACCAGAATTACAACATGTTGTTATTAGCTTTGCTAATCGAATTCACACCAGCTCGTACCAAAATGTATTCAATTGATAGATATACTATGGGTTGGTCACCCTACGTACGTACCCGGTGGTCTTCGCAGGTTCCTTCTGCGGCTGCTGCCTCTGGCCATCCATGTTGCTCCCACCGCCGGATCGAGACGGTGCTGCGTGACCGCCGGCGCAGAAGTTGGACGTCGGAGTCCGGCTCATGGCCTTGATGTTCTCGAATGCCGACGACTTCAGACGGAGAGCTCCACCGCCGCCTACCACCCCACTGCCTCGTAGAAGCATTCTACTCTACTCTCTCGCTCTTTATATCTCTTCACTCTCTCCGAGTCCGAGTCCCTCTACCGTTTTATAAACTTTCTATCACCACGTACGTGTAGCACCGAGGAGGAGAAAGCTGCAAGACTGATACACGCGGCCTTTGGAAAGGGTGGTTTTGACGCCTTGCGTTAATGGCTGGCTTGCTGCAGTCGTGCAGCGGCTTACACGTTCCCGTCGAACGCGTCGCTGCGTTGACAGATCTCGCCAGAAAAGATGACCAAATGAACCGGAAACGGAACCGAACCGATTGAGAATATTATTTACTCTTTTTGCTTTGCAATGCATTCAAGGTCGGTTGGACGTTCGGGAAGTACTGGTGTCGCATTGGCTGAAGGTATTTCTTCGTTTATGTGTTGACCGTCAACTTCTTCTACGTAGAAGCGACAAGAATGGCATGCGCAAGAGCCATAGGTAGGTTAAGATGCTACCAAATCATTGGTAGGTTCACCATGTCTATTATAAAGTTAATTTAAACATATAAAAATGATGAACAAAAAGACTTTGTTTGGTATAGAGAGCATAATTACACAAAAAAAGGATAAAATTAGATAAAAATAAAATGTAATAAAATTATTATATCTCTTGGTTTGTAAAAAAAGAGCAATAAATTAAATAAAATAATTATATTCTTAGAAAAATGTAATCATTATTAAGGAGAAGAATAAAAAGAAAAAATAAAATAGTAATTGAACAAAATATGAATAACTATTTTAATAAATCAAGTAATTCTGCTAGAATTAATTATTTTGTAAAAAATTAAAAAATTATATCCTTCTATGTTTCAAATGCATTCAACTGATTAAAAAAAACACCAAGAAGACACAAAAAGTTAAGACAATTATAGAAACTCAAAACTGTAAGTATTTTTTAAAAATATTACTACAAAATTTTATATTTAAATCTAATATTTTTTAAGTAAAAAATAAAAAAATAATTTTAAATTCTTCATAATTATGTTTTTATATTTATACTTTCACCATTCATCATGTTATCATTATTTACTATCATCTTCATCATCCTTTGCTACTATATCACCCTTTGCTATCTATTATCTTTTGCTATTCTATCACTTTTCTACATCGTCATTCTTCACTATCATAGTATCATCCACAATAAGAAAATGTGAAAATAGTGATATCGCTTAGCGACGCAAAGTATGCATTGCAAAATAGCGACCAAATTGTGACTCTTCAACGACCAAATCGATAAACCAAAAAATAGTGACGTAATTATTTGAGTCGTTATTTAGCGACGCAAAATTTTTGCATCGCTATTTAGCGATGCAATATTTGCATCGCTATTTAGCGATGTATAATATGTTCGTAATAAATAATTTTTGTTAATTTTAGCGATGCAATATTTGCGCCACTATTTAGCGATGCCGACGCATTAGCGACGCATAATATATTCATAATAAATATTTTTTGTTAATTTTAGTGACGCAATATTTGCATTGCTATTTAGCGATGCATAATATGTTTATAAAAAATTATAAATAATTAAAAGTCCTCTAATAATTTAAATAACGACGGTAGATCAAATTTTTTAGCAGCCTTAGCGGGTTCGGGAAAAATTTTTAGCAGCGATGGCGCCTTTCAAAAAAACCGGCCCACCCGACTCCCAGACTTCTTCGATTCTTCCGCCTCTGCCCTAACTCTCGACTAGGCATGGGCACTGGGTCATGCCTGGCACAGCACGGCCCAGGCCCACCGTGCCAGAGAAGTTGCCGTGCCGTGCCAGGCATGACCCATTAACAAATGGGCCGTGCCAGGCACGGCCCAATAAAAAAATTTGAATTCGGAATGGGTCGTGCCTAGCACGGCCCAATAAAAAAAATTTAGAATTCGGCACGGCCCGTGACCCATTAAGAAATGGGACGGGCCGTGCCAAAACGGCCTAGAAGGGCCATTTTGTGGGCCGTGCCATGGCACGGCCCAGCAGGGCCATGGCACAGCCCATAAAACGGCCCTTCTGGGCCCATAAGGGCCGTGCCATGGCATGGCTGGTGCCTAGGCGCACACTATTGGGCCTAGGCGCACACGATCTGACGGTTGCGATCGATCCAAGCCATGATCCCGATCGACGATGATCGATCCGATGGTTGCGATCGATCCGATCGGAGATGATCCAACGGTTGCGATCGATCCAATCCATGATCCCGATCGGCGATGATCGATCCGACGATTGCGATCGATCCGATCGAAGATGATCCAACGGTTGCGATCGATCCATGCCATGATCCGATCGGCAATGATCGATCCGATGGTTGCGATCCATCCGATCGGAGACAATCCACGGTTGTGATCGATCCAAGCCATGATCCCAATCGGTGATGATCGATCCGACGGTTGCGATCGATCCGATCGAGACGATCCGATGGTTGTGATCGATCCATGCCATGATCCCGATCGGCGATGATCGATCCGACAATTGTGATCCATCCGATCGAAGATGATCCGACAGTTGTGATCGATCCATGATGATCCCGATCGGCGATGATCGATCCAACGTTGCGATCCATCCGATCGGAGACGATCCGATGGTTGCAATCGATCCAAGCCATAATCTCGATCGGTGATGATCGATCCGACGGTTGCGATCGATCCGATCGGAGACGATCCGATGGTTGCGATTGATCCATGCCATGATCTCGATCGGCGATGATTGATCCGACGGTTGCAATCCATCCGATCGGAGACGATCCGACGGTTGCGATTGATCCAAGCCATGATACCGATCGGCGATGATCGATCCGACGGTTGCGATCCATCTGATCGGAGACGATCTGACGGTTGCGATCGATCCAAGCCATGATCCCGATCGGCGATTATCGATCCGACTATTGCAATCCATCCAATCGAAGACGATCCGACGTTGCGATCGATCTAAGCCATGATCCCGATCGGCGATGATCGATCCGACGATTGATCCATCCGATCGGAGACGATCCGATGGTTGCGATCGATCCAAGCCATGATCCCGATCGGCGATTATCAATCCGACGGTTGCGATCAATCCGATCGAGACGATCCGATGGTTGCGATCGATCCAAGCCATGATCTCGATCGGCGATGATCGATCCAACAATTGTGATCCATCCGATCGGATATGATCGACGGTTGCGATCGATCCAAGCCATGATTCCGATCGAAGATCGATCGGACCGTTGCGATCAATCTGATTGGAGACGATCCTTCAGTTGCGATCGATCCAAACCATGATCCCGATCGGCGATTATCGATCCGACGGTTGCAATCCATCCGATTGGAGATGATCCTTCGGTTGCGATCGATCCAAGCCATGATCCCAATCGGGGATGATTGATCCAACAGTTGTGATCCATCCGATCGGTGATGATCCGACGGTTGCGATCGATCCAAGCCATGATCCCGATCGGCGATGATTGATCGGACCATTGCGATCAATCCGATTGGAGACAATCCTTCGGTTGCGATCGATCCAAGCCATGATCCCAATCGGCGATGATCGATCCGACGGTTGCAATCTATCCCATCGGTGATGATCCAACGGTTGCGATCGATCCAAGCTATGATCCCGATCGGCGATGATCAATCGGACAGTTGCGATCAATCCGATCGAAGACGATCCGATGGTTGTGATCGATCCAAGCCATAATCCCGATCGGCGATGATCGATTTGATGGTTGCGATCCATCCGATCGGTAATGATCCGATGTTATGATCGATCTAAGCCATGATCCCGATCGGCGATGATCGATCTGACGATTGCGATCCATCTGATTGGAGATGATCTGACGGTTGCGATCGATCCAAGCCATAATCCGATCGGCGATTATCAATCCGACTATTGCAATCCATCCGATCGGAGACGATCCGACGGTTGCGATCGATCTAAGCCATGATCCCGATCGGCGATGATCGATCTGACAATTGTGATCCATCCGATCGGAGATGATACGATGGTTGCGATCGATCCAAGCCATGATCCCGATCGGCGATTATCAATCCGACGGTTGCGATCAATCCGATCGGAGATGATCCGATGGTTGCGATTGATCCAAGCCATGATCTCGATCGGTGATGATCGATCGATCCATCCGATCGGATGATCGATGGTTGTGATCGATCCAAGCCATGATGACGAAGATCGATCGGACCGTTGCGATCAATCCGATTGGAGACGATCCTTCGGTTGCGATCGATCCAAGCCATGATCCCGATCGGCGATTATCGATCCGACGGTTGCAATCCATCCGATGGGAGATGATCCTTGGTTGTGATCGATCCAAGCCATGATCCCAATCGGGATGATTGATCCAACAGTTGTGATCCATCCGATCGGCGATGATCCGACGGTTGCGATCGATCCAAGCCATGATCCCGATCGGCGATGATTGATCGACCATGCGATCAATCCGATTGGAGACGATCCTTCGGTTGCGATCGATCCAAGCCATGATCCCGATCGGCGATGATCGATCCGACGGTTGCGATCTTCCCATCGGTGATGATCCGATGGTTGCGATCGATCCAAGCTTTGATACCGATCGGCGATGATCAATCGAACAATTGTGATCAATCCGATCGAAGACGATCCGATGGTTGCGATCGATCCAAGCCATAATCCCGATCGGCGATGATCGATTCGACGGTTGCGATCCATCCGATCGGTAATGATCCGACGGTTACGATCGATCCAAGCCATGATCCTGATCGGCGATGATTGATCCAACGGTTGTGATCCATCCGATCGGAGACGATCCGACGGTTGCGATTGATCCAAGCCATGATCCCAATCGGCGATGATCGATGGGACCGTTGCAATCCATCCGATCGGAGACGATCCGATGGTTGCGATCGATCCAAGCCATGATCCCGATAGGCGATGATCGATCCGACGGTTGTGATCCATTCGATTGGAGACAATCCGATGGTTTGATCGATCCAAGCCATGATCCTGATCGGCGATGATCGATCTGATGGTTGCGATCCATCCGATCGAAGATAATGCGATGGTTGCGATCGATCCAAGCCATGATCCCAATCGGCGATGATCGATCAGACCGTTGTGATCAATCCGATCGGAGACGATCCGACGGCTGCGATTGATCCAAGCCATGATCCCGATCGGGGATGATCGATCCGATGGTTGCGATCTATCCCATCGGCAATGATCTGACGGTTGCGATCGATCCAAGCTATGATCCTGATCGACGATGATCGATCGGACCGTTGCGATCAATCAGATCGGAGATGATCCGACGGTTGCAATTGATCCAAGCCATGATCCCGATCAGGGATGATCAATCCGACGATTGCGATGTATCCATCGGCAATGATTCGATGGTTGCGATCGATCCAAGCTATGATCTTGATCGGCGATGATCGATCGGACCATTGTGATCAATCCGATCGGAGACGATCTGACGATTGCGATCGATCCAAGCCATGATCCCGATCGGGGATGATCGATCCGATGGTGCGATCTATCCCATCGGCAATGATCCGACGGTTGCGATTGATCCAAGCTATGATCTGGATCGGCGATGATCGATCGGACCATTGTGATCAATCCGATTGGAGATGATCCGATGGTTGCGATCGATCCAAGCCATGATCCCGATCGGCGATGATCGATCCAATGGTTGCGATCGATCCGATTGAAGATGATCTGACGGTTGCATCGATCCATGCCATGATCTTGATCAGCGATGATCGATCCGACGGTTATGATCTTTCTATTTTTTTCTCCTTACTTATTGTATTATATTATGGAGGTCAGGCCTAGCCTCCCTCCCTTCTGTACCATTTTAATTTTAAATTAATAAATTGGTAGGGGTTTATGCCAAACCCCCCACCATTAAGGTGGCCTTATATTAATAAATTTTTTATTCCTAATAATATTTTAATTTATCAAAAAAATATATTTTTATAAATTTTTTATTTGACCCATGCCTGGCACGGCCCACCTGGGTCGGCACGGTACATGCCCACCTGGGCCGTGCTAGACATGACACGGTGGGCCGGTCTAGGACCATCATGGGCCATGCCGTACCGGGCCAACAGAAAAAAAATTTCTGAGCCTGGCACGACACGGTTCACGGGGCCGTGCCGGCACGGCTCATCTGGGCCTGGGCTATGCCGTGCCATGGGCGGCAGGCCCAGTGCCTACCTCTACTCCCGACTTCCCTCACTCTCCCCTTATGAGGAAAGCCGCCCACCGTCGCCTCCTCCCGTCTGCCCCTCACCTCCGGCCTCGGTTCTCCATCGAAGCTGCAGAGGAGGTGTCACGCCCCAGACCCAAAAATTTTGAGCTAGGGTGACAACCCGCCGCGTGCCGGGCACGCAAGGCGTCCCGAAATATGACACTGAATTCAAGAAAAGCAACAACCTATATATCATTCAAGTCCATGACTTTAATACAATCCATAACTAAAGATTTGGGGCTACAAGCCCTACACATAAGCATTACTGGGGTTACATCAACATATGAATCCACTTTATTTTAAATAGAAGCTCCAACGAACCTATGGTTCCTTACACACCACAATAATATAGTCTGGGCATCAAGCCCTACACATAAATACACTGGTATAGCAATAAAACAAAAATCTATATTTTATTTGAGTTGAGGTCCATTACTCCAACATGTTATTCTCAAATCTCATGGTCCTGTAGCAAAAATATTATAATATTTTTATGAGATTACACTCAGTAAGTAAACCATGTTATGCAGTCAAATCATAGTATGATAATCAATAAACACATAGATGATTTGCATGCTTAAACATTGTTCAATTACTCAAACATGCCATGTAAGTAAACCCATCATTGTTATATTATATCATATGTGTCCCACGACCCTGCAATGCCCCGGAACAAAGGAGAGCCGCGGCGGCACATATAAATATAATTCAAATCATTTGCACTCATCATTGTTGTATTATATCATAGCAAATTATCAGTGCATATAAACAATTCATTGTCATATTATATTATATGTGTCCCATGGCCCTGCAATGCCTCATCTGAGCACACCCTCTAGATGTGTGGCCTCTACATGCCCTAACAAAGGAGAACCGCGGTGGCACATATCAATATAATTCATTCTTTTGCATTCACAATCACTCCATTATGTAATGTAAGTATTATATCATGCATGTCCCACGGCCCTGCAATGCCTCATCTGAGCACATCCTCTAGATGTGTATGGCCATAGCAAAGGAGAACCACGGCGGCACTTATGAATATAATACCAATCATTTGCATCCATAACCGCTCAATTATACTATATAAGTAAACCCACTGTTTATACTCTCAAAGGTAACTGTAAATGTGACCCACGGCCCAGCAATATCTCAATATCATGGTCCACCAGAACACATACTCTATATGTGTGGTGCCACCTCAAAGCAATCCTAACAAAGGTGAACCGCGGCGGCACATATAGATATGTGTCCCACGGCCAGCAATGCCTCCTCTGAGCACATCCTCTAGATGTGTAGGTGCGTGGCAATAATCATCAAAACACATCCTCTAGATGTGGTGTGGTATGACAGAGCAAAGGTGAGCCGCAGCGAAACATAACAGTACCTCACATCATACATCAATACATCAATACATCAATCATGTAGCAAAACAATGGATTATACTTACTGAATAATTGCATGTAATATATCACATCAATGTCATACTAACTGCATTTCTTATGCATAGCATCCCCACACGAAATCATAGCACATAAATAGCCATGTATTCATCTACTTACAATTTAGCCAATAACAATTCTTCATATCACAATTCACAATTTAACTACGCATATCCTGAAATAAATTTAATAAACTGATAACTGGCTTACTTACTTTAGTACGCTATCCCACAGGTATATATAAGCTAGTTAGATGTCTGAGCACCTACAGGATCATTTACACAATTAATTGATTAGCAAGGAATAATAAAATGACCCCTTAGAATTTCTACCCAGACTATTTCACGGGCCCTACTTTGGGCTCGAATATCTCCCACTACACATACCCGATTGGGGAAATAAAAATACCCCAAGAAACTAGAATTCACCCAGATTCTAGCCATATAAATATTTTTCTAATCCCGGCCCGTTAAAGGACCCAAAAACCAGCCCAAAATTGGCACACTGCACGGCCCAAAAGGCCTGAACCGGCCGGCCCAGCCGGCCCGGTTCAATCTTATTCCACCCGATCCCCTTTCACCAAACAGGGGATGGGAACATAGCCGGCGCCGGGGCCGCCGCCGGCCAAATTGAGGGCGGCCCGGCCGCCGGTGGCCGGGCCAGAGCCGGCCGCGGCGCCAGAGCCGTCGCCGCCGCGACCGGCCGCCAAACCCCCTCCCTCTCCTCAATTTCTCTCAGCAACATCAACTCACCCGTGCGCACGGAGCTGTGCCGGCGGCTCGGCCGGCCGCCTTGGCCGGCCGGACCTCCACCGGACGCATGCCCGGTGCCGGTGGAGGCGATAGGCCAATGCTCGGGCCCGGCAAAGCGGCGAGCACGCCGCCGGGCCCGAACCAACCGGCGGAAGCCAAACCGGCTTTCGCCACCGCGCGAGAGGAGGGCCAATTGGCCCTCCCTCTCCTCTCTCTCTCCACCACCACCCCGCCGGACGCCTCCCCGGCGCCGACGGGGTCGCCGGTCAAGTATCAGGCCCGGCGCGCAGCGAGCACGCCGCCGGGCCTGAACCAAGGGGATGGCCGGTTTCTCTTCTCTCCCTCTCGCGATCTCTCTCTCTATTTCTCTTACGCGCTCTCTCTCTCTCTCACGCTGTCTCTCTCTCTCTCCTCTCGGTCACTATCTCTCTCTCTCTCTTCCGGCTATCTCTCTCTCTCTCCTCTCTCTCTCTCTCTCTGGGCTCTCTCTCTAGATCAGGGGATTACCTGATGGAAGCGGACGCCAGGATGATGGAGGGAGTCCCCCCTCCATCATATAAATAATTCCCTATGCAACGCTTCAGCCCAAGGACTCAGACGCGACTCGAGAATCCAAGCGACATACAGGGAACTTAAATGTCATAATAACACTAGGTGCCACCCCAATTAATACCGAGAGTTAACCTCCCCATAATTAAATTACCGGGGTTTACATTCTTCCCTCTTTATAAAAATTTTGGCCTCGAAATTTGCTATACATCCAGTAGAATACAAATCCAAATTTTCTATCTCATAATCAGCTAGAATTCATTCAAAAATCACAGTCATCGTTACATCATTGATCGGTAATAAGATACAAATATTGGTGGATGTTTCTTTTTCATTTTCTCCTTAGACTCCCAGGTAATCTCCCTCTCAGAATAATTACTCCGCTGAATTTTTGACATAGGAATATTACACCATTTCAAAACTTAATCCTAGCTGTCCGCAATGTGCACAAGATGATCTTCATAAGTTAATTCTTTCTTAAGCTAAATCGGTTCAAGTTCTAACACATAACGGGGTTTGAAATACACCTCCTCAGTCATAAAGGTATGAAACACATTGAACACCCCAAAGAGTAATGAAGATAGTGCTAAGCCATAAGCCACCTCCTTTATTTTGATCAAAATCTCAAATGGCCCAATGTATTGTGGCTCAAAACACCTTTAACACAAATCTCATCATATCATTGATTAGTAAAACTTCCAAATGATCTTCAACCTGAAATTTAAATCTTTCTTTTTGACATCAACATAACTTTTCTATTGACTTTGAGTTCCATGAAGCTGCTTTAATTAACAATACATTTCATAATTGCTACACCAGCTCAGTCCAAAATTGTCTCTCTCTCAAACATTTCAATATGAAGGGAATCTACACCTTATATCATAGACAATTGAAATGAATCCATTTGAACATTAGCTTGGTAATCATTAAAATAAGCAATTCACTAAGGGTAAAAATTTATGTCAAGCACCTCCAAAATCTATTACACAAGCTTGCAGTATATCATCAAAAGCTAATTGGTTCATGCAGATTGTCCATCTATTTAAGGGTGGAAGGCTAGACAGAAATTCAGCTTAATTCACTAAGCCTTACGAAAACATCATCAAATTAGAAGAGTGAGACAAATGAGTTCAGACTCAATTTACGCAGTTTACCATTAAACTAAAAACAAATATTAACATTTAATCCACTTAAATTTCATCCATTCTTAGTAACACATCAGGTACTCTTAATTCCTCGGTAAGACAGTTCTAAATTCTTATGACTTAGATATAAGATAGATTCCTTCCAATGCTCTCTCAACCCATAAATAGTTGAATGTGCCACTAATCGTTACAACACTTATTTTAATCATCATAACATACTTGGTTTCACTTTTGAATACTTCAAGCTAACATCAATGAACATTATGCCAATCATTTAGATATTTTCCATAATTATCATAATCAACTAATTTAATTTCTTTGAATAATAGTGCCATCATTAATCATCAGTATAATTATTTTATCCCCTTCATAATTATCAATAATACCACCATAACCAATCAACTTCTCATGAATAGGTCAGAATATTCTCAATAAATAATGCAATGTCTCATGCCATAACATGACCAACTAATTTAAACCCTTCAAATATCTCAAAGTGACTTCACTAATCTAGCTCAGATGGATACAAGACTTATAAGGTCAATCAAGATTGAAAATGCACTTACCATTCGAAAGACATAATTGAAAATTATAATAATCTCTCTATGACTTGAAAGTGATAATAGATGTACCCTTAACCATAATCCATAACTAATAATAATCAAAATAAAATCATCTCCCTCCTATTTCTTAATAATAATTATGCCACTCATGGCTGATTGATAATTTATCCATCCTGGAGAAAGATATCGACATAGGAATCATGAAGAAAGGCACAATAACTTAATGAACAGATATCTTGATTTAGAAATCTATTGACAGATGAAAATTCCCATGAAATTCTTTATCAGTGGAGTTTATCTTATTCTCATTATTGCCAAAATCTTTCACTTTCTACTATCAAATATTTGATCATGCATAGCCAAAATTAGTTCTAAAGTCTACTATTCTCAAAACTTAAACAATAATTATCTCAGAATTTAAAATTTTATATTCTTCCTAAATGGCCCATCATGACATAATATGCATTCAACTATTTCGTTAGCATCAATATCAACCATCATCTCATCTAGCAAATTAACAATCAGTTTGAACATGCAATATCCATAATAAAAGTTCTCTTAGTAAAATTCACTATATATTTTATCCATCCAGACTCAAATTCAGAAAGTACTCAATTATGATTAATCAAAAACATGTAATTAACTATTCCATTCCCAAAATATCATCAATATTAATCATCCCTATAACCAGTAGATGAGTTCATAATCTTACAATATCAATAATGTAAGTTCTACAATTAAAATTCATTATATTCATCCACATTCAAATTTAGATTTACTAACTCCAAATCCACATATCAACTCAATTGCAATATGAACATAATGATGATATCTTAGTCATATTAGTCATCAATTAAAATTTTCAACTATTATATCATATTCCATATATTCATCAGTCTTTTATTGCATATCCAATTAAAGTTTCATCGCCCATATTATTTAAATGTCTAAAATTGCTACGAATCATTTCCAACAAGTTTAATGGAGCTAAAACCTCTAGAAGCCCCTAGGCCTTCCCACTGATCAAGGCTACCAGCTAGGGAGCCCACAAAATATCATTGGCTTGCGATGGTTCATTCTTAATTCCTATCAAATTTGTAATTCAATTAATATCTTGATAAACTTTAAATTTCAAGCTCCAAAGCATAATTCATGAAATTTCTTGAAAGTCATAATTGTCTCAATGTCATCCAAGTATTTTGCCTAGAGTGTCAATATGCATATGTCCCTAAGATCATAACCTGGGACCTGTGGGTTATGGGCCCACCACGCTTCCGCTGCGTACTCTGATGCTGCATGTCTTGCATAGACTGCGCTATACCCGAGAGAGCTTGAAGCATCTCGGACTGGAATCGCTGGTGCTCAGCTCCTACTGGGTTGGCAGGGGCCATACCTCCAGTAGTTTCTTAACCCACCAGCTGATCAGCATTACCGGCCAGAGAGTCCTCCTCATACAGTTGGCTCCTAGTACGGCGAGCCATAACTATTTTCTGTTAAATTAGATGTGGTTAATATCATAAACTAAAGTGTCAGATGACTCTAAGTATAATGTCATCAAATATGTTCTCTATGAGTTATCATGTCTGTGTCCCTAGGGTCATAAGTTCTCTACCTATTATCATGTCAATATGTCCATGTCCCTAGAGTCATAACCTGAGCTCTGATACCATAAAAGCTGTCACGCCCCAGACCCAAAAATTTTGAGCTAGGGTGACAACCCACCGCGTGCCGGGCACGCAAGGTGTCCCAAAATATGACACTGAATTCAAGAAAAGCAACAACCTATATATCATTCAAGTCCATGACTTTAATACAATCCATAACTAAAGATTTGGGGCTACAAGCCCTACACATAAGCATTACTGGGGTTACATCAACATATGAATCCGCTTTATTTTAAATAGAAGCTCCAACGAACCTATGGTTCCTTACACACCACAATAATATAGTCTGGGCATCAAGCCCTACACATAAATACACTGGTATAGCAATAAAACAAAAATCTATATTTTATTTGAGTTGAGGTCCATTACTCCAACATGTTATTCTCAAATCTCATGGTCCTGTAGCAAAAACATTATAATATTTTTATGAGATTACACTCAGTAAGTAAACCATGTTATGCAGTCAAATCATAGCATGATAATCAATAAACACATAGATGATTTGCATGCTTAAACATTGTTCAATTACTCAAACATGCAATGTAAGTAAACCCATCATTGTTATATTATATCATATGTGTCCCACGGCCCTGCAATGCCCCGTAACAAAGGAGAGCCGCGGCGGCACATATAAATATAATTCAAATCATTTGCACTCATCATTGTTGTATTATATCATAGCAAATTATCAGTGCATATAAACAATTCATTGTCATATTATATTATATGTGTCCCACGGCCCTGCAATGCCTCATCTGAGCACACCCTCTAGATGTGTGGCCTCTACATGCCCTAACAAAGGAGAACCGCAGCGGCACATATCAATATAATTCATTCTTTTGCATTCACAATCACTCCATTATGCAATGTAAGTATTATATCATGCGTGTCCCACGGCCCTGCAATGCCTCATCTGAGCACATCCTCTAGATGTGTATGGCCATAGCAAAGGAGAACCGCGGCGGCACTTATGAATATAATACCAATCATTTGCATCCATAACCGCTCAATTATACTATATAAGTAAACCCACTGTTTATACTCTCAATGGTAACTGTAAATGTGACCCACGGCCCAGCAATATCTCAATATCATGGTCCACCAGAACACATACTCTATATGTGTGGTGCCACCTCAAAGCAATCCTAACAAAGGTGAACCGTGGCGGCACATATAGATATGTGTCCCACGGCCAGCAATGCCTCCTCTGAGCACATCCTCTAGATGTGTAGGTGCGTGGCAATAATCATCAAAACACATCCTCTAGATGTGGTGTGGTATGACAGAGCAAAGGTGAGCCGCAGCGAAACATAACAGTACCTCACATCATACATCAATACATCAATACATCAATCATGTAGCAAAACAGTGGATTATACTTACTAAACAATTGCATGTAATATATCACATCAATGTCATACTAACTGCATTTCTCATGCATAGCATCCCCACATGAAATCATAGCACATAAACAGTCATGTATTCATCTACTTACAATTTAGCCAATAACAATTCTTCATATCACAATTCACAATTTAACTACGCATATCCTGAAATAAATTATTTAATAAACTGATAACTGGCTTACTTACTTTAGTACGCTATTCCACAGGTATATATAAGCTAATCAGATGTCTGAGCACCTACAGGATCATTTACACAATTAATTGATTAGCAAGGAATAATAAAATGACCCCTTAGAATTTCTACCCAGACTATTTCACGGGCCCTACTTTGGGCTCGAATATCTCCCACTACACATACCCGATTGGGAAAGTAAAAATACCCCAAGAAACTAGAATTCACCCAATTCTAGCCATATAAATATTTTTCTAATCCCGGTCCGTTACAGGGCCCAAAAATCAGCCCAAATTGGCACACTGCACGGCCCAAAAGGCCTGAACCGGCCGGCCCAGCCGGCCCGGTTCAATCTTATTCCACCTGATCCCCTGTTTCACCGAACAGGGGACGGGAACATGGCCGGCGGCCGGGGCCGCCGCCGGCCAAATTGAGGGCGGTCCGGCCGCCGATGGCCGGGCCAGAGCCGGCCGCGGCACCAAACCCCCTCCCTCTCCCTTAATTTCTCTCAGCAACATCAACTCACCCGCGCAGCACGGAGCTGTGCCGGCGGCTCCCGGCCGGACCTCCACCGGACGCACGCCCGGCGCCGGTGGAGGCGACAGGCCAACGCTCAGGCCCGGCGAGGCGGCGAGCACGCCGCCGGGCCCGAACCAACCGGCGAAAGCCAAACCGGCTTCCGCCACCGCGCGAGAGGAGGGCCAATTGGCCCTCCCTCTCCTCTCTCTCCACCACCACCCCGCCGGACGCCTCCCCTGGCGCCGGCGAGGTCGCCGGTCAAGTATCAGGCCCGGCGCGGCGGCGAGCACGCCGCCGGGCCTGAACCAAGGGGATGGCCGGTTTCTCTTCTCTCCCTCTCGCGATCTCTCTCTCTATTTCTCTTACGCGCTCTCTCTCTCTCACGCTGTCTCTCTCTCTCTCTCCTCTCGGGCACTATCTCTCTCTCTTCCGGCTATCTCTCTCTCTCTCCCGGCTATCTCTCTCTTGGGCTCTCTCTCTCTAGATCAGGGGATTACCTGATGGAAGCGGACGCCAGGATGATGGAGGGAGTCCCCCCTCCATCATATAAATAATTCCCTATGCAACGCTTCAGCCCAAGGACTCGGAAACCCATCAGACGCGACTCGAGAATCCAAGTGACAGGAAACTTAAATATCATAATAACACTAGGTGCCACCCCAATTAATACCGAGAGTTAACCTCCCCACAATTAAATTACCGGTGGTTTACAGGAGGTCTACACCCAGGTCATTCCCTGGGAGAACTACGAGGAGCCCCCGGTCTCAATCCCAAATTCTAGGGCCGGGCACCCATGGTCGGAGTGGACGAACCTGGTGGATTTTCTCGTGGCTAGAGACTATTCCGATCGGCGAGGGTCAGTGGCCGCTAGTGATGATGACGACTCGTTCTTTAACCATAAAGATCTCTCGGCAGAGTTCATGAAGGCTGCCGAGGCTTGTTTGGTTATAATTTTTGTCCTTTTTTCTGTAAGATGGGTTGTTTAGTTGTAATTTTTTTAAAATCTGATGGACAACTACTTTCACTGTCACCTGCAGCCATGTATGATAATCTGGGCAATCAAGCTGGGGTGCAGAGACCTCCAATAAATCCTCAACCAAACCCATTTGGCAATGCATTCTATGGAGCTGAATCTCGGAGGTGGCCTGGAGGCATATGGAGAGAAATTCTTGGGCTCAAGTTCTGAATTTATGCAAAGCAATGTATGGAATATGTAAATAGAGAATGCATGTTAGTACATGCATTGTAGAATATTAGTTAATAGCCTCCCTTTTGCAGTCTAAATTATTTGCATGCATTATAAATAACAATAAGCATGCCATTATATTTTCTAACTTTTGGCCTCAAATGTAACAGATTAGCAAGTATTTCTCCAATCCTCGGTATTATTTTCAAGTGAATAAGTAGTATGTGAGGAATAAGTTGAAAGTGGTCCTATTTCCATTCCTGCACAGGGTAAACTTACTGCTTTATTTTTAGCTTGACTTTCCTAATCGATCCCTTCTCTTTATTGTTAATAGCAAAGTTAGTCAATTTCGTTTCGTTTCGGTCGAAACGTTTCGTTTCGGTGGTTGGCTTATCCGAAAAAAATGAGCCCTACATTTCGCTTCGGAGATTTTTCGGTCATTTCGGTGTGTTTCGGCCGTTTTGGCAAAATATGTTTCGGGACCAATTTGTGAATTGTTAAACCTTTCAGGACCATTTTAAAATATATATAGTGTCAAAAAAAACCCTAGTTATCCTACTCCTCTTCTTTCAGTTACATGGTCGCATCTTTCAAAAACTCAAACTCTTTATTTTTATGTTGTTATTATTTATGAAGAATATTATGAACAAACTTTTTATTATATATATATATATATATATACCGAAATGAAGCATCGAAATGGTTCGATACCGAAATATTTGTTTGATAAACTAAAATGAATCATAATCCGAAACGAAATTGATAACTTTGATTAATAGGCTTATGGAACTAATTTATGTTTTTGCTGTATTTTGTTTTTGTTTTATCCAGGATACTGGACCAGGATAACCGAGCCAGTTGGAGGTAGGCTTTCATACAAACCTCCAGTTTATGATATAAATGCCCCAGATCTATACATTCCTTTCATGGCCTTTGGCACCTACATTATTCTTGCAGGCTTCTCATTTGGTCTCATGGGAAAGTAAGTTGTATATTCTGGCCTCACCTTACATCTTCAAGCAATAACAGTTACTGATCATACTTGAGTCTCTTGCTAGTTCAGTCCAGAAGCTTTGAGTTTACAGTTCACAAGGGGATTGGCTGGGTGGTTTATGGAGGTTGCCATCCTAAAGGGTTTGTTGTATTCATTAGGTGAAGGGGAGGCAGCACTTCTTGATATGGTGGCATACGCCGGCTATGCTTTCACAGGATTGTCGTTGGCTATACTGGCAAGGTCACATGAGACACCTTTTGGCATTATGTTGTGCTTCTGCTTCAGCTGATTATTGCCAAAATTAAACTTATTTTGTTATCTACATTTTCTGATTTACGACAGTAATGTCTTTTGGCCAGTGAAAATCATCTTCTGCACACATCATAGATTGGATATTGATGTATTTAACTTTTGAGAGTGTTTATACTCGTAGCTGGTGAAGAAGGATTTAGTTGCATATCTTTGATTCGCTGCCTGAAAATATTGTGCGCTCTTTAATGAATCAAACCCTTTTGGTAACTTCATTGTTAATCAATTTTTTATGCTAATAATAACATATGGATTATTCATTGCATGCAATATGAATCCTATAATATTCCTTTCTACTAATGAGCATGGTTATGATTAGATTTTCTTTCTATTTTTTATTTAACTTAACTAATTTAGGACTACTTTGGGTCGCCACACTTCTGTTCAGAACATAACTCGGTGTCTTTTATATGTACATGATATGGTTGGTAAACAGGAAATAAGATCGGGGTCCTAGGCGGCCCTTGGGTCCTGGGCGGTCCCTGGTCCTAGGTGGCCTCCAGATCCTGGATGGCCCCTAGCCCTAGGCGGCCCCCAGGTCCTGGATGGCCCCCAGTCCTAGGCGGCCCCCAGGTTCTGGGCGGCCTCCAGGTCCTGAACGGCCCCTAGCCCTAGGCAGCCCCTAGGTCCTGGACGGCCCCCAGTCCTAGGCGGCCCTAGGTTTTGGACGGCCCCCAGCTTCTGGGCGGCCCCTAGGTTCTGGCGGCCCTCAGCTTCTGGGCGGCCCCTAGTCCTAGGCGGCCCCCAAGTCCTGAACGGCCCCTAGCCCTATGCGGCCCCCAAGTCCTGGACGGCCCCTAGTCTGAGCGGCCCCCAGGTTCTGGGCGGCCTCCAAGTCCTGGACGGCCCTAGTCCTAGACGGCCCCCAGGTTTTGGGCGGCCTCCAGGTCCTGGATGGGCCTTAAGCCCTAGGCGGCCCCCAGGTTCTGGGCGGCCCCTAGTCCTAGGCGGCCCCCAAGTCTCGGACGGCCCCTAGCCCTAGGCGGCCCCCAGGTCCTGGACGGCCCCTAGTACTGGGCGGCCCCCAGGTTCTAGGCAGCCTCCAAGTCCTGGACGGCCCTAGTCCTAGGCGGCCCCCAGGTTCTGGGCGGCCTCCAGGTCCTGGATGGCCCTTAAGCCCTAGGCGGCCCCCAGGTTCTGGACGGCCTCCAGGTCCTGGATGGCCCCTAGCCCTAGGCGGCCCCCAGGTCCTGGACGGCCCCTAGTCCTAGGCGGCCCCCAGGTTCTGGGCGGCCTCCAAGTCCTGGACGGCCCCTAGTCCTAGGCGGCCCCCAGGTTCTGGGCTGCCTCCAGGTCTTGGATGGCCCTTAAGCCCTAGGCGGCCCCCAGGTTCTGGGCGGCCTCCAGGTCCTGGATGGCCCCTAGCCCTAGGCGGCCCCCAGGTTCCGGGCGACCCCTAGTCCTAGGCGGCCCCCAAGTCCTGGACGGCCCCTAGTCCTAGGCGGCCCCCAGGCTCCGGGCGGCCCCCAGCTTCTGGGCGGCCCCTAGTCCTAGACGGCCCCCGGCTTCTGGGCGGCCCCTAGTCCTAGGCGGCTCCCAGGTTCTGGACGGCCTCCAGGTCCTGGACGGCCCCTAGCCCTAGGCGGCCCCCAAGTCCTAGGTGGCCTCTAATCTTGGAATCATTCTCGCATCAAAGGCACTAAACGTGAGAAACTATCGTGTCCTGAACAGAAATTGAGAATCATTAAGCATCATGACGCTTTAAATGACTCGAATAAGACAAACGCTGGAGCATTACCATCCATCGAAAAGCTCAAATAAAGAGATACTGAGCACCTGTTTTAGGGCCAGATAACTCTTCTCTAGCTCTGACATTCCCACTAACCCTGACATTCCCTTGGGAAAACCGAGATCATCATGAAGATCCTTAGCTTTCGGAGCAAGTTTCTTAATACCTTTGCTAATAATTATCGATAAATAACCATGTGGCATGCTCTCGTCTGAAGCTAACTTTTATCTTACACGTTGACTTTCTAACCGGAAAAAAGAAAAAAGAAAGAAAGAAAAAGTGACTCAATGCTGACGATATGACAAAAAGGAGATAAGAGGGAGGGAAGGGGGTTCTGAGGAGGGGGCTCTCTCTTCCTTCATTAGGAGATCTCATAACAAAGAAAACTGTACTGGTGATTCAGCATCAACAGATTGGTGCGCCAGGTAGGAGACGGTTGCAGCGGCAAGTAACTATTTTCTACGAATATGAGCTCTAGATCTCTGGAAGAGGATCCCTCTGATTGGTCTGGGGGCATCTCTTGCCTCCCAACCATGGTCGCAAGACTCTTGGCTCTTCCGAGCCAGTGAAGCCAAACCTTCCGGTTTCTTCCTCGCCACTGCCGGCTCCAGCTATTCCTCAGGACCCACTGCTGATCCTTACCCAGCAAGTTCAAACCCTTGTTAGGATGGTTCAACAGATGCAGGAACAGCATTCTAGAGGAGCCCGGCAATGGCTCGAGCCACCTCTGTTGCCCAGATCGGCTACTCCTGTCAGCTCGAGGGAGATCCCCTCCGACAAGGCCTCTCCGCCCCTATTCATCTGGAGGGCCTTACTCCCAAAGTTCTTGGGGCGGTTCACGCTCTCTCACCCATTCCCTAGGTAGCCCACCTACTGGGCGGCAGCGGGGGAAGGAGCCTTATGCGGAGCACCGCCGGTGGCATCGTCGGTCTGCATCTTATTCCCCTGAGCCAGCCGGGGGACGTATGGCTGATCAGATGGAGAGGTGCCTTGATGAGCAAGATCGAAGGCTAGAGGAGATTAGTCAAAGAATTAACAATCAACCGGGGTCAGATTATGATACCCGCCCTCCTCTTACTCGGCGAGTTATGGAGGAACCTATTCCAAGGAGATTCCGGTTCCCCCAACTGGACCCCTATGACGGAGAGCTATAAAGACATCATGCAAGTCCAAGGAGTGACTGATGCCCTCCTATGCATTGCCTTCCCAGCCACCCTCCGTAAGGCGGCCCGTGTTTGGTACTCTCGCCTGCCTTCGCGTAGTATTGATTCTTTTCGACAACTGGAGAGGTCTTTCTTGGCTCATTTCGACGCTTGTCGGAAGATTCCTCGAGTAGCAGACAGCTTGTTCTCCGTACAGCAGCAAGAAGGAGAACCTCTGAAAGACTTTATAACCCGTTTCAAGGTGGCGGCCCTGGAAGTTTATCATCTTGATGATGCGGTGGCCATGCTGGCTTTAAAGCGGGGGCTCCGTCCCTCCCGTTTTACCTATTCTTTGGACAAGAGACCTCCTAGCTCTTATGCTGACCTCTTGAGCCGCGCACAGAAGTACATCCGCGCTGATGAAGCTGATTCATCAAGAAGAGGTGCACAGGAGAGGACTGAAAAGAGACCCGCTCGCCCAGAGTTGAGCGGGCCCCCTTCCAAGAAGTTCGAACCTTCGCGCCGACCGACTGACCGCCGCAAGAGCTTGTCCCCCAGAGAAGACCATCTTACACCCCTCCTAGCGCCCCGGGCTCATATCCTTATGAAAATTGAAAACGAGCCTTATTTACGGCGTCCACCTCCGTTGAAGAAGAGCGCTGTACACGACAGGAGCCGTTATTACCGTTTCCACAGAGATTACGGCCATGACACTGAAGAATGTCGGAATTTGAAGCAAGCCATCGAAGAACTCATCCAGAGAGGATACCTTGGGCAATACATCCAGAAGAAAGAGGCTCCTCCCGTACCAGCTTTGATGGGACCTCCTCCCGCTCAGACCAACATCGATAACACCCCGACAGAGCGGATGGTGGGCATGATTTCCCGTGGAGGAGCATCATCTTCTAAGAGGCCAAGGGGAGGAGGAGAATTAGATGATGTAATCCCTTTTAAGAGAGATAGCGGGGGGTAGTGTTGTAAAAGATGATAGCGTCGTCGTTTCAATGACGGTTGCTAAACACCCTGTAAAGAGGATCTTAATCGATAGTGGAAGCTCCGCTAATGTGCTTACTTATGATGCATTTCTTCGGATGAATTTATCTCCTAACTCTCTTCGACCTGTAGCCGTCCCTCTAGTCGGTTTCACTGGAGACTCTATACGAGTGGAGGGCGAGATTACCCTACCGGCGATGGCAGGATCGCCACCATGTCAGAGCACGGTAATGCTGGACTTTCTGGTGGTTCGGGTTTCCCTGGCCTACAACGCCATTCTCGGCCACCCCGGGTTGAATATATTAGATGCAGTTATATCTACCAAGCGCCTATTGGTCAGTTCCCTACCAACCAAGGAGTCAGCGAGATGCATGGAGAGGTAAACTCGGTCAGACCCTGCTATCATCTAGCTCCTAGTCCCCAGGTGGTTAGAATTCCCCCGGTCGCCGAGTCATTTGATCGCAGGGAAGTCGAGTGGAGGGGAGAGCCGGCGGAGCGTCTGATATCTTGCTCCCTGGGAGGTGATTCCACCAAGACCGTGCAAATTGGTGAGCTCCTCCCCCCTGAAGTCCGGGATCAGCTCCTAGCCTTCTTATCGGCGAATGTGGGGATGTCTTCGCCTGGAAAATGACGGACATGGTCGGGATTCCTCCAGAGGTGATTACTCATCAACTTAATATCAACCCAAGTTGCCGCCCCGTTCGCCAGAAGAAAAGGAGCTTTGCCCCTGAGCGGCAGAGGATCATTGACGAAGAGGTGGATAAATTGCTTATGGCTGGTCATATTCGGGAGGCACAATATCCTGATTGGCTAGCCAATGTGGTCATGGTCCGGAAGGCCAGCGGAGGATGGAGGATATGCATCGATTACACTGATCTTAACAAAGCTTGTCCTAAGGACAGTTTTCCGTTACCACGGATCGACCAGCTAGTAGATTCAACCTCTGGTTATGAACTTCTTAGCTTCATGGATGCTTTCTCGGGGTACAACCAGATAAAATTGAACCCCTTGGATGAAGAGCATACTTCTTTTATCACTGAGAAGGGCATCTATTGTTATAAAGTAATGCCCTTCGGATTAAAGAATGCGGGAGCTACCTATCAGAGGTTGATGAACAAAGTTTTTAAAGACCAGCTCGGCCGCAACATGGAAGTATATGTAGATGATATGTTGACAAAGAGCACCTGTGCCACTGGCCATGTCGCCGACCTGCAGAAGACTTTCCACAACCTTCGGCTCCATAGAATAAAGCTCAACCCATGCAAATGTGCGTTTGGAGTTACTGCAGGGAAATTCTTGGGTTTCCTGGTGACCCGGCGGGGAATTGAGGCAAACCCAGAGAAAATTCAAGCCATTCTTGGTATGAGGCGGCCAATATGTAAGAAAGAGGTACAACAACTCACCGGAAGGATAGCAGCATTAAGCCGATTTTTATCAAGATCGACGGAGAGGTGTTTACCCTTCTTCAAGGTCCTACGTAAAGCGGACGGTTTTGAGTGGATGGAAGACTGTCAACGAGCCTTTGAAGAACTTAAGGAGTTATTGTCCACACCGCCCCTGTTGTCTAAACCGGAGGAGGGAGAAAAGCTCTTCCTCTATCTTGCGGCTTCCTCCGAAGCCGTCAGTTCCGTTCTGGTGCGTGTCAGCGACCACGCCACTCAGAGACCTGTATATTATACCAGTAAGGTACTTCATGGTGCAGAAGAGAGGTATTCCAGGACGGAGAAGGTCATTTTTGCTTTGTTCATCTCCGCCCGATGACTCAGACCCTGCTTTTAGGCCCATCCTATAGTCGTGCTCACTGATCAGCCTCTCAGAGCCATTTTATCTCGCCCTGATACCTCTGGCCGATTGGCCAAGTGGGCCATCAAGCTAGGGGAGTTCGACTTATCATTTCAGCCCAGAGCATCTTTGAAATCCCAGGTCTTGGCCGACTTCCTAGTAGAGTGCACTTGGTCTGAAGAGCATCAAGAGGAGTTCCCCTAGATTCTTCTAGATGTCGATGAAGAGAATGATAAGGCATGGGTCCTCCACGTCGATGGAGCCTCCAACTCCCAGGGGAGCGGGGATGGTCTTATTCTCGCCAGCCCAGAGGGTGTGGTGCTGGAGTTCGCTCTTCGTTTCCTCTTTGAAGCTACCAACAATCAAGCCGAATATGAGGCCTTGTTAGCCGGAATCAAACTAGCACATGGGATGGGAATCAAGCATCTCCGAGCTTTCACTGACTCACAGCTTATTTCTGCCCAGGTGTCTGGGGAGTATGAAGCTCGGGACCCTGTTATGTCCCAGTATCTAAGCAAGGTTAAACTACTAATTCCCTTGTTAGATCACTTCACCATTAGTTACATCCCTAGAGGGGAAAATGCTAGAGCTGATATGTTGGCCCGACTTTCCACATCCGCGGATAGCTCCATGGGCAGAACCTACATTGAGTATCTGGAGACACCCAGCATCGAGGCCACGGAAGAAGCTTTACCAGTTGCCCAAGAAGAAACTTGGATGGACGTGTATATCCGATACTTGAAGGATAGCGTCCTCCCAGTTGACCATGAGGAAGCCAGGCTACTCAAGCGGAGGGCCTCCAAGTTTGTACGGCTAGATGGCCGACTCTACAAGAGATCCTTCTCCCAACCTCTCCTCAAATGCGTCAGCTCGGCAGATGCGGATTATATTCTTAGGGAGATTCATGAAGGCATTTGTGGGAATCATTCGGGAGGCCGATCTCTGGCGCGTAAAGCCCTCCGACAAGGATATTATTGGCTGACTATGCAAGAAGATGCGACTGAACTAGTGAAAAGATATGGCCAATGTCAACGGTATGCCTGTATTCAGCGGCAACCAGCTTCTCAGCTAAACCCTCTTTTTTCTCCCTGGCCTTTCGCTCAGTGGGGCATGGACATTCTCGCCCTTTCCCTCCGGCATCGGGACAGTGAAAATTCCTACTTGTCGTCGTCGATTATTTTACTAAGTGGGTCGAAGCCGAAGCACTCGCCAAGATCACTGAAGCCAAGGTCAAAGCCTTTTTCTAGAAAGCCATCATTTGTCGATTCGGCATACCTCATACTCTTGTCACTGACAACGGCCGACAGTTCGACAACGTTGCCTTCAAGACTTTTTGCGCCGATCTCGGCATCACGCATCGATTCGCCTCCGTCGGCCATCCACAATCTAATGGAGAGGCTGAGGTTATGAATCGTATGATATTACAGGGACTAAGGACCAGGCTGGATACGTCCAAAGGGAAATGGGTGGAAGAACTCCCGAGTGTGCTCTGGGCATACCACACAACTCCCAGGACACCGACAGGAGAGATGCCGTTTAATCTGGTTTTCGATTCCAAAGCTGTTATCCCAGTCGAGATTGGCCTGCCAAGCATTCGAGTAGAGTCATATGATAAAGCTGATAACCTCCCTAATTTAAGAGCCAGTCTCGACCTCATTGATGAAGCGAGGGACCGAGCTCAGGTTAGAATGGTGGCCTATCAGCAGCGGGTGGCGAGATACTATAATACCCGCGTTCGCTCCAAAAACTTCCATCAAGGAGACTTGGTTTTGAGAAAGGCCTCAGTGTCCAAACCAACGAAGGGGGGCAAACTATCCCCGAACTGGGAGGGGCCCTACCGAGTAGCAGAAGTCCTTCACCGTGGAGCGTATCGACTTGAAGATCTGAATGGGAGACCGATCCCCCGAACGTGGAACGCGGATAATCTCCGACAATACCATCAGTGATGTAATAAATGTACTTATCCAAAGATTAATGAATGCACATATTTGGAGATCTTCTGTGAAGCAATCCTTCCAAGGAGCTGGGCGGCCCCACGGTCCTAAGGACACCCCCGGGCTGGTATCATTTACCCATGAGGAGGTTCAAGTCCATGACTTAGGCGGCCCCATCTCAAACTCTTGGGCAGGTATCCGACTACCCCCAAGAAACAACCCTTCAAAGGAGCTGGGCGGCCCCATAGTCCTAAGGACACTCCCGGGCTGGTATCATTTACCCCTGAGGAGGTTCAAGTCCATGACTTAGGCGGCCCCACCTCAAACTCTTGGGCAGGTATCCGACTACCCCCAAGAAACAACCCTTCAAAGGAGCTGGGTGGCCCCACGGTCCTAAGGACACCCCCGGGCTGGTATCATTTACCCCTGAGGAGGTTCAAGTCCATGACTTAGGCGGCCCCATCTCAAACTCTTGGGCAGGTATCCGACTACCCCCAAGAAACAATCCTCCCAAGGAGCTGGGCGGCCCCACGGTCCTAAGGACACCCCGGGGCTGGTATCATTTATCCCTGAGGAGGTTCAAGTCCATGACTTAGGCGGCCCCATCTCAAACTCTTGGAAAGGTATCCGACTACCCCCAAGAAACAATCCTCCCAATGAGCTGGCCGGCCCCGCAGTCCTAAGGACATCCCCGGGATGGTCTCGACGGCCTTACGATTTTAGGAACCTCCCCAGAATAATACCGTTCCTCCTGAGATAATATGCCTGGAGAACAACCCTGTAATTCGAATTTAGCACCAACCTACGGG
This sequence comes from Calamus simplicifolius, assembly GCA_900491605.1. Classification (NCBI taxonomy): domain Eukaryota; kingdom Viridiplantae; phylum Streptophyta; class Magnoliopsida; order Arecales; family Arecaceae; genus Calamus; species Calamus simplicifolius. The sequence goes on from UESW01004298.1 coordinate 613,146, forward strand.
CGGACCCTTCATTCCCCCTATGTAATGGGTAAAAATTAGAAGTTAAATAATTGAAACATCGAGTGAGTAAAAAGTAGCATTCACTCATTTAAAAGCCAGATCGCTGTAAAGGTTTATATAGTACTGCCCACAAGCCGGCATCAACTGATTTACAAAAAGGATCCCCTAAGGACAAAATCAACAAAACCAAGAACAAAAAGACAAAATCAAGGCAAGCCTAGATGCCTCCCATTAGTCCTCGGAACGCTCCCTCTCAGTAGTCGGCCCGTAGGCCGGTTTCTCGGTTGTAGGCGCTCCTATGGCAGGGTCTTCAACTGTCACTGCCCTGTCCGCCGCACTGTCAACCTCAATGTCAGAAATTTCTTCATCGTCCCCAGGTTGAAAATATTCAAGGCTTTCTAATTTGAAGTGCCGAGAGAGTCTCCGTTTGCACCTCTCAAAGCCCTGAACGAAGGCGTCTATAGCGGCCTCATGCAGTTCCGACGCAAAATCTGGAGAATCCTTATATTTTCCGATGGCTTCCTGAGCCCTAGCTTCGGCCGCAGCCACCCTTTCTTGAGCCCTAGCCTCGGCCGCGGCCACCCTCACCTGAACCTCCATCTCCATTGCCGCCATTTTATCCAGAGCCTCCTTCGTGTCCCTCTCGGCCAAGGCCAATTTCTCCTCAGCGTCGCGAGCCACGGCCTCTGCGTTGTCAGCCCGGTTCTCAGTATGTTCTAACCTGAGAACCGTTCCCTTTAACCTTTCTTCCGTAGGCAACAGCTTCGCCCGGACTTCAGACAGTTGGGCGTCCAAGCTCTGCAGCTCCTTCTCAGCCCTCTCGCCATGCTCGATAGTCTTCCTAGACAATCTGAAGGTCATGTAAGGCCTTCGATTCCCGGGCCTTCGTTTTCGCCAATTCTTTATCCAAGCTCTCACTACGAGACTTGGCCTTGGTCAGGTCCTCACGAAGCACGAAGAGGCCGTTAGACATCTGTGATATACAATCGATAAATACCATAATTCCGTAATTACGAAAGGAGGAAGAGGGAAAAGATCATAACCCTACCTGGAGCGCGGCCGTGAACATGGTGTCAAAAGACTCCTCCTGTGATAGACTCCTCATTTTGGCCTGAAACCTGGGCAGGATCGAAAGCTTGAGAATTGTTTCCGATAGGCAACTTTTATACGAGGCGCTCTGGCTAGGCATTTGGGAAGGTTGAGGCGAACTCCCTAAGGTGTCCGAGGGAGCGGAGGTGCCTGCTTCTTTCGGCGATGACGAGCTAGATGGGTTGGTCTCGATGACCTCTGTGCTCCCGAGCGACCCCCCGGCGCCCCTAGCAGGAGATGAGGCGGCCGCCAGTAGACTCCCCTCAGCAGGGTCCTCTATCGGTATTCCATCGGGAGGATTTCCCTCTCCCTCGCCCTCCTCTATTAGTGTAGCTTCAGGGAGAGCCGTTAGGGGCTGAATACTATGACCCGATTCTCGCCGGCAGGGCCTCTTAGGCTCAGTTCCTGCCGTGCCGCGGTCACTCCCTCCTCTCTTTCGAAGACCCGATATCAACGAATCTTGAGAAAACCTCATTGCTGCAATACAGGAAGCACGAGGTTAGCTAAAAAGAGGGCACAGGATATACTAGCTGCGAAAATAATATGTACACTAAGAGACATCTATTCAAATACCAGATGTCCAAACAAGCAAGGAAGTTACAATAATAATAATAAAACTCTTCGAGGCTCACCGGGCGCTGCAGTCAGCGACACCGGCACGAATGCAATCTCCCGAAGGTTGTCCTTCGATACCAGTTCCCTACTGGGGGGCACGATGGTGGAAATCAAAGTGTTGAACAGTTCACGGTCTCCCTCATCAACACTTGAGTTCTGGTTAGAGCTAGTATCCGGAATACCCCAGTCTACGCCCAGCCCCTCCAAATGCGCGTAAAAGAACCGTGACTTCCATCCTTTAATTTTGGAAGGAAGGTTAAGCTTAAGGACCCTCTTAGGCCTCGACGCAAAGCTCCACCACCCATCCCTTACAGGGTTTCATATCCTATACAATGCCCTAAATAAAGAGAGCCGGGCGGAAGCTCCGTGAAAATAACAAAGCACTAGGAATGAAAAGATGACCCGAATGGAGTTGGGAGTAAGTTGTGCGGGAATGAGGCGATACCTATTTAACAAGTTTACAAAGAAAGGGTGCAAGGGCAATCGTAGACCGCCCTTAAAAAATTCCTCATACAATGCAACCTTTCCTGGTTGCGTTAGGGTAACCCTATCCTCGGGGAGGGGGGCGGAAAGCCGAATGTTGCTGGGAATCCCAAACTGGGCCCTAAGGTTCCTAAGATCTTGGGAAGTTGTAATTGAGGCAACTTCCGCCGGGCCGGCAAATTTAGAAGTAATTGCCGGGAGCCCTACCTCACGGCTGGTGGATGAAGAAGAAGCCCTAGGGGATCGGGGTAATGACCTAGACACAGGCCGCGCAGGCCGGGCGACAGGTTGATCCCCGCGGATGGCCACCCCTCCAAGGGCCTGGCGACGCGCCTGAAGAATCTCTTCACGGGAGGGCTCGATCATAGGGTTTTTACCTTTCCTATCTTGGGAGGGATCCATGGAAAAAGAAAAGGAGAAGAAGGAGTCAACTAACCTGGACTTGGAGAGGTAAGATCGCGGGAGACTCTACAAGACAAAAGACAAAGGGATAGAGGGGACGGGCCCCTTTTTTATATTTTGGATGCAACGCCTCGAGCACCGCAAAGCCACATGGCAATCCCCGAGGGGGACCGGACAGGCGAAAAGACGCTATCTTCCTAGAGATATGCGCCCCCCCTTCCCCTTTTTCTTTTCATGAAACGACACTTATCGAAATTTGAAATTCAAACTTTTCGTCCCTCTCCCTTGCGCATGTGCGACGCACCTGAGTACAAGGGACATGAGCGAGGGGGCATATGATATGGTTGGTAAACAGGAAATAAGATCGGGGTCCTAGGTGGCCCCTGGGTCCTGGGCGGTCCCTGGTCCTAGGCGGCCTCTAGGTCCTGGATGGCCCCTAGCCCTAGCGGCCCCCAGGTCCTGGATGGCCCCCAGTCCTAGGCGGCCCCAAGGTTCTGGGCGGCCTCCAGGTCCTGAACGGCCCCTAGCCCTAGGCGGCCCCCAGGTCCTGGACGGCCCCCAGTCCTAGGTGGCCCCCAGGTTCTGAGCGGCCCCAGCTTCTGGACGGCCCCTAGCCCTAGGTGGCCCCCAGGTTCTGGGCGGCCCCTAGTCCTAGGCGGCCCCCAAGTCCTGGACGGCCCCTAGCCCTAGGCGGCCCCCAAGTCCTGGATGGCCCCTAGTCCTGGGCAGCCCCCAGGTTCTGGGCGGCCTCCAAGTCCTGGACGGCCCCTAGTCCTAGGCGGCCCCCAGGTTCTGGGCGGCCTCCAGGTACTGGATGGCCCTTAAGCCCTAGGCGGCCCCCAGGTTCTGGGCGGCCCCCAGCTTCTGGGCGGCCCCTAGTCCTAGGCGGCCCCCAAGTCCTGGACGGCCCCTAGCCCTAGGTGGCCCCCAGGTCCTGGACGGCCCCTAGTCCTGGGCGGCCCCCAGGTTCTAGGCGGCATCCAAGTCCTGGACGGCCCCTAGTCCTAGGCGGCCCTCAGGTCTGGGCGGCCTCTAGGTCCTGGATGGCCCTTAAGCCCTAGGCGGCCCCCAGGTTCTGGGCGGCCTCCAGGTCCTGGATGGCCCCTAGCCCTAGGCGGCCCCCAGGTCCTAGGCGGCCCCCAAGTTTTGGGCGGCCTCCAAGTCCTGGACGGCCCCTAGTCCTAGGCGGCCCCCAGGTTCTGGGCGCCTCCAGGTCCTGGATGGCCCTTAAGCCCTAGGCGGCCTCCAGGTTCTGGGCGGCCTCCAGGTCCTGGACGGCCCCTAGCCCTAGGCGGCCCCCAGGTTCCGGACGGCCCCCAGCTTCTGGACGACCCCTAGTCCTAGGCGGCCCCCAAGTCCTGGATGGCCCCTAGTCCTAGGCGCCCCCAGGCTCTGGGCGGCCCCCAGCTTCTGGGCGGCCCCTAGTCCTAGGCGGCCCCCAGCTTCTGGGCGGCCCCTAGTCCTAGGCGGCCCCCAGGTTCTGGACGGCCTCCAGGTCCTGGATGGCCCCTAGCCCTAGGCGGACCCCAAGTCCTGGGTGGCCTCTAATCTTGGAATCATTCTCGCATCAAAGGCACTAAAGGCGAGGAACTGTCGTGTCCTGAACAGAAATCGAGAATCATTAAGCATCATGACGCTTTAAATGACTCGAATAAGACAAACGCTGGAGCATTACCATCCATCGAAAAGCTCAAATAAAGGAGATACTGAGCACCTATTTTAGGGCCAGATAACTCTTCTCTGGCTCTGACATTCCCACTAACTCTGACATTCCCTTGGGGAAAACCGAGATCATCATGAAGATCCTTAGCTTCTGGAGCAAGTTTCTTAATACCTTTGCTAATAATTATCGATAAATAACCATGTGGCACACTCTCGTCTGAAGCTAACTTTTATCTTACACGTTGACTTTCTAACCGGAAAAAAGAAAAAAGAAAGAAAGAAAAAGTGACTCAATGCTGACGATATGACAAAAAGGAGATAAGAGGGAGGGAAGGGGGTTCTGAGGAGGGGGCTCTCTCTTCCTCCATTAGGAGATCTCATAACAAAGAAAACTGTACTGGTGATTCAGCATCAACAGACATGAAAACTCATTGATATAGGATCCCGCCAAACTTGTCCAGAAGTGCGATGGCTATCAACGACACTCACACATCCAACAACAGCCAGCTTCTCCACTGAGTCCACTCTCAGCTCCCTGGCCCTTTGTCCAGTGACGAATGGACATTCTTGGACCATTCCCCCATTTTTGAGTCAGCGAAAGTTTCTACTTGTCGCCATTGACTACTTCACCAAGTGGGTCGAGGCCGAGGCGTATAAATAAGAATCTATTAAAATAAATAAATATATAATATAATTAAGTAAAAATATGAGAAGAGATTAGACTGTTAAAATGAAAAGAAATATAGCTTAAATGAGAGTCCATTTAATAAATTAATAAAAATAATTGAAGTAAAAAAAAGATTTATATAATTAATATTTATGAGCCAGGTCAATTTAAAAAAAATACAAGATCCAACTCAGGGTTTAAATGAATCTAATTTTAAAATCCGGCCCAATTTAGGTTTTAAAGAAGGAAAAGTCTATGTACACCGCCCTCGGTGCAGCAAGTCTTACGTGGGCTGCACCATTCCTTCTTATTGGTCCATATGGATCCCATGTGGCCTGACGCAATGTGACAGGATAGTATTTATTGTGAGAAGTGTGTGGCCCCCTTTTGTTGTGGCACTGTGGGTTGGGGCAATTATAGGTCTCTATAAAGCATGGAACATTCAAAAGAACATAGATATTATGAATTTATGTAATTTCATATATAATATTCATGAACTTTGATTCTTGCTAGATCCACGGATGTACATTGATGCACTACAATAAAAATTAGGAATAGCAACTTTTTTTGCCGATGCTTTGGATAAGCGTGAGGAATTCACGCAGCATGCCGACGCTTTAAAAAGCGTCGACAGGATTTAACCTATTGTTATCGAGAAAACCACCCCCCACCCCAACGCCAGTGCCCTAGCCCCCCCTCCCCCCTCCCGATCGAGTGCCTCCCCCGCCAGTGCCCTAGCCCCCTCGAGCTCCCGATCGAGTCCCTCCCGTCAGCCACCTCGCCTCCTCCTCCTCCTCCTCCTCCCCCCTCTCTAAGCTCCTTCTCCGCCCCCTCTCCGCCTTACCCTTCTCCCGCCCCTTCTCCGCCTCTGCCGCTGACGACCAGACCGTCCTGACCATCGAGACGAGCATTCCCTTTACCGGCCACAAGATCGAGCCCCCCTCCTGTTCCATGGACACCACCCCAAATGAATCTTCTCCTTCTTCCGCGACATGGCCCTGATGCACCGCATGGAGATCGCCGCGGACTCCCTTTACAAGGCCAAGCTCATCAGTGGCTTCTGTCACCTCTACGACGGTCAGGAGGCCATCGCCGTCGGCATGGAGGCGGCCATCACCAAGCGCGATTCCATCATCACCGCCTACCACAACCACTGCACCTTCCTCGGCCGCCGCGTAACCCTCGTCGAGGCCTTCTCCGAGCTCATGGGCCGAAGCACCGGCTGCTCCAAGGGAAAGGGTGGCTCCATGCACTTCTACAAGAAGGATGCCAGCTTCTTCGGCGGCCACGACATCGTCGGCACCCAGATCCCTCTCGGCTGCGACATGGCCTTTGCTCAGAAGTACTCCAAGGACGAGACCGTGACCTTTGCTCTCTACGGTGATGGGGCTGCCAACCAGGGGCAGCTCTTCGAGGCCCTGAACATCTCGGCGCTGTTGGATTTGCCGGTTATCTTGATGTGCGAGAATAATCACTGTGAGTGGTAGTATTCAAGCTAGTCTTTTTGCCATCCATGGTGTTCCTTGGCTTCTGATTGTGTGTTTTGTTTTGTATTTTTTAGATGGAATGGGGACTGCCGAATGGAGGGCGGCGAAGAGCCCGGTGTACTATAAATGCGGTGACTATTAGGATTTGCTTCAGGTAGTCTTGGAATCACTTTGCTGTCTTTATTCAGGTTCCTACTAGCCTTTCTGAATTCATGTCTTTATTGATCACCCTATAGAATTGAACCATGCATATATGTTATTTTATTTTATGTTATGTTATTTTACAGTTGTTTAGTACTTTTCATATATAGAACTCCAAAATATCCTTATTTGTTATATTTATGCTTTTGAATTGTTTCTTGGGCTGTCCAGACTGACTTCAGGGAAATGATTGCTAGACGGGAGGAAACCAACATTGGTCTGAAAATGCAGGTATGCTTTCTCTATCTTGGTACCTTGTGCTCCAATTTGGTTATATAATAAGGTTTGCTATTATCAAGCATCCTCTTGTGCATGTCTCATCTAGTTGGTTTTTCTTGAATGCTTATTTGTTTAATTTCGTGTATAGCTTTAGTTGATGGTAACTTCAACTTTGATCTCACAGCCCTCTCATATCCAGTTCCTCTTGCCCTATTATTTGGTGGTTTTTCTGCCGATCAATGAATTAATTGTATGTTAGTCAACATGAGATATTCCCTAACCTTTATTTTTGTGATTAATTTACTACCTACTAGTGGTCAATCTTATTACATCACCATCAAGAACTTGTTTTTTTTTTGTTCTATGGGATTTTGTGCTATTCAACAAAAGACAAAAAAAAAATCTTTGCCACACTGCTGAGTTGATGTGTCGAATCACTATTCTACTTTTAGCACTAAAATATTATGAAAGCAGGATGTCAATTAAATTGTTGAGAATTTAACAGACATTGAGCACAGGGCTTGAGCATTATTTTTATATCACCTTCTCACCAGGTTATCCATGTAACTTATCCTTGTGGCAGATATCTTTCTGTAATTTTCAAGCTAGAAATCACCTTATATTTCACTCCTCTATTTTATTGTGGGTGGGCTTTTTGGAGGGTAATAAAGTTGCCGACGCTTTTTAAAGCGTCAGCAAACCATAATCTGCCGATGCCTTTTAAAGCGTCAGCACAGTTTTTCACCGACGCTTTCTAAAGCGTCGGCAAACTTCTTCTTCACCCCCTCCTAACGATGCTTTTAAAAGCATCAAAAGGCTATATCCCGCTAAAAAAGCATCGGCAAATAGCTTTAAAAGCATCGTTATCCCTTGTATTTACTGTAGTGATGCATATAGCTGATCCTATAGATTTAACAAGTCTTCTTGTTAATATTTCATTGAGATGTTTGAATATTATAAGCATGCATTTGAAAGTTCACAACATGATACATGCTGTGCTCATAAGACTCGAAATAATAAGGTATGGGGTATGCTGGCTGTGGTGCTGTGATGAGGATGCTTACCAATGAAGGAAACTGAGCCAAATTGGCATGGCTTATATGCCTTTAGCATGTTTACACCTTTTATGACCTCCGCAATCTGATTTTGGATGTCCCCTTCTTTCATGTGCGCATCTTAATGCTGTGTTTCTTGCAATGGGATTATCTAGTGAACTTCCATAGTCTTGGTTTTCAAGCAAACTGAAGTTAGAACATGCACATTTATTAAAATAAGTTAACACATTTTGAATAAACTTGTTGCTCTTCTTATCATTGTATTTTGCATCATTTTCAACATAATTTCTTCTTGTTTGACATTTACAATTATATGTTAACTCAAACTTATGTCTTTTTTTTTGTTACTTACAATTGATATTGATGTCCTAAATTGATTTTAAAAAATAGCATTTATATAAGTCAAAATTTTAATAGCTTATTATTTACAACTATTATTTTATGAAAGTATCTTATTTTTCAAGTCATATATGTACTTTTTTTTCTATTTGCTTGAATGTTTGATAGTTTGTATATTGTGCATAATCATTTAAATTAGCATCCTTTTTTTTCTATGGTCCTTACCAAATTTGCCGAGCTTGCTCTTGGTTAGGTTTGGAAAGAACTTGCAGCCGTGGGTTGCACATTGTCTAGATTCTAAGAATTGTATTCACATTTATGAAATGATTGGGTTTAGTCTTAGCAATTTATCATACAAGTCATTTGAAGCTTCTATATATTCTTAGCATCTTTTTGTTAATTGTTAAGCACATCAATGAGATGAAGTGATCCATTACGAATCAGATTCGACAAGAGTTCCAGCAGCAGCTTGCCGATCTCATAGCACAGCAGGAGCATACTTTGATACTTCAGCAGCAGCTTGCAGACATCAGATCACAGCAAGCCACGGATCAACAACAGATGCATGAAATACATGAGTTGATTCGTCTAATGTCATAAAACGTAACAGCTTCACTCTCCAATACATCCTAGCTTTCACCATGTGAACCAGACGATTGATGCTATTTTTATTTTTTTTATTTCATATACATTATTATTATTATTTATGTAATAGATTAAAACTTATCTACTTGACATTAATAGAAAAATTATTATTTATGTTTCATTTTGTATATTTTTTTTTTACAATTTTAATGCCTATTTAGCGAATTAGTGCCAACAACTATTTTAAATTACTGTCTCTTTTTATAGCATAAACTATATTTTAGCAGAGATTTAAATTTTACTTTTAAGTAGTTTACTTAAAAAATTTTTAAACGCATAATTATGCATCGCTAAAACCTAAATCCTAAATAAATCCTACATAGGAACACATAATTGCATTGCTACATAGAGCCGCACAAAATGATGCCTTTGAAGCGATGCGTCACAACCGTACCCCAAATATCTATCAGCAGACATGCATAAAATTAAATAAATTTAAATTTTGAACCTACAAAAAAAAAAAAAAATGTTAGGTTGTATATTTTTTGTAAAACGAGGCTTTAATTTATAAAAGCCAGCGAAACAGAACCTGATGGATTCGAACCACCAACCTCTCAAGCATTTGAAAGCGCACCTTCAAAGCCCCGAGCGCTCTTGCCATTTATAGAGCTTAGAGATCATCAATACAAGATGGCGGACACAGATCAACGTACGGACTACTTAAATAAAAATATCTCCTGCCCCGCCCTTAAAACCTATCAAATTTTGGATTTACAAATATCGATAACATTATTGGGCTAAAACACAACATTTTTGGTATTTACTTCTTTTTTTTCCTTATAAAAAAAAATATAATATAAAAAACGATATGCCATAAAAGTCACAGCCCCTACCGGAAACAGCGCCTGCAAGCTATTAAAACCAAAATCATCGTTCAACCGCTTGCCAAAAATAAATGATAATTTCTAATAAATATAAAAAACTACCCATCAACGAAGTCATAGCCATTACAAGAAACAACGGCTACAAACGACTCAAACCAAAATGAAAGCGTGTACCCGCATAAACAATAGAAAAAAAAAAATGACTTGCGTTATGACCTAAAATCATCGTTGACGTAAAACTAATTTTTAAGCCTCATCAACAAATATTAATTATTATGTCCGAACAAATTATGCATATAACGTTAACGACAAGTTTAAAATAATAAATCTAAAACTTTTCGTCGGCAATTAAATTTTAAACCTAGATCAAAAAGTCGCACACGAAGGAAAAAGCTGGGCAATAACAAAAAAAAAAAAAAAAAAAACGTACAAAAAGTGCTCGACAGTGCTTAGAAGAAAGTCCTCAAAATAAGAACAAAAAAAAAAAAAAACGCACGCTGCCCAAGCTCGGACCTCGAAATATCTTTCTAAAGAGAGCCAACAAAAAAAAAATTAATTTTTCAAATAACTAAACAAAAACATAGCAAATCAACTAAAACCAACCGCGTCATATATTTCAACTAGAAAATTCAAATTCTAAGAACACATCCAAATACAAACAACAAACCATAAGCGCACGATGCAGATGACTTCGCTCTTCCAGAAGCTACAACACTGCCTTTCGTGCCCACGCAATCCAAAAACTGCAACTCCGTCAACAGGACGAAAAACAAAAGATCCAATATTTAAACCCATCAATTAAGACCATAAAAGTTTTAAGTTAGTTTTAAGTTACCGACATTCACAAGCACGTAACATTGTCCTCTAAGAAAATCAAGGCAGAAAGGTCAGAGGCAATAAATAAGAAATACACCACCTCAGCAAAATAAAGGTTGCACTAGAAACATATAAGGTACCCACCAGAATATATGCATCAGTTTAAAAAAATAAAATAACGGATCACTTCAAACTTAGCCGAAGAAATGATTACCATACCTAGGACTGCCATGCATATGCAAACAGAGTGTTCAAAATAATTGCACACACCATCATCCAACCAAACTGAAATATAAGTACTCAAGGCTTCGAAATACCAAGTCCAACAGAACTGGTAGGACAACGCAATTGAGATTGAATAAGACTCCACATACGTACGAGGCCCCACTAAATTTGCTACGACAATGCATCCGAGGTTGAACAGACCTGCACGGCCAGACTCCAAGAAGAATTACAACTTCGCCCCCTCACGTCCAGCGTTCCATCCGCAGCTTCAATCAAAATCTTTTTTTTTTTTTTTTTTACAGCGTTCCAGAAAGCAGAATCCCTTTTTGGTACAACCAGTCGTTAAAAGTAATTAAACCAACTCTGGACAAAGTTACAGTCAACATCCAGAAAAACATCGTCTGATACAAATCCAGAGCAGAGAATCGTCTTAAATCCAATGCAGCGACATCAAGGCACTGGTGTTCCCAGAGCAAAAGAATCTTCCTGCACCCAATGACTACAACGAAGCAACCTCCAGCACCAACAATGTAACAAAACCCTGAAGAAACGCTCACCAATGGACCGACAAGTCCCCAAACAACAAGAAACTAACATTACATTCGATCTCCCTTCTACAAAGTCAATTTCAGACAACACAATTTGACATTATAAAAGACAAATGACAAGTCCGCCATTTGTTTCAAAACTAAATGGTAACAACACACAAAAAATTAATAATAAAAATAACATGCAAAATTTTTCAGTAGTGCTCATTGGCAATAAAAATAATGCAAAACTCTTCACTAGTTCTCATTTGGCAACGCTAGAAATTCAACTGATCATGAAGGAAGCGACACCTGGGGGCACCCCATTTGCGATTATGGAAGATAAAGCATATGAAAACAAAATAGAAGAACCCATTAAGAATAGTAACATATAAACTTTTCGCACAATTGACATTAGAATAAATTGTAGGAATTTGATGAACCGAATGAAATAAATTACCCGGAAAGGATAATAACACGTCGCACAATTGACATTAGAATAAATTGGATGAATTGGATGAACCGAATGAAATAAATTACCGAAAAAACTGTCGATTGACTTCAACTACTGATCTTAATAAATTGAAGAATATAAATTACCGAGTGAGACAAAGCCTACCATTCGATTTACTCACAGAATTATCACTTGCGAATAATCATTTCTCACGAGATGCCTGATCATCTATAAAATTTGGTAAAATAGATTAGATCCTCTCCTTCCATAGAACGAATTTAAACGATACTAAACAGCTGCGCATATGTACCTCAAAGCTTGAAGGTTGATGATGGCAACGGTTGCTCGCCCTTTGATGATTTCATAAATATACCGATCGACTCATAGAACCATTTTTTAACAAAAAAAAAAAAAGAGAAAAAAAGAAGGCACCAGATAGGGAGAACCCGGGAAAAAAAAGCCCCGTGCGATCTCCCCAACACGAAAAAATAAATATTTTATTAGGATCTGGTGACCTGCCATGCGAGCGCACCCAACATGGCAAAGGTCGATGCGACAACATGAGATCCGAAAGTAACTACCGTGAGCTCCCTGTCTTTCCTTTATTCTACATGTTCCAGAAACCCACCCCTCAACATCAAGTCTAATTTCACGAACTAGAGATATCAGATAGAGATCTATTGATTAACAACCTCGTTTTTTCACGATCCCGATGTCCATCACATCTCCAACGGACCGATCGTACAGATCTGCAAGAAAAAATAGCGATTCATCCATCTCTGGATCTGAGACAACATTGATCATCTTCTTCTACCTCCAAATCCATAGCTTTGTCAACAGGTGATGAACCCCTCAAAATCTGTTGAAAATAGAGAATCTAGATCAAAACAAAACAATCGCACAAGCGTATAGATCGAACGCCTTATCATTTAGGGGAAAAGGAAGGAAAAAACTTTTCACAGCCGATTAACAAAGGAAAAAAAAACAAAAAAGAAATCACAAAAAATAGCCGTACATCAGCCAGAAAAACAGACAAAAAAAATCAAAACTCAAACGAGACGATAGATCGCCAGATTTATAAACAAAATAGGCCAAATTTGTGAAGCATAAAAAAAAAAAAAAGAATCACCTTAAAATATAGATAAAAATAAAAATTAATAAAATAAATATATCTACAAAATAAAACCGATGAAGGAAAGAAGAAAGAACCATAACCCTCTGTGAAACAACCGAAAAGAAGACTCACCGCGAAAAAAAGAGAAGCCCTAGCGATGGCGGAATCATCGGGCGATGCGTCCACGTGTTTGGATGGTATTGGTCGTGCCAGATAAGGTGGTGGTGTTAGGTATCCATCGCTGGGACGTGAGACTTCCTTACCTTACAAATGGACGTCAATGGTTGCGCACGTCACAGGACCGATAGCTCGGTTGCGGAAACAGCAATGCTGCGCGATGCATTATCGTCCAACCGCCCGCATATTATATATATATATATATATATATATATATATATATATATATATATATATATATATATATATGCGGGATGCAACGTGCGGTCCGAATTAAACCGGATGTGTTTCGATGGACGTCAATTTAGCAATAATTTAGCCTCGATTTATCGGCTGGGATAAAAAAAATGACACTATGAAATGTACGTAGAAATGTTGGGGATTATCCTCTACGAAAGATCCTTCGACATCTAAGTTAGTGAAAATTCATAGCAAACAGATATGAGGAGAAGGAAAGAGTCCCTCAAGAATGGCTCTTAAGAAGCCGTGAGCTCTGCTTGAGCTTCAACAAAATTTTCAGAAAAAGAGTGAGTGTACCTAAAGAATTTTTGGATAGAGTATTTATAAAGCGTCTTGGCAGGCAATTACGTGACTTCTTAGACAAGTTACAGGAAACGAAAACCGTCATGATTCGAATCTAATTCGAATCAAATTTGTGAGATTCGATGATTTATAGGCTCTAGGCTACGTTTGGCATTATTGGCTTTATTCCCTACTTAGGATGGTTGGGAAACCACATTGATGAAATCTTGTCAAATTATCATAAATTTAAATTTTTCACACTTTGCCCTTTTTTTCTACTTTGGGGAAAACAATTTGGGAATCAAGCGATTAGGGCCGTTCATCGTGATGATAGGTAACGAGCGCACTTGGGCTAGGTGTGGAGGTAGCTCTGTTCCGCAGAAGTTTAAGGATTCCTCGATTTTGCTGAGGAGTAAAAGTAACTCAGTATGACCGAAGTATAGGAACAGCTCAATCCGGCTAAGGTATAGGAGCAGCTCGGCCTGGCCAAAGTATAAACATAGCTTGGTCTGGCCGAGGTATAAAGATAACTCGATCTCACTGAGATTTATTGGCTTTGTCTTTTTTCAAACGCAATAATTGGTGGATCAAAAGTTAAAAGTGATCCCAACCTTTTAGTGGTGCGCATGGATATTTGATGTAATGACAATTTTACCCTCATCACATGCCCTCACTCTTAGTCCGAAGTGTAAATTCATGCATAAGAAGTAGAGTTTCAGATGATTTTATTCGGATGGGAGGATTTGACCTTGAAAAGGTGCACAATGATGGCTTCATAAATGCCACATCGCCACTACATTATTTTTCTTTGTGAATGAAGCAGAAAACCCCTTGTTTCTCGCAAATGACAATCAGAGGAACAACATATGGCAAGTCCCTATGCTTATGGCATTCGAGCTGGCAATTTGAAGATTTGGGGATCCTCGCCGATGGTGCACTGCCTTTCTGCTAGGACGATTTAAAAAGAGGGTTGAGGAGAGCTATCCCCTGTCACTCTATTTCCTTGCTCATTCTCCAAAGATTCGTTACTCAAGACTCTTGTGCTCCCCTTCGAAGCATGTTCCTCTCAACTCTGAAGTATGAAAGGCCCGGGTGATATGACTTCTGTGATGACCTCAGAGAATTTGGATAGAGTCCGTCGAAGGTATAGGATTCCTCGGGACATTGTTCTACGGTTATCGAAAACTGAACAGAGGGTCTCAGAGCAGCTCGAGTATGTGATCTTCTTTTACGAAAAGAGTTTTAGAGCGGGTCTCCGGTTCCTCATCCACTTATTGGTGAAGGAGATAATGAAGTTTTACAATATATGTCCAACGATGGTGACTCCGAACAGTTGGCGCAACATTGTCAAATTCATATCGATGTGCAGCCACACTAGGATAACAACGACTCTTTCCATGTTTTGGATCTACTACAGTTTGATCTCCGGAAATAGACCTGAGTGGCCATATATTTAAATCTAATAATTTTTAAATAAAAAATAAAAAATATTTTTAAATTCTTTGAATATATATTAATTTTAAAAATATTATCAAATTATTTATATTTTAAAATAAAATAATTATTTTTTATATTTATATCTTCATCATTCATTATGTTACCATTATTTACTATCATCTTCATCGTCCTTTGCTACCACATCATCCTTTGCTATCCATTATTTTTTGCTATTCTACTACTTTTCTACATCATATTTGTCATTCTTCGTTATCACTACCACCATCACATGATAGCTTCATCATATCATTACTATTTGATGTGGCTGATCAAGTCACGTTAGGGCTAACGGATTAAGCAACCAGCATCCCCCATGGCCTCGGACTCCAGCGTCCCCCTCGGCCTCAGACTCCAGGGTTCCCTTCGACCTCGGACTCCAGCATTCCCCTTGGCCTCGGACTCCAAGGTCCCCTTTGGCCTCGGACTCCAGCGTCCCCCTCGACCTCAAACTCCAGCGCCCCCCTCGACCTTGGACCTTGGAGCCCCCTTTGGCCTCAGCTCTAGAGTCTTCCATGGCCTCGGCACCTGCAACCGCTATGTGGCCCACCAATCGCCTATCACCGCCACATGGCCAATACCAGTTACGGCGCATGCCTGATATGACTAGGCCCACCTACCACCTATGACGCCATGCCTAGCAGAGGGCTGGCAAACATGGCCACCCCTGACATACTCAGAGGCTGTTGCGATCTATCCCTATCAGCCTGGCCACCTATCCTCTGCCAGACGGTAACGTCTTGATTACAAAACTTTCCAAAAGCGGGTAAAGGGGACTTCTGGACAGGTATAAAACCTTCATTCATAATGAGAGAAGGGATCTAAACTCCAAGTGACTCGACTAAGTCTTTTAGTCCTTCATTCATTACTATTTCCTAGGTCACTCACTTGAGCGTCGGAGGGTCCCCACCGGAGCAACCGGTCACCAGAGACTTTCTTGCAAGATTCTCGTTTGAGGAAGAGACACCAGGAGATTCCTGAACCCCTGTTCATCATCCTCTGGATCCTCTTTGTTACCCAACATTCGAGGAATGTGATTTGGCGGCAACAAATAGGAGCGCCAGGTAGGGGAAGAGAGGTAGAAAGCTTTGAACTAATCAACTACAAGCTTTCCTTCCCTATAGCAAACAAGAAAATGATGGCGATGCGCGCCCAAAAGATTTCCACCAGCCATGCTGGGGGGCATCGCCCGATGATTGAGCAGTAGAAGGCTAACCTCCCTACTCCGCCTTCACCACCACCTCAAGATGATCGGATTGCCGCCCTTACCATGCAAGTCCATTCACTTATGGTAGTGGTCAGGAGTTGGACAACAACCGGCGGCCACACGGCAGCACCCAAGGCCACCCTTGCCGGGCGCGAGGATGGTTTAACTCAGTCAGTAGTCCACCCGCGGGAGATCCCCTCGGTGGGAGCCCCGCCACCGTTGTGCCTTGCCTAGGCACCCCCATCGGGAGGCTTCCAAGAGGCTGCTTGTAAGATTCCCCACCAACATGGGAATTGGAGTAGAACCCAGTGCTGCTCTATTATCATGCATCTCCTAGCCCCCTGGGGGTAATTGCTCTGTAAGTGCCTGAGTCACTTAATCCCAGAGATTTGGAGAAGAGGAAGGAGCCAGCCGAGCATTTGTTAACCTTCCCGCTGGGGGGATCCAGCGAGGACGGTCCAAGTCGGGGCTCTTCTCCCCGAAGAGGCGTGAGACCAACTTCTTGCCTTTCTGCGGGCCAATTCGGACATCTTCGCTTGGTTAGCATCTGACATGCTGGGCATATCGACAGAGATAATTGCCCACCAACTCAACATCAACCTAGGGTACCATCCAGTCCGACAAAAGAGGAGGAGCTTCGCCCCCAAGCGATAGAAGGCCATTGACGAGGAGGTCCACAAGCTAATTGTTGTCGGCCATATTCGGAAGGTGCAATATCTAGACTGACTGGCGAACGTAGTGATGGTCCGCAAGGCCAGTGGGAGCTAAAGAATGTGCATCAACTTCACCTACCTCAACAAGGCATGCCCTAAAGATAGCTTCTCACTGCCCAGGATCGATCAATTGGTGGATGCAATGTCGGGCCACGAGACCCTCAGCTTCATGAATGCCTTCTCTAGGAACAACCAGATCAGGATGGACCCGGCGAACAAGGAGGCTACTTCATTTGTGACTGAGAAGGATGTCTACTGCTACAAGGTAATGCCCTTCGAACTAAAGAATGCAGTGGCCACATACCAAAAACTGATGAACAAGGTCTTCGAGGACCAAATCGGATGTAACATGGAGGTGTACGTGAATGACATGCTGATCAAAAGTATTCGCACCGACGATCATGTTGCTGACTTGGCGGAGACCATCGACAACCTCCACCGATTTTAGATGAGGCTGAACCTCCGCAAGTGTACTTTCGGGGTTACGGCAAGCAAGTTCTTAGGATTCTTGGTGACCCAACGAGGGATCGAGGCAAACCTCGACAAGATCCACGCCATCCTCGACATGAGATCTCCAGCCAACAAGGAGGTGCAGAGCCTGACTGGGAGAGTGGCAGCCAAGCCATTTCCTGTCCAAGTCAGTGGAGAGGTGCCTACCCTTTTTCAGGACCATACAAAAGGTTAACGGCTTTGAGTGGATAGGGGAGTGCCAGAAAGCTTTCAAGAAGCTAAAGGAGTTCTTGTCTACTCCGTCGTTGTTGTCCAAGCCGAGTGAGGAAGAGGAACTATTCCTTTGCCTCGCGGCTTTCTCCGAGGCGATAAGCTCTACGCTCATTCGCGTTGATGCCAATGGAACACAGAGGCATGTCTATTACATCGGCAAGGTGCATCATGATGCAGAAACTGGTATTCCAAAATCAAAAAAATTGTTTTTGTGCTAATCATCTCTACTCAGTGTCTTAGACCTTACTTCAAAGCCCACCCAATCATGGTACTCACAGACCAGCCGCTCAGAGCGATCCTGTCCCGTCTTGACACTTCTTGCTGGTTAGCAAAGTGGGCCATCAGGCTAAGAGAGTTTGACCTATCATTCCGACCGAGATCGACCATTAAATTTCAGGTCTTAGCGAACTTTTTGATCGAATGCACTTGGATCGATGAGCAGCCGGAGTCCCCATCGGCACCCTCAGGCATCACGTCCAAGGCGGGGAGGGAGGACCGTATTCTCCACATGGACGGAGCATTGAATTCCTAGGGTAGTGGAGCCAATCTCATCCTAACAAGTCCAAAGGAAGAGGCGGTGGAATATGCCCTCCGTTTCCTCTTCCTCACCGCCAATAATCAGGCAGAATATGAAGCTTTGCTGCAGGAATGAAGCTCGCCAAGAAACTCGGAGTGAAACACCTTAGAGCTTTCGCTGACTCCTAGCTCATCTCCGAACAAGTTGCTGGAGAGTACGAGGCTCGGGATCCCATCATGTCCTGCTATCTGAGTAAGGTCCAATCACAGACCTTGTTTTTTACTTATTTTAGTATCAGCTACATTCCAGAGCAAGAACGCTAGAGCTGACGCATTTACCTGTCACGCCCCAGACCCTATATTGGATCTAGGGGTGGCAACCCACCGCATGCCTAGCTTGCAAGGCGTCCCAAAATATAACATTTAATAAGGGGTAATAACTGTATATCATCCAATTTAAATGGTTCTTAATACAAACCATAATCATATGTTTTAGGCTACATGCGAAAATATATAATTCAATGGGGTTACAACACAGTATTGGATCTAGTCACTCTGATAGCTGCTCGAACTACCCCATATTCCCATCTTCAATTCTGTGGCTCTGAAAAACATTATGAGATTTAAATGAGCTCACACTCAATAAATAAGCCAACTATAATATAATATAATTACTTCATGCTTTTATCAACTCAAATTTTTATAATAAACATCTTGTCAAGCTTCCATAATTCAAATACATTTTACCATATTATCAAAACATGCATCATATGCTCAAAATAATTTTGGAAGCAATTGCCATATATAGCATATTGAGAATATACAATTTCAGGATAAAACCACTGTACCACTGTAAATAGCATATAAAAATGCATTTTTATACCAATGTCCCACGGCCACCACTATGTACACAGAACACCCCCCTCGGGTGTAACATCCTCCTCGGGTGTATCCTCCATAAATATCCCCTGGGAGTTAGGGTCCTGGAAACAGTGTCATAAACTCACATCTTGCCATATCCAGCTACAACACACCTCAAAAGTGTATTCTCCATGTACCCCCCTATGAAAACACTGTAATGAAATAATTTTTCATCGAAATAAAAAGACTTATTACGGCAAAAATAAGTCGTCGTAATAAGTTTTTAATATTTTTAAAATTTGAATAAAAATCTATTACGATGACTTATTTTCGCTGTAATAGATTGATATTACGACGAAAATAAATCACCGTAATGAATTTTTAATTAAATTAAATTTTTAAAAAATATATAACGACGATATATTTATTACGATGATTTTGTAATTTATTATGATGAATTTTTTATTATCATAATAACTTATTATGACGACTTTTATACCTATTGCGATGAATTAATTCATCATAATAAGTCATTTTTCTTGTAGTGAGAGGAAGACGAGGACCATGGTGGCATAGTGAAAGGAGAGGCCCGTAGTTGCGAGGAGACACGATCTTTAGGCCGAGAAGCGGAGGACCAGGAAGGGGAGGAAGCCATGGAGGAAAGACAAGGAAAGGTTGGTAGGACTGACCTGGGCAAAGATAGGAGAGCAGCAAGGCCCGAGGAAGAAAGACTCAGGCAAAGTTCAGGCTCGAAGGAAAGAAGAAAGTCTCAGGGATGTAAGGAATCAGGTTCGGGGTAACCCTCCTTCTATACCCTTTTTCAAATCATCCAGCCTAATTCGGCTAGCCTCGTGCATGCCCACTACTGAAGGGGATGCCTCGGCAATCGTCAGCGCACGAAATGCAAGATCTGCAGCCAATGATGGGACATCCATAGCATCAGCGCAATGATGAAAATAACGATGGTTACCTTTTCATGGGTTCTAAAAGGACTTTTCCTTTTCAAGAAGGATCCCCTCAGATCTGACGGTGAGGGTTGATAGGAGCGATGGCGTTACAATGCTCCATACTACCGGCATTGAAGAGTCTCTGCTCCCCGAGGACACGCTCCTCTACGACTGGTGGCACAACGGGATCAACCACCTAATGATTTTATGCCCCTTTTATCGAGCGAAAAAAGAACCTACACCATCTTAGGGACGGAGGGCATCTGATATGACTGATCAAGCCACGTTAGAGCTAACGGATTAAGCAACCAGCGTCCCCCTTGGCCTTGGACTCCAAGGTCCCTTCGGCCTCGGACTCCAACGTCCCCCTCGACCTCGGACTCTAGAGTCCCACTCAGCCAAGATCCCCCTCGACCTCGGACTCCAGCGTTCCTTTCAGCCTCGGACTCCAGCATCCCCCTCGGCCTCGAACTCCAAGGTCCCCCTCGGCCTCGAACCTCAGAACCCCCTTTGGCCTCGGCTCCAGTCTTCCATGGCCTCAGCACCTGCAACCGCGATATGGCCTACCAACTGCCTGTCACCACTACGTGGCCCACCTACCATCTGTGGCACCAAGCTGATAGAGGGCTTACAAGCATGGCCACCCCTAACATACTCAGGGATGGTTGCCACTTGTCTCTATCAGCCTGGCCGCCTATCCTCTACCAGACGGTAACATTTAAGTTACATAAACTTTTCAAAAGCTAATAAAGGAGACTTTCAAATAGGTATAAGAACATTCGCTCATAACGAGAGATCTGAACTCTGAGTGACTCGACTAAGTCTTTTAGTCCTTCGTTCATTACTATTGTTTCCACCAGAGCAATCGATCCCAGAGGACTTTCTTACAGAATTTTCATTCGAGAAAGAGACGCCAGGAGATTCTTGAACCCCTGTTCATTGTCCTTCGGATCCTCTTTGTTACGTTCGAGGAACGTGATTTAACGACAATACTATTCATTATATTTTTTTACTATTCATCATCATTATCACTATATCTTTTCTTCAATCCTTTATTATCATATTATCTATTCTTTTTTTTCCCACCATTCCTTATCATTACGATCACACACCAATAACCATCACATAATACCAATCTTTTTTTATTTTTTAAAAATACTTTTTAATAAATAAAAGTATTTTTTAATTTTTTAAAAAAGTACAAATAAAAATAAAATTATACATCATGCAACTAAACATCCCTTCAACAAAAAAAGCTCACGCGAACACCGAGTCACTCCACTTGAACGAAGACGAGGTTGCAGACATCCCGCTGCCATATAGCCCCTAGCTTATATTCCATTATAGCTCGCTCACATTGCCCCATAAAAATATTTGCCAACGTGGACATAATAAACGTCACAGTTAAATAAAATTTTTATATTATTATTTATGTTATCAGTTTTTATTAAATAATATTTTATAATAAAACATCAAATCATGAAGGACAGTTAAATCCAAAGGTGCCCCCACCCCCACAACCCAACAATAAGGAAGGCCTCTCAGGATAGGGATAGGAGTCGCAGCCATGAATCGATTGTATCTTCTCTTAAGTCCTCTCGGGACAGAGGCAAGAGTTGCAGATTAGGACCCCGCCTCTCTAGTTAATGAGTATGTTGTTGTTATGAAGGATACCCACCCTACTGTAGGTACTTCGATCCCCGACTATCCTCCTAATACTGAGATGGTTGAGGATAAGGAGGAAGACATCCTTCCTCAACCCTAATATCGATATGACAGTGTCCCACGCACCGCGTCACCTCGTGCACTCGCTCGCTTGGCCCGCTTGCTTGTGTTGCGCCCGATCTGGGTCACGAACCTCAGTGACTCAACCATGCACGCTCGCTGCACACGTGCTGCCCAGTCCTGCTCATGCCTTGCCGACCCCGGCACTCACCCCATTCGGCCTTGGGCTCATCTTAGTTAACGGCCCACCTCGACCTCGGCGTCGGCGACAGCCCACCTCGGTCTTGGTGTCGATCTCGGCGTCGACTTCGGCGTCGGCCTCGGCCCATCTCCACCGCGGCCAATTCATCCGCACTCGGCCCTGCGGATGCGCGCACATGCACAATGTCAGGGTGGTGACATTTCTTCCCAGGCGGAGGAGGCCGACGTCCTCGTCGGTTCCCCTTCCAAATAAGAGAGAACTTCATCTTCAAACTGCCACAGATTAGCTGCACGCTCCCAAGTAGCCTCTGCAACACTTTCACCAATCCACTGAACTAAAAATTCCATATAAGTACCAATCTTCCTGTGTTCCAATATCCGATGTACTCTCTTCAAATACTCCTTGTTAACTTTAAGTGGAGCTCTCCTCTGAATAGCTCTTCCATCATCTCCATAGTATCATTTAGAAAACTAACATGGAAAACTGGATAAATCTTCAACCTCTCCGGCAAAGTAAGCCTGTATGCCACAGTTCCAATTCGCTCTAATACTGTGAATGGGCCATCATACCGTGGCATGAGTCCTCAATAGAGCTTCATCTTCCCCATCTTCTTTCATACTTGTGGGGTAATTTTCAGCAGTACTCTATCTCCAACCTGAAGCTCCAAAGGTCTTCGCTTTCTATCTGCATACTTCTTCATTCTGCGAACAGCCTTTGCTATACTCTCCTTTGCAGTTTCAATCAATTCGGCCTTGTCCTTAGCCATCCTATATGCTACTGGACATGGGCCTGTCTCCTGCTGAACCGCCACGTCCAATGGTGATAATGGCTGAAATCCATACAAACTTCAGCTGAACTCATCCCTGTTGAAGATGATTTATGTTGGTTGTAGCTAAACTGAGCTACATCTAACAATTCTACACAAAATGTCTCAAATACTCCTCCAACAAACCGTTGATGCGCTCGGTTTGTCCATCTATCTGTGGGTGATAAGCTGTTCAGAACCTCAACTCTGATCCCATCAGTTTAAACAACGATGTCCAAAATTTTCCTGTAAACCTGGGATCCCTATCACTAATAATCTCAGCCTATCACTAATAATCTTAGCTGGCACTCCAAAGTGCTTCACAATCCCACTAAAAAATAATTCAGCTACTCTGTCTGTCGTACAAGGAAAGGGTGCTGCCATAAACACAGCATACTTAGAAAATCTGTCCATAACTACAAACACTGATCTCATTCCATTTACCTCTGGAAATCCAGTGATAAAATCCATAGAAACCGACATCCATGTTTTCTCTGGTATAGGCAGTGGCTGCAACAAACCTCCTACTTTCCTCCTTTCAGTCTTATCCAT
>UESW01004298.1:637336-709635 GCA_900491605.1 Calamus simplicifolius
GTGTAATCAGCAGATCGCTTTTGTTATCTCTGAGGGGTCATTCGTTCCATGGCTTCTATTGGAGGCTTATACTGAGAGTCTCTCTCTTCTTGCTAGGGGTTTTTCTTTCCTCATTGCTGGAGACTTTAACTGTATTATTGGGACCAGTGAAAAAAGAGGGGCAGACAGTTTGTTGGTTCAGCGAAGATAGCTAAGTTTGATTTGGGGTTCTTGGATCCCCAATTCACTTGGTGCAACAATCGCTAGAGTACACCTCAAGTGTGGAAAAGATTGGATAGAGCTATGGCCATGGCCCAATGGCTCTAGATTTTTCCTTCTGCCTCTATTACTCATATTCCTCAAATTGCTTCTAATCATTGACCCATTTTGATTTCCATGGAGGTGGCTTTGCAACAGCAAAAACAGTTTCGTTTTGAGCAATTTTGTTCTTATGCTGCGGTGCGGGCCATTATCTCCCAGGTTTGGCGTATGCCTGTCAAAGGTAGTGCTGAGTACAGATTATCTAAGTGGCTGAGTTAATGAAGCACTGACTTTCTAGATGAAACATATTGAAGGTTGGGAACCTAGTCAGGAAAGTAGAGCAGGTCGAAGCTAAAATCACTACCATTCGGGCTAGGGAGGATGCTGAAGGCTATCTTCCTAATTCTGATCTCATTGCTCTTCGTGCTTTGTTAACCCGCCACTACTCTCTCTTATAACAGTAGGATACTTAATGAAGACAGGTCTTAAATTCAGTGGATTCGAAAAGGTGATCAAAACACCATATTTTTCCAACAGAAGACCTTGAAGAGTCGTACTACTAACAGGATTCGATGGATTATAGATGACGAAGGCCAGTACCTGTATGATATCCATGTCATTAGGGACTAGTTTTCCCACTTCTTTTAGACCAAATCGACTGAGCCTACTGGTGATTGCTTCCCTGTTCACTCGGTCATTCTCTCTAAGAAGATCTCAGTATCAAAGAATAATCTTCTTTATCAGACCTATTTTCAAAGGAGATTCGATTTGCTTTATGAGATATAGGGTCAGATAAAACCCCTGAGCCAGATGGTTTTTCACCTTTTTCTTTCGAACATTGTGGGTCATGATGTTTAGCACGCTATCCTGCATGATTTTCATTCCAAAGTCATCCCTGCTAAGTGGAATTGGACTCTTATCACCTTGGTGCCCGAACGCTCCGATGCTTCCTCTCCCCTTCACTATAGGCCCATCAGCCTGTGTACTATCCTCTATAAGGTCTGTTCCTGGATCTTAGCTAATAGATTGAGGGTAGTTATTCCTTGCATTATATTTGTGAAATAGGATGCTTTTATTAAAGAAAGCAACATATCTGATAATGTCCTCATAGCCCAATAGTTTATGGATGACCTTCAAAGATCTTCTAGCCGACGAAGTCTTATGATAGACTGAGCTGGAGTTTTCTGCATAGGACTCTTCTAGAGTTTGGATTTGATAGACTTTTTATAGACTGGATTACGGCATGCATCGATAGTCCTTTCTCGCTCGTTATTAATGGCTGCCAGACGAAGTTCTCCATTCGACTATGGGGCTGGGCCAAGACTGTCCGCTTTCTCCATTATTGTTCATTCTTGCCGCTAATGATTTATCGCATGCGCTCCACCAGGTGCAACACGATTTCTATATTGCCCCCTTCTTGGCTAGACTGGGCCTCAAGTCTCTCACCTCCTTTTTGCTGATGACTGTATCCTACTGGGGAAGGCTAATGTCTATAATGAGAGTACTTATGCCACCATTGTGCAAGAGTATTGTCGAACCTCAGGACAGAAGGTCAATCTTCACAAATCTTTGGTTTGTTTTAGTCCGAAGACTTCCAACTCTACGAGGAAAGTCATTCTTCAGACTTTTGGCATCTTCTCTTAGTCTTACGTATTTGAAGATTCCTATCATGATAGGAGATCACGGTGCTCCGATTTTAGTGAGCTTGAGCGCTAAGTTCAGGAACGTATAGACTGCTAGCAGTTACAGTGTTATCTATGATGGCCCGGATTACCCTTCTCCATTTGGTTATATCATCCCTTCCTCTTTATTTACTATCCAATATAGTTATCCTAATTACTTATCTTCGAAGGATAAAGCGATGTTTTAGAGATTTCCTTTGGGCTCTGATGCAAGATGTTCATGGCATGCATTTACTGGCTTGAGACACTATCTGCATGCCTATCACTGAAGGAGGTCTCGGTATTCAGTTGTTAGTGCTACAAAGGAAGGCTATGCTTGCTAGACATGCTTTATAACCCACGTTGCTTTTCAAATTCTTTTATGCATGCTAGATATGGAGAATGAACTCCTAATATAACTATTCGTTCCTCCGTCATTTCTTCTTCTAAAAGAAGGTTTGCAATCGTGCTAGTTGTCATGCACACATGGATGATTAAAGATGGCTCTTTGATGAGTGTAGTCCAAGACATTTAGCTTTCAAAGCTCCCTCACTCGCATTGGCCTACTCTGTTTAGTACTGAAGTCCTTTGGCATATGAGAGTATCAAATTTGATATTTAAGGAACTCTGCTCCTAGCATATATATACCCACGGTGTTACAATTTTTTTGTGAGTAACTGGCCCGTTGAATTCTTTCCATTCCGCTAATTAATGATCGTCCTAATGATACTAAATTATAGAGGAGATCTTATCTCTCTAAGGCACGGACTAGGATCTTGTGAAGATTTATAGGCCGCAACCTCATGACACAAAAGATGCTGCTTGGATATAAAAATTTCCTATCCACCCAAGCTTTAGCTTTCTTTGGAAGCTTGAGTGAAACTATCTCCCTATTTGCTCCTAACTTTCAAGTAGGGATCTGACTACTTACCTTTTATATAGTCTGAAGGATGAGACTTCAGCTTAGGAAGAATGTACCCTACTAAGTGATATAAGGGCAGATAGCCAGCAGCAGAGTGCACTACCACAGCTACCAGATATGATTATCTCGAAATCTGATCTTCACCAAAGACTCTGTCCCTCTAATGGAGGGCTAGATTTCTCACTACCAGCATACCAGATATAGACTGCTAGATCTCTCACTCCTCTGTTCTGCTCTTGATTTTAACAATGGTTCTATCATCCCTTCCTCTTTATTTACTATCCAATACATAAGACTCCCTCACGATACGTTGGCTTCGATAGAATTGGTTCAATCACTCTACGAATAATCCTTTACTACTGGATGCTTGGTCTACTCCGCGAAAGATCTTCAACTTACAAATTCATGGTGTTTATCCAAAGACCAACTTGGCATTTAGATTGGGGCTGCAATTGATCTTTCAAATTTTGGATAAGAAAATATGATAATGTATTTCATTATACTCGATACCTCTGTCACCACCTTGGAGATCACAGCGAAAATCAGCTCCTCTTTTGCTTCGGAGATCGTTCTCCAAGGAGGTGCGGCGCCAAGATTCCCAACCTTGGCCAGCCTTCTATTTGATGCAGCCTAAATTCCAGTCAGACCGCCCACCAGGGATCAGCGTTCCCAGCCCAAGAACACGTCCCAAAAAGGCTTCACCTTGCTGCTCAGCCGGGCTACGTCAACCCACAACCTATCCTCCAAGGATCAGCACTCCACATTCGGCATACACCAGATTAGGAAAGAGGAATGGCAAGCATTCCCAACATCTTTGTTGATTACAGCTAGTTGTCTACAAGACTCCCATCAGCTCACTCAAGAATCTCTCCAGATTTTTCTTACAAGTGCTTTTCCTCTCTCCCCTTTCTGAATGATTAGCCTCCCTCTTAACATCCAAGCTGCCCCCCATATATAATGGATTCCTGGGACTTCAATTGGACTGCACACATGTACACGGTTCAGCCTCACATGCTTTAGCTCACACACCTAACACTATCTCACTAAACCTCATCTAACTTAGGTTATCAAACCCTCTTTGATTGTTTGCAACCAGCATTATATTAGATTACATGTGCTTTGCTAATCACTTCAACTATGCGCATCGTCATGCGCATGCCTAGCTTGCGCGCTGCTCCGACGCAAGCTAGCGTCCGCCCTATCCTACTTTCGTCTCGATACATCTCGCTCCGCACCGCTCACTCGTCAACATGCCCGAACGCACCGTACAGTGTCCCACGCACCGCGTCACCTCTGCACTTGCGCCTAGCACATGTCACATCAGTCTCGCGTGCGCCCATGCTTGCGTCCGACATGCGCACTCGCTCGCTTGGCCCGCTTGCCTGTGCTGCGCCCGATCTGGGTCACAAACCTCAACTCAACCATGCACGCTCGCTGCACACGTGCTGCCCAGTCCTGCTCATGCCTTGCCGACCCCGGCACTCACCCCATTCGGCCTTGGGCTCATCTTAGTAACGGCCCACCTCGACCTCGGCGTCGGCGACAGCCCACCTCGGTCTTGGTGTCGATCTCGGCGTCGACTTCGGCGTCGGCCTCGGCCCATCTCCACCGCGGCCAATCTCATCCGCACTCGGCCCTGCGGATGCGCGCACATGCACAATGTCAGGGTGGTGACATTTCTTCCCAGGCGGAGGAGGCCGACGTCCTCGTCGGTTCCCCTTCCAAATAAGAGAGAACTTCATCTTCAAACTGCCACAGATTAGCTGCACGCTCCCAAGTAGCCTCTGCAACACTTTCACCAATCCACTGAACTAAAAATTCCATATAAGTACCAATCTTCCTGTGTTCCAATATCCGATGTACTCTCTTCAAATACTCCTTGTTAACTTTAAGTGGAGCTCTCCTCTGAATAGCTCTTCCATCATCTCCATAGTATCGTTTTAGAAAACTAACATGGAAAACTGGATAAATCTTCAACCTCTCCGGCAAAGTAAGCCTGTATGCCACAGTTCCAATTCGCTCTAATACTGTGAATGGGCCATCATACCGTGGCATGAGTCCTCAATAGAGCTTCATCTTCCCCATCTTCTTTCATACTTGTGGGGTAATTTTCAGCAGTACTCTATCTCCAACCTGAAGCTCCAAAGGTCTTCGCTTTCTATCTGCATACTTCTTCATTCTGCGAACAGCCTTTGCTATACTCTCCTTTGCAGTTTCAATCAATTCGGCCTTGTCCTTAGCCATCCTATATGCTACTGGACATGGGCCTGTCTCCTGCTGAACCGCCACGTCCAATGGTGATAATGGCTGAAATCCCATACAAACTTCAGCTGAACTCATCCCTGTTGAAGATGATTTATGTTGGTTGTAGCTAAACTGAGCTACATCTAACAATTCTACACAAAATGTCTCAAATACTCCTCCAACAAACCGTTGATGCGCTCGGTTTGTCCATCTATCTGTGGGTGATAAGCTGTTCAGAACCTCAACTCTGATCCCATCAGTTTAAACAACGATGTCCAAAATTTTCCTGTAAACCTGGGATCCCTATCACTAATAATCTCAGCCTATCACTAATAATCTCAGCTGGCACTCCAAAGTGCTTCACAATCCCACTAAAAAATAATTCAGCTACTCTGTCTGTCGTACAAGGAAAGGGTGCTGCCATAAACACAGCATACTTAGAAAATCTGTCCATAACTACAAACACTGATCTCATTCCATTTACCTCTGGAAATCCAGTGATAAAATCATAGAAACCGACATCCATGTTTTCTCTGGTATAGGCAGTGGCTGCAACAAACCTCCTACTTTCCTCCTTTCAGTCTTATCCATTTGACAGATATGACATGTCCTCACATACAGTTCGATGTCATCCTCCATCCTAGGCCAATAGTAAGACCTACTCAACAAAGCTAACATGCGTTCCATTCCTGGATGGCCTACCCACTGCGGGTCATGACTCTCCTTCAGTAACAACTGTCGAAGTCCTCCACACCAATACTTTCACAACTCACCAGCTTGTACAGCTTCAACTAGCTTAGTATACTTCTGATTATCTGTAATGTGTCTTCTCGGCTGAACCATAAACTCTCCTTGAAAAGTAAATATTACAGCAATAAATCCAACCACATCCTTCCTACTTAAGGAATTAGCAACCACATTCTGCTTACCCGGCTTATGCAACCATTCAAAATCGAATTCAGCTAAGTACTCCTGCCACCGGGCCTGCTTGGGTGTAAGTTCCTTTTGCATAGTAAAGTAGGTATCAGAGCCTGATTTTGAGAAGTTTGATCAGAATTCTTGATTGATGAAGGTTTCTTGGAAGTATTCCATGAGTTCACATTAAGTGCAGCTGAAAACCAGCCAAGAATCACTCTCTGATTCAGCTGAGAGTTGTGTGAACGTTTGGGAATCCTTAAAGGTATTTTCTGATCGAATTGGTGAGTGAGCTCCTTATCAAGTTCTTGAATGACTATTTGCTGGTGAAAGCTGAAATCAGGTGTGTATCCCATCCAAGACCGAATTTTCTCTGTTCTTGATTAGTAGTGTGCATAGTTTCGAAATTTCTAGGCAGATTTGAATTGTTTGAGTTCTTTGAATTTGAAATTGATTTAAATCCAAATTTTTGGGAAGTACTTCGAATTGTATTGTCTGTGTGATCAATGCCGGTGTATGCTATCAATTCATCATGTGATTTGGGACCCTGAATGGATTAAAACCGTGAAAATTTCGGTGGCACATAAGTCTGAATTACTGAAACATAAAATTCAGATTGTGGACTGGTTTTGCTAAGTTTGGGGTTGAATTTTGATTGATCACCATGACCCTAACTGAGAGGGTTGTTAGATTGGAGGAAGCCTTGGGCATGCCGGATGGAGAGTTGAGATCATTCCTTGGATTTGCAAATTACTATAGAAAGTTCATCAGAGATTATTCAAGGATAGCTACACCCCTTACTAATTTGTTGAAGAAGTTTAAAGAGTGGGAGTGGTCAGCTGACAGCTTTTGAGAAGTTAAAGGCAGCTATTGCTACTAAAGCTACCAGATTTCAAATAACCATTTAAGGTGTATACTGATGCTTCAGATTATGCTATTGATGGAGTACTTATGTAGGGTGGACATCCTATTACTTTTGAGAGTAGGAAACTGAATGATACTGAACACTGTACATAAAAAGGATGGCTGCTATTATTCATTGTACAACTTCTACTTTCTAATCTATCCAAATTAACTTACACTATGATCATTCATTTTTTTAAACAAAATAATAATGCAAAGCCTAATTTGACCCAACTAATCATGAATGCTCCTTGAATTTAATTGTAAAATAAAATAAAAAAACAATTTAAAATAAATTATGAAGCATACTCCAAATATTTATACATGAAATTAAATAAATTTAAATTTTAAACCCAAACAGAAAAGGTTAGGTTATATATTTGTGCAATGGAAGCTTTAATTTATAAAAGCATACAGAATCCCGATGCGAAACACCAACCTCTCAAGCATTTGAAAGCGCCGCAGCACCTTCAAAGCCCCGAGCGCTCTTACCATTTATAGAGCTTAGAGATCCAGAATACAACAAGGCGGACATAGATCAACGTACAGATTACTTTAATAAAAATAAAGGTAATCTGTACGTATTTTTTAATTTTTAAAAATACTTTTTAATAAATAAAAGTATTTTTTAATTTTTTAAAAAAGTACAAATAAAAATAAAATTATACATCATGCAACTAAACATCCCTTCAACAAAAAAAGCTCACGCGAACACCGAGTCACTCCACTTGAACGAAGACGAGGTTGCAGACATCTCCGCTGCCATATAGCCTCCTAGCTTATATTCCATTATAGCTCGCTCACATTGCCCCATAAAAATATTTGCCAACGTGGACATAATAAACGTCATAGTTAAATAAATTTTTTATATTATTATTTATGTTATCAATTTTTATTAAATAATATTTTATAATAAAACATCAAATCATGAAGGACAGTTAAATCCAAAGGTGCCCCCACCCCCACAACCCAACAATAAGGAAGGCCTCTCAGGATAGGGATAGGAGTCGCAGCCATGACTCGATTGTATCTTCTCTTAAGTCCTCTCGGGACAGAGGCAAGAGTTGCAGATTAGGACCCCGCCTCTCTTAGTTAATGAGTATGTTGTTGTTATGAAGGATACCCACCCTGCTGTAGGTACTTTGATCCCCGACTATCCTCCTAATACTGAGATGGTTGAGGATAAGGAGGAAGACATCCTTCCTCAACCCTAATATGAAGATTCTGATCTCCTCTTTTGGGTGACTTTTGCAACTCCACAATTTTGATATATGTCTTGTCCGTTTGCAGAGGCAGGTTGCTAGAACGTGGTCTTCATATATAACGGAGTCTACTAGTCTATCCGAAAGTATTTTGGCTCTCTGGCAGAACACCTCCATTCGGGTTGATGCTCTTCAACAGTGTAATCAGCAGATCGCTTTTGTTATCTCTGAGGGGTCATTCGTTCCATGGCTTCTATTGGAGGCTTATACTGAGAGTCTCTCTCTCTTGCTAGGGGTTTTTCTTTCCTCATTGCTGGAGACTTTAACTGTATTATTAGGACCAGTGAAAAAAGGGGCAGACAGTTTGTTAGTTTAGCGAAGACAGCTAAGTTTGATTTGGGGTTCTTGGATCCCCAATTCACTTGGTGCAACAATCGCTAGAGTACACCTCAAGTGTGGAAAAGATTGGATAGAGCTATGACCATGGCCCAATGGCTCCAGATTTTTCCTTCTGCCTCTATTACTCATATTCCTCAAATTGCTTCTAATCATTGACCCATTTTGATTTCCATGGAGGTGGCTTCGCAACAGCGAAAACAGTTTCGTTTTGAGCAATTTTGTTCTTATGCTGCGGTGCGGGCCATTATCTCCCAGGTTTGGCGTATGCCTGTCAAAGGTAGTGCCGAGTACAGATTATCTAAGTGGTTGAGTTAATGAAGCACTGACTTTCTAGATGGAACATATTGAAGGTTGGGAACCTAGTCATGAAAGTAGGGCAGGTCGAAGCTAAAATCACTACCAATTGGGCTAGGGAGGTTGCTGCAGGCTATCTTCCTAATTCTGATCTTATTGCTCTTCATGCTTTGCTAACCCGCCACCACTCTCTCTTACAACAATAGGATACTTAATGAAGACAGGTCTTAAATTCAGTGGATTTGAAAAGGTGATCAAAACACCAGATTTTTCCAACAGAAGACCTTGAAGAGTCATATTGCTAACAGGATTCGATGGATTATAGATGACGAAGGCCAATACCTATATGATATCCATGTCATTAGGGACTAGTTTTCCCACTTCTTTCAGATCAGATAGACTGAGCCTACTGGTGATGGCTTCCCTGTTCACTCGATCATTCTCTCTAAGAAGATCTCAGTATCAAAGAATAACGTTCTTATCAGACCTATTTCAGAGGAGATTCGATCAGCTTTATGAGATATAGGGTCAAATAAAACCCCTGAGCAAGATGGTTTTCCACCCTTTTTCTTTCAAACATTGTGGGTCATGATGTTTAGCATGATTTTCATTCCAAAGTCATCCCTGCTAAGTGGAATTGGACTCTTATCACCTTGGTGCCCAAACGCTCCGATGCTTCCTCTCCCCTTCACTATAGGCCCATCAGCCTGTGTCCTATCCTGTATAAGGTCTGTTCTTGGATCTTAGCTAATAGATTGAGGGTAGTTATTCCTTGCATTATATTTGTAAAATAAGATGCTTTTATTAAAGAAGGCAACATATCTGATAATGTCCTCATAGCCCAATAGTTTATGCATGTCCTTAAAAGATCTTCTAGCCGACGAAGTCTTATGATAGACTGAGCTGGAGTTTTCTGCATAAGAATCTTCTAGACTTTGGATTTGATAGACTTTTTATAGACTGGATTATGGCATACATCGATAGTCCTTTCTCGCTCGTTATTAATGTCTGCCAGACGAAGTTCTCCATTCGGCTATGGGGCTGGGCCAAGACTGTCTACTTTCTCCATTATTGTTCATCTTTGCGGCTAATGATTTATCACATGCGCGAGGTCACGATTTCTATATTGCCCCCTTCTTGGCTAGAATGGATGGGCCTCAGGTCTCTCACCTCCTTTTTGCTGATGACTGTATGGCGAAGGCTAATGTTTATAATGCGAGTACTTATGCCACCATTGTCGAACATCGAGATAGAAAGTCAATCTTCACAAATCTTTGGTTTATTTTAGTCCAAAGACTTTCAACTCTACGAGGAAAATCATTCTTCAAACTTTTGGCATCTTCACTCAATCTTACGTATTTGAAGATTCCTATCACTTATATGAGATCACGATGCTCGATTTTAGTGAGCTTGAGCGCTAAGTTCAGGAACGTATAGAGTTATCTATGATGGGCCGAATTATCCTTCTCCGTTTGGTTCTATCATCCCTTCCTCTTTATTTCTATCCAATACAGTTATCCTAATTACTTATCTTCGAAGGATAAAGCGATGTTTTAGAAATTTCCTTTGGGCTCCGATGCAGGATGTTCATGGCAAGCATTTACTGGCTTGAGACACTATCTGCATGCCTATCACTGAAGGAGGTCTTCAGTTTAGTGCTACAAAGGAAGGCTATGCTTGCTAAACATGCTTCATA
The DNA here is from genome assembly GCA_900491605.1 of Calamus simplicifolius. Taxonomy (NCBI): domain Eukaryota; kingdom Viridiplantae; phylum Streptophyta; class Magnoliopsida; order Arecales; family Arecaceae; genus Calamus; species Calamus simplicifolius. Next base: position 647,813 of record UESW01004298.1, read on the forward strand.
ACCCACATTGCTTTTGAAGTTCTTTTATGCATGCTAGATATGAAGAATGAACTCCTAATAAGTCGTTTTCTTCTAAAAGAAGGTTTGCAATCGTGACGTGGATGATTAAAGATGGCTCTTTGATGAGTGTAGTCCAAGACATTTAGCTTTCAAAGCTCCCTCACTCGCATTGGCCTACTCTATTTAGTACTGAAGTCCCTTGGCATATGAGGCTATATCCTTATTTATAGATTTCTCACTCCACTGTTCTGCTCTTGATTTTAATAATGAAAGCTCCCCACCACCCCACCAAGGGAGTGCGCGAAGCCACTCTGCTTTTATTATCAAAGGGATCGATGGAATTATGCAGATGAGAAATTTAATCACTTTGACATTTTCCAGCAAATTTAATCTCTTTGACATTTTCCAGTAGTATGAACTAACATTTTCTATGCTTTACATGATGAATCCTCCATGCCCAAAGTTTTTTCATAAAAGAAGACTCCCTCAGGCTTTGATAGAATTGGTTCAATCAATCCTTTACTACTGGATGCTTGATCTACTCCGCGAAAGATCTTCAACTTACAAATTCATGGTGTTTATCCAAAGACCAACTTTGGCATTTAGATTATCCAAAGACCAACTTTGGCATTTAGATTGGGGATGCAATTGATCTTTCAAATTTTTGGATATAAAAATATGATAATCTCTATTTCATTATACTCGTACAACTTCTACTTTCTAATCTATCCGACTTAACTTACACTAAGATCATTCATTTTTTAAAAAATAATAATAATAATGCAAAGCGTAATTTGACCCAACTAATCCTGAATGCTCCTTGAATTTAATTGTAAAATAAAATAAAAAAACAATTTAAAATAAATTATGAAGCATACTCCAAATATTTATACATGAAATTAAATAAATTTAAAATTTAAACCCAAACAGAAAAGGTTAAGATATATATTTGTGCAACGGAAGCTTTAATTTATAAAAACATACAGAATCCCGATGCGAACCACCAACCTCTCAATCATTTGAAAGCGCCGCAGAGCTTACAGATCAGAATACAACAGGGTGGACACAGATCAACGTACAGATTACTTTAATAAAAATATCCTCCAGTCCCCTCAAAACCCACCAATTTCTAAATTTTCAAATATCGATAACATTATTAAGGCTAAAAACAACAATTTTGGCATTTACTTTTTTTCCTATAGGAACTTAAAGTAATATAATACAAAAATTATATGCCAAAAAATCACGAACATCTCCTCTAAGCTAATACGAAAATCAACCTTCCACCATTTGCCAAAATAAATGAAAATTATTAATAAAATATAAAAACCACGCACCAAGCAAGCCATAGCCACTACAAGAAACAACGGCTACAAATGACTAAGCCAAAACGTAAAACCAATATCAAAAGTGAAAAAAGGTCACTTGCGTTGTGACTTGCAAAACTAAAACTCGACAGCAAAAATAAATTTTAAGCTTCAGCCAATATTTCTCTAAAAAATTATATCCGAGCAAATTAAGCATATACCCTAAAAAATCGTTGAAACAAAGCGTAAAAAAATAAATCAAGCAAATAAATTTTAAGCCTAGACCAAAAAGCCGCACACATGCCTAGAAAAGCTGCCCAATACAAGAGGAAAAAAAAAACCGCACAATGTGCGTAAAGCTGCCCAAGCTCAGACTTCCAAAGTAAAAAATTTTGTAAAATAAAACACCACACGATATGCTTAGCAAACCTGAAAACTTACAGCATAAAACTTCGATCCACTTAAAAATCAAACAGGTTCAACTTACCTACACAAACTTCATATTACCAGCCAACCAAAAATATTTTTCCTAAAAATTGATTTATCCAATAACTCAGCAAAAGACAGCAAATCAACTAAAACCAACAGCGTCAATTATTTCAACTAGCATACCATTCAAATTCAAATTCCATTCAAAAGTCAATTATTTCAACTAGCATACCATTCAAATTCAAATTCCATTCAGAAGCTAAAACGCTGCCATCCGTGCCAACGCGATCCAAAAGCTACAACTCCGCCGACAAATTTATTAAGCCCGTTCATACAACGCAACCGGACGAAAAACAAAAGATACAGTATTTAAAACCATCAATTAAGACTTGGTGTTAAGTTACATACATTCACATAACATTATCCACTGAAAAAAAACGAAGAAAGGTTAGGAGGCAAAGATAAAAGAGACAATAAATACCGGCAAAATAAAGGTTAAACAAAGCATCAACCAGCTAAAACAACCGCTAAAACAAAATAAGTGCATCAGTTTAAAAAAATTAAATATCAATTATCACGTGCGTCCCCAAACTATAGGAACACTTCAATCTTAGTCAAAAAATGATTACCATACTTATGCGTGCCATGCAAACGCAATCAGTGTTGAAAATAATTACACACCTCTCGAAATACGAAGTCCAATAAAACTAACTGATAGGACAACGCAGTTGAGGTTTGAATAAAAGCCTCAACATAAAGTCGAGAATGCATCTCAGGTTGAACAGATCTGTACGGTCAGTTGACTCCAAGCAGGATTACACCAGCTTCGCCCCCTCACGTCCAGCGTTCCATCCTCAGCTTCAATCAATTTTTTTATACAGCGTTCCAAAAAGCAGGATCCCTTTTTAAAAGTAATTCAACCAACTCTGAAAAAAGTTAAAGCGTTCGTTGCCAAACTTCTATTCACCATAGAGCTCCACAACCGAGAATTATCTTAAATCCAATATAGAAAACATCCAGACATCCAGAAAATCATCTCATACAGATCCAGAGCAGCGAATCGTCTTAAAACCAATGCAGCAATGTGGTGATCCCAGAGCAAAAGAATCTTAGTGCACCCAATGACTACAACGAAGCAACCTCCAGCACCAACGATGTAACAAAACCCTGAAGAAACGCTCACCAATAGACCGACAAGTCCCCAAACAACAAGAAACTAACATTACATTCAATCTCCCTTCTACAAAGTAAATTTCAGACAACACATCTTGACATCATAAAAGACAAATGACAAGTCCACCATTTATTTCAAAACTAACAAGTAACAACACACACAAAAATTCATAATAAAAATAACGTGAAAAAAATGCAAAAAATTTCAGTAGTGCTCATTGGCGTTAATTCACAATACTCTAGTTCTCATTTGGCAACGCTAGAAATTCAACTGCATGCTCGATAAGTCATAATAATCATGCAAGGAACCTGGAGGCACCCCATTTGCGATTATAGAAGATAAGCATAGCATCAACCTAACATATGAACTTATCGCACAATTGACATTAGAATAAATTGGAGGAATTGGATGAACCGAATGAAAAAAATTACCTGGAAAGGATAATAACACCACCTTATCGCACAATTGACATTAGAATAAATTAGATAAATTGGATGAACCGAATGAAATCAATTACCCAAAAAAACTGTCGATTGACTTCTAACTAATGATCTTAATAAATTGGAGAATATAGATTACCGAGTGAAACAAAGCCTACCATTCGATTTACTCACAGAATTATCACTTGCGAATAATCATTTCTCACGAGATGCCTGCTCATCTATAAAATTTGGTGAAATAAATTAGGTCCTCTCCTTCCATAGAAGGAATTTAAACGATACTAAACAGCTGTGCATATGTACCTCAAAGCTTGAAGGTTGACGACGGCAACGGTTGCTCGCCCTTTGATAATTTCATAGATATACCGATCGACTCGTAGAACCATTTTTTAAAAAAAAAAAGGAAAAAGAAAAAGAAGACACCAGAGAGGGAGACCCCGGGGGAAAAAACAACCCCGTGCGATCTCCCCAGCACGAAAAAATAAATATTTTATTAGGATCTGGTGACCTGCCATGCGAGCGCACCCAACATGGCAAAGGTCGATGCGACAACATGGGATCCGAAAGTCACTACTACCGTCATGATACCAATTTCCCCTCCCTTAACTTCCATTCCATGGAGCTCCCTGTCTTTCCTATATTCTACATACCATGGAACACAGAAACCCACCCCTCAACATCAAGTCTAATTTCACAAACTAGAGACATCATATAGAGATCTATTGATTAAGAACCTCGTTTTTCACGATCCCGAAGTCCATCACGTCTCCAACGGACCGATCGTACAGATCTGCAAGAAAAAATAGCTGGATCTGAGACAACTTTGGTCATCTTCTTCCACCTCCAGATCCAAAGCTTTGTCACCAGGTGATCAACCCCTGAAAATCTGTTGAAAAAAGAGCATCTACACCAAAACAAAACAACCGCACACGCGTATAGATCGAACGCCTTATCATTAAGGGGAAAAGGAAGGAAAAAACTTTTCCCAGCCGATTAACAAAAAAAAAAAAGAAATCACAAAAATATAACCGTAGATCAGCCAAAAAACAGAAAAAAAAAATATCAAAACTCAAACGAGACGATAGATCGCCAGATTTATAAACAAAATAGGACAAATTTGTAATGCATAAAAAGAAGAAGAAAGAATCACCTTAAAATATAGATAAAATATAAAAATCAATAAAACAAATATATCTACAAAATAAAACGATGAAGGAAAGGCCAGAAGAAAGAACCACGAAAACAAAGAGAAGCCCTAGCGATGGCGTAACCAACCGGGTGACCCTTGTCGCGCTTATTGACCGCTTTCGACAGGATGGGCGGCAAAATTAAAGCGGTGGAGCACTTGAGCGATACATTGTCGTCCAACCGCTCGCATATGAAATATTTATGCGGAATGTAACGTGCTGTCCGAATTAGACCGGATGTAATTCGATGGATGCCAATTTTAGCAATAATTTATTCTTGGCTTGTCGGCTGGGATAAAAAAATAACGCACGCTCTGGAATGTACGGGGGCTAAGTATTTTAACACAAACGTTTTACCGTCACTAAGTTTGACTGGATTCAATGAAATTTGGTGCATCCCAAACATTTGCCTATTTGAATTAACTTTTAAAGTCTAATCAATAGCTATCAGTCTCTAATAACCAATTTATAATATTTAATAGCAAGCTAATAAATTTATTTTTTAGGTATTAGCCTTTCAAAAATTAACGATTAGGATCAATTAATTCAAGAAATTATTGAATCAACCGCTACTCTATTTTTATAATTTTTATTTTAATTTCTTAAACCTTTTATATTTGCCTATGTTCTTTGTTTTCATGTCAATTTTTTTTCCCATAAATCCTATGCCTTACGGAATAACATTAGTTTAAGGTTAATAAAAATAATTGCTCAACAATAAAATATTTTCGATATGTATAAATTAATTATATTTTTTACTAAATAAAAAAGTACTTCAAAAATATTGTATAATTGGTACATTTTATTAAAATTAAAAAAATTATAAGACCACTATTATGCCAGCTATGCGATATGTAAGAGAGTATTGGATAATATTGAAAAATATATAAAAAATTAAATATAACAAAAATGCGTATATTAAGATGGATATATGATAAAACTTTAAAAGATAGAATTAGAAATAAACATATAACAGAAATTATAGAAGTAGTCCTAATTAAAGATAAAATGAGAGAAAATCGATTACGATAGTTTGAACATATACGATGATTAGAAAAAATGATCTTTTATCAATTCATGATAAGAATAGAGGTAGAGATAGACCTAAACTAAGATGAGAGAAATAATTAAAAAAGATATAATTATTTATAATTTGAATATCGATTTAGTTCTAACAGTGCAAAGTGGAGGAAGCATATTCATGTAGCCGATCCCATGTAGATGAAAAAATGCTTAGATGAGTTGAGTTGAATTAAGTATTATATTATCAGCATAGAATTATTTATCTATCAAATAATATTTTAAATTTTTATTTATATAACTTATTTAAAATAATTAATATTATATATTATATTTAAATAAATATATTTTATTTATTATTTAAATATTTTAATAGCAATAGTAATAATAATTTAATCAAATATTTTATTAAAAATAATTTTTAGTTGACAGCACTCAAATTGATCAATGAGCTGAATGCTTTTTTCCTATCTTTCGTTTTATTTTACGAAAAAAGAGGTTAGAAAATGAAACAGCAAATCCCAAGTTTGGCTTTTCTAAGAGACCAAAATGATAGCTATATAATATTAATAGGCTACTTGCAAATTAACTATGGTTGGAAAAGGTCATTATTAAGATTTTTAATTAATAAATAGTAGATTCTAATTACAATATGTTTGGTCATGTTGCCGCAGAAATCCGTTCTCCGACTTGGGTGCAGCCAACCTCTGGATCCGGACGCTATCTTTCGTCTGGGTGGACCTCCAAAATAGTCTTCATGCAGAGAATATTGAGGGTGGCTCTCTACTAAAGATCCTCTGACACCCAAGTCAGTGAAGATTCACAGTAAGCAGATATGAGGAGAAGGCTCTTGCAGAAGAGTCCCTCAAGAATGGCCTCTTAAGGAGCCGTGAGCTCTGCTTGAGCTTCAATGAAGTTTTTAGTAAAAGAGTGAGCGTACTTGAAGAATTTTTGGATAGGGTATTTATAAGTTGCTGGTGTGATGGCAAGCAATTACCTGACTTCTTGGGCGTGTCGCAAGGAATCAAAAACCATCATAATTCGAATCTGATTCGATTCAAATTTGTTATGAGGCCGGTAGCACTCGAATATAGTTAGTTAGAGGATCAATGGCTAGAGAGGCTAGCTGATGGTTTGAGATTCGGTGATTTATAGGCTCTAGGCCACATTCGGCATTATTGGCTTTATTCCCCACTTAGGATGGTTAGGGAACCATGTGGTTGGAATCTTGTCAGATTATCATGAATTTAAATTTTTCCGCACTTGGCCCTTTTTTTACTTTGGGGAAAACACTTTGGGAATCAAGCGATCAGGGCCGTTCATCGTGATGATAGATAACGAGCACACTTGGGCTAGGTGTGGAGGTAGCTCGGTTCGACAGAAGTTTAAGTATTCCTTGATTATGCTGAGGAGTAAAAGTAACTCATTCTGACTGAAGCACGGGAACAGCTCGATCCGGTCGAGGAATAGGAGCAGCACGGTCTGGCCGAAGTATAAAGATAGCTCGGTCTGGCCGAGGTATAAGGATAACTCGGTCTCGCTAAGATGTATTGGCTTTGTCTTTTTGAGACGCGATAACTGGCGGATCAGAAGTCGAAAGTGATCCTAACCTTTTCGTTGTGCGCATGGATATTTGATGTAATGATGATTTTACCCCGCATCACATGCCACCCACTCTCTAGTCCGAAGTGTAAATTCGGGCATAAGGAGTAGAGTTCCAGATGATTTTATTCGAATGGGGGATTTGACTTTGAAGAGGTGCGAAATGGTGGCTTCAATGCCAAAGTTGTGTCGCTATATTAACGAAATGGTGGCTTCAACACTCAATGTTGTGTCGCTATATTAAACATTAAAATTTTTGAATTTTTTTGTATTTATGTCGCTATTGCGTCGCTAAATAGCGACGCAATCACTGCGTCGCTATATTAACGAATTTTTTTAAAATTTTTTGGGTTTTAGCGACGTAATAATGCGTCGCTATATTGCGACGCAACTGCGTCGCTATATTAACGAATTTTTTTAAAATTTTTTAGGTTTTAGCGACGTAATAATGCGTCGCTATATTGTGACGCAAACAGTTGCGTCGCAATATAGCGACGCATTATTGCGTCGCTATATTGAAAATTAATTTTTTTTTATTTTTTTGTTAAATGCATCGCTATATTAAAAATTATATTTTTTTATTTTTTGTTATTTGCGTCACTATTGTGTCGCTAAATAGCGACGCAATCACTGCGTCGCTATATTAACGATTTTTTTTTTATTTTCTCATTTTTGCATCGCTAATGTGTCACTATATTGTGACGCATTATTATTGCGTCGCTAATTGAGTCGCTATTTTTTTTTCTCACTGAGTTGTCATAATTTGATCGCAATTTAGGGACGCAAAAATGCTTCGCTAAATTGGCGTTGCTATTTCTGATTTTTCCTGTAGTGGCTGCATGATCAGAATAAACTAAAACCTTAGACCCTAACAGACATGATCTAAACTTTTCTAGGGCAAACACAACTGCTAGTAATTCTTTTTCAGTGGTAGTATAGTTCATTTGTGCATCTGAAAGAGTTTTGCTAGCATAATAAATTACATGGGGTTCTCGATTGAGTTTCTGTCCTAGAACTGCCCCTACAGCATAATCAGAAGCATCACACATGATTTCGAAAGGTATGGTCCAATCTGGGGCTTGATAATTGGTGCAGTGGTCAAAGCAGTTCGAAGGATGTTATAGGCTGTTAGACAATCTTCATCAAAATTAAAAGAACTATCCTTGGTCAACAAATTACACAATGGTCGAGAAATTTTACTGAAATCTTTGATGAAGCGTCTATAAAAACCAGCATGACCAAGGAAAGATCGTACTTGTTTAACTGAGGTTGGGGGTGGTAGATTTGAGATCAATTCAACCTTGGCTTTATCAACCTCAATACCTCGCTCTGAAACAATGTGTCCGAGCACAATTCCCTCACGAACCATAAAATGGCTCTTCTCCCAACTTAGGACTAAATTCATTTCCATACATCTTTTCAGTACCTTAGTCAAGTTCTCGAGGCAGCTATCAAATGACGCACCAAAAACTAAAAAATCATCCATAAATACTTCCAAAAATTGACCAATCATATCAGAAAATATGGCCAACATACATCGTTGAAAAGTGGCTGGTGCATTACAAAGACCAAATGGCATGCGTCTAAAGGCAAATGTTCCAAAAGGACAGGTGAAGGTGGTCTTTTCTTGATCTGCAGGAAATACTGGGACTTGATTGTATCCTGAATATCCATCTAAGAAACAAAAGAAACTTTGTCCCGCTAGCCGTTCTAGAATTTGATCGATAAAAGGCAAAGGAAAGTGGTCTTTCCTAGTCACGCATTCAACTTTCGATAATCTATACACACTCTCCAACTAGTTGATGTGCGAGTAGGAATTGATTCGCCCTTTTCATTTTTAATCACGGTAATACCCAAATTTTTAGGTACTACTTGGATTGGACTGACCCATTGACTATCTGAAATTGGATAAATGATACCAGCATCAAGCCATTTTACTACTTCTTTCTTAACAACATCCCTCATGTTTGGATTTAGCCTTCGTTGCATGTCTCTATGTGGTTTGGCTTCAATTTCACTATGAATGTGGTGCATGCAACGGAAGGGTCAATTCCCTTAAGATCAGCTATTGTCCATCCAATTGCCTCTTTATGTTCTTTAAGTACATCTACCAATTTATCTTCCTGCTCAGAGGTTAGGGTAGATGCAATGATTACTGGAAGGGTGTCATTGGGTCCAAGGAATGAATATTTTAAGTCATCTGGAAGAGGTTTCAACTCTAGTTGGGGTGGTTCTTCCAAGGATGGTATTAAAGGGTTTGGTTTAGTTGGAAGTGGTTCATATTTTATAGTCCAAGGAGGGATGGTGTCGAACTTAGGTGGTTCTAATAACATGTTTATCTCTTTGGTATACTCATCAATATCAAAGTCATCTATTCCAAAATGTGTAAGACATGTTTGTAAAGGATCCGAATCAAGCAAACTTTGGAATTTTTTATCTACAACTTCCTCTATCTTGCTTACTTCATTTAAATACCAGTTACAGTGCACGCCTGATATGACTAGGCCCACCTACCACCTATAACGCCATGCTTGGCAGAGGGCTGGCAAACATGGCCACCCCTAACATACTTAGACGTTGTTGCGATCTATCCCTGTCAGCCTGGCCACCTATCCTCTGCCAGACGGTAACGTCTCGGTTACAAAAACTTTCCAAAAGCGGGTAAAGGGGACTTCTGGACAGGTATAAGAACCTTCATTCATAATAAGAGAAGGGATCTAAACTCCAAGTGACTCGACAAAGTATTTTAGTCCTTCATTCATTACTATTTCCAGGTCACTCACTTGAGCGTCGAAGGGTCCCCACCGGAGCAACCGATCCCCAGAGACTTTCTTGCAAGATTCTCGTTCGAGGAAGAGACACCACGAGATTCCTGAACCTCTGTTCATCATCCTCTGGATCCTCTTTGTTACCCAACATTCGAGGAACGTGATTTGGCAGCAACAAACAGGAGCACCAGGTAAGGGAAGAGAGTAGAAAGCTTTGAACCAATCAACTACAAGCTTTCCTTCCCATAGCAAACAAGAAAATGATGGTGATGCGCGCACAAAAGATTTCCACCAGCCATGCTGGGGGGCATCGCCCGATGATTGAGCAATAGAAGGCTAACCTCCCTACTCCGCCTTCACCACCACCTTAAGATGATCGGATCGCCGCCCTTACCATGCAAGTCCAATCACCTATGGTAGTGGTCAGGAGTTGGACAACAATTGGCGGCCGCGGCAGCACCTAAGGCCACCATTGCCGGGTGCGAGGATGGTTTAACTCAGTCAATAGTCCACCTGTGGGAGATCCCCTCGTGGGAGCCCTGCCACCGTTGTGCCTCACCCAGGCACCCCCATCGGGAGACCTCAAGAGGCTGCTTGTAGGATTCCCACTAACAGGGGAACTGGAGAGATGCATGGGGAGCAGAACCCAGTGCTGCTCTATTATCATGCAGCTCCTAGCCCCCTTGGGGTAATTGCTCTGCAAGTGCCTGAGTCACTTAATCCTAGATATTTAGAGAAGAGGAAGGAGCCAGCCGAGCATTTGTTGACCTTCCCGCTTGGGGGATCCAGTGAGGACGGTCCAAGTCGGGGCTCTTCTCCCCGAAGAAGAGGCATGAGACCAACTTCTTGCCTTTCTGCAGGCCAATTCGGACATCTTCGCTTGGTTAGTATCTGACATGCCGGGCATACCGACAGAGATAATTGCCCATCAACTCAACATCAACCTAGGGTACCATCCAATCCGACAAAAGAGGAGGAGCTTCGCCCCCAAGCGATAGAAGGCCATTGACGAGGAGGTCCACAAGCTAATTGTTGTCGGCCATATCCGGAAGGTGCAATATCTAGACTGACTGGTGAACGTAGTGATGGCCTGCAAGGCCAGTGGGAGCTGGAGAATGTGCATCTGACTTCACCTACCTCAACAAGGCATGCCCCAAAGATAGCTTCTCACTGCCCAGGATCGATCAATTGGTGGATGCAATGTCTAGCCACGAGACCCTCAGCTTCATGAATGCCTTCTCTATGTACAACCAGATCAGGATGGTCCCAGCGAACAAGGAGGCTACTTCATTTGTGACTGAGAAGGGTGTCTACTACTACAAGGTAATGCCCTTTGAACTAAAGAATACAAGGGCCATATACCAACTGATGAACAAAGTCTTCAAGGACCAAATCGGATGTAACATGGAGGTGTTCGTGAATGACATGCTGATCAAAAGTATCAGCACCGACGATCATGTTGCTAACTTGGCGGAGACCTTTGACAACCTCTGCCGATTCTAGATGAGGCTGAACCTCCGCAAGTGTGCTTTCGGGGTTATGGCAAGCAAGTTCCTAGGATTCTTGGTGACCCAGCGAGGGATTAAGGCAAACCTCGACAAGATCCACACCATCCTCGACATGAGATCTCCAACCAACAAGAAGGAGGTGCAGAGCCTGACTGGGAGAGTGGCAGCCCTAAGCCATTTCTGTCCAAATCAATGGAGAGGTGCCTACCCTTTTTCAGGACCGTACAAAAGGTTAACGGCTTTGAGTGGACAGGGGAGTGCCAGAAAGCTTTCAAGAAGCTAAAGGAGTTCTTGTCTACCCCGCCGTTGCTGTCCAAGCCGAGGGAGGAAGAGGAGCTATTCCTTTGCCTCGCGGCTTTCTCCGAGGCGATAAGCTCTATGCTCACTCGCGTTGATGCCGTTGGAACACAGAGGCCTGTCTATTACATCGGCAAGGTGCATCATGATGCGGAGACTGGTATTCCAAAATCAAAAAAATTGTTGTTGTGCTAACCATCTTACTCAATGTCTTAGACCTTACTTCCAAGCCCACCCAATCATGGTACTCACGGACCAGCCGCTCAGAGCGATCCTATCCCGTCTTGACACTTCTGGCTGGTTAGCGATGTGGGCCATCAGGCTAAGAGAGTTTGACCTATCATTCCGATCGAGATCGACCATGAAATTTCAGGTCTTAGCGAACTTTTTGATCGAATGCACTTGGATCGATGAGCAGCCGGAGTCCCCCTCGGCACCCTAAGGCATCACGTCCAAGGCGGGGAGGGAGGACCGTATTCTCCACATGGACGAAGCATTGAATTCCTAGGGTAGTGGAGCCAGTCTCATCCTAACAAGTCCAAAGGAAGAGGCGGTGGAATATGCCCTCCGTTTCCTCTTCCTCGCCGCCAATAATCAAGCAGAATATGAAGCTTTGCTGGCATGAATGAAGCTCGCCAAGAAACTCTGAGTGAAACACCTTAGAGCTTTCGCTGACTCCTAGCTCATCTCCGAACAAGTTGCTAGAGAGTATGAGGCTCATGATCCCATCATGTCCTGCTATCTGAGTAAGGTCCAATCAGAGACCTCATTTTTTTACTTATTTTAGTATCAGCTACATTTCCAGAGCAAGAACGCTAGAGCTGATGAATTACCTGTCATGCCCCAGACCCTATATTGGATCTAGGGGTGGCAACCAGCCGCATGCCTAGCTTGCAAGGCGTCCCAAAATATAACATTTAATACAAGGAGTAATAACTGTATATCATCCAATTTAAATGATTCTTAATATAAACCATAATCATATGTTTTAGGCTACATGCAAAAATACATAATTCAATGGGGTTACGACACAGTATTGGATCTAGTCACTCTGATAGCTGCTCAACTACCCCATATTTCCATCTTCAATTCTGTGGCTCTGAAAAACATTGTGAGATTTAAATGAGCTCACACTCAATAAATAAGCCAACTATAATATAATGTAATTACTTCATTCTTTTATCAACTCAAATTTTTCATAATAAACATCTTGTCAAGCTTCCATAATTCAAATACATTTTACCATGTTATCAAAACATGCATCATATGCTCAAAATAATTTTGGAAGCAATTGCCATATATAGCATATTGAGAATATACAATTTCAGGATAAAACAACTGTACCACTGTAAATAGCATGTAAAAATATATTTTTATACCAATATCCTACGGCCACACACTATGTACACAGAACACCCCCCTCGAGAGTGACACCCTGTATCCTCCATAAATATCCCTTGGAAGTCAGGGTCCTGAAAACAATGTCATGAACTCACATCTTGTCATATCCGGCTACAATACACCCCAAAGTGTATTTTCCATATACCCCCCTATGAAAATAGTGTCATGAAATAATTTTTCACAGTAATAAAAAGACTTATTACGGCAAAAATAAGTCACCGTAATAAGTTTTTAATATTTTTAAAATTTAAATAAAAATCTATTACGTCGACTTATTTTCACTGTAATAGATTGATATTACGACAAAAATAAATCACCGTAATGAATTTTTAATTAAATTAAATTTTTAAAAAATATAACGATGATATGGTTTATTACGATGATTTTGTCATTTATTATGATGAATTTTTTATCATCGTAATAACTTATTACGACGACTTTTATACCTATTGCGATGAATTAATTTATCATAATAAGTCATTTTTCTTGTAGTGAGAGGAAGACGAGGACCATAGAAGCATAGGAAAAGGAGAGGCCCGCAGTTGCGAGGAGACACAGTCTTCAGGTGGAAAAGGGGTGGACCAGGAAGGGGAGGAAGCCATGAAGGAAAGACAAGGAAAGGTCGGGAGGACTGACCTGAGCAAAGATAGGAGAGCAGCAAGGCCCGAGGAAGGAAGACTCGGGTGAAGTTCAGGCTCGGGGAAAGAAGAAAGTCTTGGGGATGTAAGTAATCAGGTCCGGGGTGACCCTCCTTCTATACCCTTTTTCAAATCATCCCGCCTAATTCGGCTAGCCTCGTGCACGCCCACTACTGAAGGGGATGCCTCGGCAATCGTTCGGCGCACGAAATGCGAGATATGCAACCAATGATGGGACATCCATAGCATCAGCGCAATGATGAAAATAACGATGGTTGCCTTTTCATGGGTTCAGAAAGGACTTTTCCTTTTCAAGAAGGATCCCCTCAGATCTGACGGTGAGGGTTGATAGGAGCGGTGGCGTTACGATGCTCCATACTACCGGCATTAAAAAGTCTCTGCTCCCCGAAGACACGCTCCTCCCTACGACTGGTGGCGCAACAGGATCAGCCACCTAATGATTTTATGCCCCTTTTGTCGGGCGAAAAATGAACCTACACCATCTTAGGGACGGAGGGCAGCTAATATGACTGATCAAGCCACGTTAGAGCTAACGGATTAAGCAACCAGCATCCCCCTTGGCCTTGGACTCTAAGGTCCCCTTCGGCCTCGGACTCCAACGTCCCCCTCGGCCTTGAACTCTAGAGTCCCACTCAGCCAAGGTCCCCCTCGGCCTCAGACTCCAGCGTTCCTTTCGGCCTCGGACTCCAAGGTCCCCCTCGGCCTCGAACCTTGGAACCCCCTTTGGCCTTGGCTCTAGTCTTCCATGGCCTCAGCAACTGCAACCGTTGTCACCACTACATGGCCCGCCTACCATCTGTGGCACCAAGCTGGTAGAGGGCTTACAAGCATGGCCACCCCTAACATACTCAGGGATGGTTGCCACTTGTCTCTGTCAGCCTTGCCGCCTATCCTCTACCAGACGGTAACATCTAGATTACATAAACTTTTCAAAGGTAGATAAAGGGAACTTTCGGATAGGTATAAGAACCTTTGCTCATAACGAGAGATATCTAAACTCTGAGTAACTCGACTAAGTCTTTTAGTCCTTCGTTCATTACTGATTCCACCAGAGCAACCAATCCCAGAGGACTTTCTTGCAGAATTTTCATTCGAGAAAGAGACGCTAGGAGATTCCTAAACCCCTGTTCATTGTCCTTCAGATCCTCTTTATTACGTTCGAGGAACATGATTTAACGACAATACTATTCATTATATTTTTACTATTCATCATCATTATCACTATATCTTTTCTTCAATCCTTTATTATCATATTATCTATTCTTTTTTTTCCCACCATTCCTTATCATTACCATCACACACCAATAACCATCACATAATACCAATCTTTATTTTATTTTTTAAAAATAATTTTTAATAAATAAAAGTATTTTTAATTTTTTTAAAAATATAAATAAAAAAATAAAATTATACATCATGCAACTAAACATCCCTTCAACAAAAAAGCTCATGCGAACATCGAGTCACTCCACTTCAACGAAGACAAGGTTGCAGACATCCCCACCGCCATATAGCCCCCTAGCTTATTTTCCATTATAGCTCGCCCCCATAAAAATACTTGCCAACGTGGACATAATAAACGTCACAATTAAATAAATTTTTTATATTATTATTTATGTTATCATTTTTTATTAAATAATATTTTGTAATAAAACATCAAATCAAAACATTGAAGGACAAAGTTAAATCCAAAGGTGCCCCCACCCCCACAACCCAACAATAAGGAAGCCTCTCAGGATAGGGATAGGAGTCACAGCCATGACTCGATTGTATCTTCTCTTAAGGAAGTCCTCTAGGGACAGAGGCAAGAGTTGCAGATTAGGACCCCGCCTCTTAGTTAATGAGTCTGCTGTTGTTATGGAGGATACCCACCCTGCTGTAGGTACCTCGATCCACGACTATCCTCCTAATAATGAGATGGTTGAGGATAAGGAGGAAGACATCCTTCCTCAACCCTAATATGAAGATTCTGATATGAAATATTAGAGGAGCGCGAAAACCTTCGTTTCGCTCCTCTTTTGGGTGACTTTTGCAACTCCACAATTTTGATATGTCTTGTCCGTTTGCAGAGGCAGGTTGCTAGAACGTTGTCTTCATATATAACGGAGTCTACTAGTCTATTCGGAGGTATTTTGGCTCTCTGGCAGAACACCTCCATTTGGGTTGATGCTCTTCAACGGTGCAATCAGCAGATCGCTCTTGTTATCTCTAAGGGGTCATTCATTCATGACTTCTATTGGAGGCTTATACTAGTACAAATTTTTGGAAAAGGCAAGCTCTTTGGGCTGAAAGTCTCTCTCTTCTTGCTAGGGATTTTTCTTTCCTCATTGATGGAGACTTTAACTGTATTATTGGGACCAGTGAAAAACGAAGGGCAGGCAGTTTGTTGGCTCAGCGAAGTCAGCTAAGTTTAGGTCATTCATATCCTCCGCTGGGCTATTTGATTTGGGGTTCTTGGATCCCCAGTTCACTTGGTGCAACAATCGCTAGGGTACAGCTCGAGTATGGAAAAGATTGGATAGAGCTATGGCCATGGCCCAGTGGCTCCAATTTTTTCCTTCCACCTCTATTACTCATTTTCCTTGGATTACTTCTAATCATTGACCCATTTTGATTTCCACGGAGGTGGCTACGCAACGGAAACAGTTTTGTTTTGAGCAGTTTTGTTCTTAAACTGCGGTGCGGGCCATTATCTCCCAGGTTTGGTCGTATGCCTGTCAAAGGTAGTGCTGAGTACAGATTATCTAGGTGGATAAGTTGATGAAGCACTGGCTAGAACCTTTCTAGATGGAACATATTGAAGGTTGGGAACCTAGTCATGAAAGTAGGGCAGGTCGAAGCTAAAATCACTACCAATCGGGCTAGGGAGGTTGCTGAAGGCTATCTTCCTAATTCTGATCTCATTGCTCTTCATGCTTTGCTAACCCGCCACCACTCTCTCTTAAAACAATAGGATACTTAATGAAGACAGGTCTTAAATTCAGTGGATTCGAAAAGGTGATCAAACACCAGATTATAGATGACGAAGGCCAATACCTATATGATATCCATGTCATTAGGGACTAGTTTTCCCACTTCTTTCATACCAAATAGATTAAGCCTACTGGTGATGGCTTCCCTATTCACTCGATCATTCTAAGAAGATCTCAGTATCAAAGAATAACGTTCTTATCAGACCTATTTCAGAGGAGATTCGATCAGCTTTATGAGATATAGGGTCAAATAAAACCCCTAAGCCAGATGGTTTTCCACCCTTTTTCTTTCGAACATTGTGGGTCATGATGTTTAGCAGGCTATCTTGGATGATTTTCATTCCAAAGTCATCCCTGTTAAGTGGAATTGGACTCTTATCACCTTGGTGCCCAAATGCTCCGATGCTTCCTCTCCCCTTCACTATAGGCCCATCAGCCTGTGTCCTATCCTGTATAAGGTCTGTTCTTGGATCTTAGCTAATAGATTGAGTTATTCCTTGCATTATATTTGTAAAATAAGATGCTTTATTAAAGAAGGCAACATATCTGATAATGTCCTCATAGCCCAATAGTTTATGCATGTCCTTCAAAGATCTTTTAGCCGACGAAGTCTTATGATAGACTAGCTGGAGTTTTCTGCATAAGAGTCTTCTACAGTTTGGATTTGATAGACTTTTTATAGACTGGATTATGGCATACATCGATAGTCCTTTCTCGCTCGTTATTAATGCCTGCCAGACGAAGTTCTCCATTCGGCTATGGGGCTGGCCAAGACTGTCTGCTTTCTCCATTATTGTTCATCTTTGCGGCTAATGATTTATCGCATGCTCTCCACGAGGTGCAGCACGATTTCTATATTGCCCCCTTCTTGGCTAGAATGGATGGGCCTCAGGTCTCTCACCTCCTTTTTGCTGATGACTGTATGGCGAAGGATAATGTTTATAATGCGAGTACTTATGCCACCATTGTCGAACCTCGAGATAGAAAGTCAATCTTCACAAATCTTTGGTTTATTTTAGTCCGAAGACTTTCAACTCTACGAGGAAAATCATTCTTCAGACTTTTGGCATCTTCACTCAATCTTACGTATTTGAAGATTCCTATCACTTATAGGAGATCACGATGCTCCGATTTTAGTGAGCTTGAGCGCTAAGTTCAGGAACGTATAGAGTTATCTATGATGGGCCGAATTATCCTTCTCCGTTTGGTTCTATCATCCCTTCCTCTTTATTTACTATCTAATACAGTTATCCTAATTACTTATCTTCGAAGGATAAAGCGATGTTTTAGAAATTTCCTTTAGGCTCCGATGCAGGATGTTCATGGCAAGCATTTACTGGCTTGAGACAATATCTGCATGCCTATCACTGAAGGAGGTCTCGGTATTCAGTTGTTATTCAGTTGTTAGTGCTACAAAGGAAGGCTATGCTTGCTAGACATGCTTCATAACCCACATTGCTTTTGAAGTTCTTTTATGCATGCTAGATATGAAGAATGAACTCCTAATATAACTATTCATTCCTCCCGAAGGTTTGCAATCGTGACGTGGATGATTAAAGATGGCTCTTTGACATTTTTCAGCAAATTTAATCTCTTTGACATTTTCCATATGAACTAACATTTTCTATGCTTTACATGATGAATCCTCCATGCCCAAAGTTTTTTTCATAAAAGAAGACTCCCTCAGGCATCGATAGAATTGGTTCAATCAATCCTTTACTACTGGATGCTTGGTCTACTCCGCGAAAGATCTTCAACTTACAAATTCATGGTGTTTATCCAAAGACCAACTTTGGCATTTAGATTATCCAAAGACCAACTTTGGCATTTAGATTGGGGATGCAATTGATCTTTCAAATTTTTGGATATGAAAATATGATAATCTCTATTTCATTATACTCGTACAACTTCTACTTTCTAATCTATCCAACTTAACTTACACTAAGATCATTCATTTTTTTAAAATAATAATAATAATGCAAAGCGTAATTTGACCCAACTAATCTTGAATGCTCATTGAATTTAATTGTAAAATAAAATAAAAAAACAATTTAAAATAAATTATGAAGCATACTCCAAATATTTATACATGAAATTAAATAAATTTAAAATTTAAACCCAAACAGAAAAGGTTAAGATATATATTTGTCCAACGAAAGCTTTAATTTATAAAAGCATACAGAATCCCGATGCGAACCACCAACCTCTCAATCATTTGAAAGCGACACAAAGCTTAGAGATCCAGAATACAACAAGGCGGACACAGATCAACGTACAGATTACTTTAATAAAAATATCCTCCAGCCCCCTCAAAACCCACCAATTTCTAAATTTCCAAATATCGATAACATTATTAAGGCTAAAAACAACAATTTTGGCATTTACTTTTTTTCCTATATGAACTTAAAATAATATAATACAAAAATTATATGCCATAAAAAAATCTCCTCTAAGCTAATACGAAAATCAACCTTCCACCCTTGCCAGAAATAAATGAAAATTATTAATAAAATATTAAAACCAAGCACCAATCAAGCCATCCACTACAAGAAACAACGGCTACAAATGACTAAGCCAAAACGTAAAACCAATATCAAAAGTGAAAAAAGGTCACTTGAGTTGTGACTTGCAAAACTAAAACTAGCAAAAATAAATTTTAAGCCTCGTCAGCCAATATTTTCTAAAAAATTATATCCGAGCAAATTAAGCATATACCCTAAAACAATCGTTGAAACAAAGCGTAAAAAAATAAATCAAGCAAATAAATTTTAAGCCTAGACCAAAAAGCCGCACACGTGCCTAAAAAAGCTGCCCAATACAAGAGGAAAAAAAAAAAAACCGCTGCCTGAGCTCAGACTTCTAAAGTAAAAATATTTTGTAAGATAAAACACCACACGATATGCTTAGCAAACCTGAAAACTTACAGCATAAAACTTCGATCCACTTAAAAATCAAACAGGTTCAACTTACCTACACAAACTTCAAATTACCAACCAACCAAAATATTTTTCCTAAAAATTGATTTATCCAATAACTCAGCAAAAGACAGCAAATCAACTAAAACCAAGTCAATTATTCAACTAGCATACCATTCAAATTCAAATTTCAACTAGCATACATTCAAATTCAAATTCCATTCAGAAGCTAAAACGCTGCCATCCGTGCCCACACGATCCAAAAGCTACAACTTCGCCGACAAATTTATTAAGCCCGTTCATACAACGCAACCGAACGAAAAAAAAAAATACAGTATTTAAAACCATCAATTAAGACTTAATGTTAAGTTACAGACATTCACATAACATTATTCATTGAAAAAAAATAAAGAGGTTAGGAGGCAAAGATAAAAGAGACAATAAATACCGGCAAAATAAAGGTTAAACAAAGCATCAACCAGCTAAAACAATCACTAAAACAAAATAAGTGCATCAGTTTAAAAAAATTAAATATCAAACGCGTCCCCAAACTATATGAACACTTTCGAAAAAATGATTACCATACTTATGCGTGCCATGCAAACGCAATCAGAATGTTGAAAATAATTACACGCATCATCCAAAAATACTTGAGGCCTCGAAATACGAAGTCCAATAAAACTAACTGACAGGACAACGCAGTTGAGGTTTGAATAAAAGCCTCAACATAAAGTCGAGAATGCATCTCAGGTTGAACAGATCTGTACGGTCAGTTGACTCCAAGCAGGATTACACCAGCTTCGCCCCCTCACGTCCAGCGTTCCATCCTCAGCTTCAATCAATTTTTTTATACAGCGTTCCAAAAAGCAGGATCCCTTTTTAAAAGTAATTCAACCAACTCTGAAAAAAGTTAAAGCGTTCGTTGCCAAACTTCTATTCACCATAGAGCTCCACAACCGAGAATTATCTTAAATCCAATATAGAAAACATCCAGACATCCAGAAAATCATCTCATACAGATCCAGAGCAGCGAATCGTCTTAAAATTAACCAATGCAGCAATGTGGTGATCCCAGAGCAAAAGAATCTTAGTGCACCCAATGACTACAACGAAGCAACCTCCAGCACCAACGATGTAACAAAACCCTGAAGAAACGCTCACCAATAGACCGACAAGTCCCCAAACAACAAGAAACTAACATTACATTCAATCTCCCTTCTACAAAGTAAATTTCAGACAACACATCTTGACATCATAAAAGACAAATGACAAGTCCACCATTTATTTCAAAACTAACAAGTAACAACACACACAAAAATTCATAATAAAAATAACGTGAAAAAAATGCAAAAAATTTCAGTAGTGCTCATTGGCGTTAATTCACAATACTCTAGTTCTCATTTGGCAACGCTAGAAATTCAACTGCATGCTCGATAAGTCATAATAATCATGCAAGGAACCTGGAGGCACCCCATTTGCGATTATAGAAGATAAGCATAGCATCAACCTAACATATGAACTTATCGCACAATTGACATTAGAATAAATTGGAGGAATTGGATGAACCGAATGAAAAAAATTACCTGGAAAGGATAATAACACCACCTTATCGCACAATTGACATTAGAATAAATTAGATAAATTGGATGAACCGAATGAAATCAATTACCCAAAAAAACTGTCGATTGACTTCTAACTAATGATCTTAATAAATTGGAGAATATAGATTACCGAATGAAACAAAGCCTACCATTCGATTTACTCACAGAATTATCACTTGCGAATAATCATTTCTCACGAGATGCCTGCTCATCTATAAAATTTGGTTGACGACGGCAACGGTTGTTCGCCCTTTGATAATTTCATAGATATACCGATCGACTCGTAGAACCATTTTTTTTTAAAAAAAAAAAAGGAAAAAGAAAAAGAAGACACCAGAGAGGGAGACCCCGGGGGAAAAAACAACCCCGTGCGATCTCCCCAGCACGAAAAAATAAATATTTTATTAGGATCTGGTGACCTGCCATGCGAGCGCACCCAACATGGCAAAGGTCGATGCGACAACATGAGATCCGAAAGTCACTACTACCGTCATGATACCAATTTCCCCTCCCTTAACTTCCATTCCATGGAGCTCCCTGTCTTTCCTATATTCTACATACCATGGAACACAGAAACCCACCCCTCAACATCAAGTCTAATTTCACAAACTAGAGACATCATATAGAGATCTATTGATTAAGAACCTCGTTTTTCACGATCCCGAAGTCCATCACGTCTCCAACGGACCGATCGTACAGATCTGCAAGAAAAAATAGCTGGATCTGAGACAACTTTGGTCATCTTCTTCCACCTCCAGATCCAAAGCTTTGTCACCAGGTGATCAACCCCTGAAAATCTGTTGAAAAAAGAGCATCTACACCAAAACAAAACAACCGCACACGCGTATAGATTGAACGCCTTATCATTAAGGGGAAAAGGAAGGAAAAAACTTTTCCCAACCGATTAACAAAGGGAAAAAAAAGAAATCACAAAAATATAACCGTAGATCAGCCAAAAAAATAGGAAAAAAAAAAATCAAAACTCAAACGAGACGATAGATTTATAAACAAAATAGGACAAATTTGTGATGCATAAAAAAGAAGAAGAAAGAATCACCTTAAAATATAGATAAAAATATAAAATCAATAAAACAAATATATCTACAAAATAAAACCGATGAAGGAAAGGCCAGAAGAAAGAACCACGAAAACAAAGAGAAGCCCTAGCGGTGGCGCTAGGTATTTATTGACCGCTTTCAGCAGGATGGGCGGCAAAATTAAAGCGGTGGAGCACTTGTCGCGCTTAGATGCGTCCACGTGTTTGGATGGTATTGGTCGTGCCAGATAAGGCGGTGGTGTTAGGCATCCATCGCTGGGACACGACAGTTTCGCTGCGGGAACGGCAAGGCTGAGCGATACATTATCGTCCAACCGCTCGCATATGAAATATTTATGCGGAATGTGACGTGCTGTCCGAATTAGACCCGATGTAATTCGATGGATGCCAATTTTAGCAATAATTTATTCTTGGCTTGTCGGGTGGTATAAAAAAATAACGCACGCTCTGGAATGTACGGGGGCTAAGTATTTTAACACAAACGTTTTACCGTCACTAAGTTTGACCGGATTCAATGAAATTTGGTGCATCCCAAACATTTGCCTATTTGAATTAACTTTTAAAGTCTAATCAATAGCTATCAGTCTCTAATAACCAATTTATAATATTTAATAGCAAGCTAATTATTGCCGCTGAAATCTGTCCTCCGGCTCGGGCGCGATCGGGCTGCAGCGTGGGCTCCCTCCTAGGCGGACCTGCAAGACAGTCCTCACGCAAGAGGCATTGGGGGTGGCCCTCTGCGGAAGACCCTCCGATGCCCAAGTCAGTGGAGACCAGCAATCAACAAATATGGGGAGAAGGATCCCCAGGAAGAGTTCCTCCGAGCTCTCGTCGGAGCTTTCATGGCGGAGTGCGAGAACTGCGAATAAAAAATGGGCGTAGAGTCGCCGTACCTGAGAGGCTTGAGGGTGGTAGTATTTATAGGCGGTCACCTGACTTCTTGACGTGCTCTGGATGAGGTCTGAAAGTTGTTGGGATTCGAAACGGATTCGAATCAGGTTGTTACAGGGCCGTAGGATCCATATCTGGTTAGTTAGAGGATCGACGGCTGGGAGGCAAGGAGAGCTGGCCGATGACTCGAGACTTAGTAGCTGCGTGGTCCCTAGGCCACTATTGTAGGTCCTAGGCCACGTTTTGGCATGATTCCTTGTTTAAAATCTTATTCTGTTACAGTGGATTTGAATTCTCCCACGCCAGATTCCGCAGAGGTGTTGTGGTTCAGTCATCATGGCTGGCGGAGGTAGGTGCCGAGGCATAAAGGGCGAACGTGGCAGCCATAAATGCCTTAATGCAGGGAAGAAAATAAGGCATTGAATGCCTTAAAGCAGGTGGATATATGTGGCCTTTATGAGGTCATAAATGCCTTGATGCAAAAGACATAGCGTGGTTGCGGAGGCCGAACTATATTTGCCGAGGCATGTTGGCCGAACTATATTTGCCGAACTATATTTGCCGAGGCATGTTGGCCGAGCTATATTTGCCGAGGCATGTTGGCCGAGCTATGCTGGCTGAGCTATGCTGACGCTGGCTGATGCTGAGGCTGGCCGAGCTATGCTGGCCGAGCTATGTTGGCCGAGCCGAGCTATGCTGAAGCTGGCTGATGCTGAGGCTGGCCGAGCTATGCTGGCCGAGCTATGGTGGCCGAGCTATGCTGAAGCTGGCCGATGCTGAGGCTAGCCGAGCTATGCTGGCTGAGCCATGCTGAAGCTGGCTGATGCTGAGGCTGGCCGAGCTATGCTGGCCGAGCTATGGTGGCCGAGCTATGCTGAAGCTGGCCGAAGTATATTTGCCGAACTATATTTTCGAGGCATGTTGGCCGAAGTATACTTTCTCCTCTCTTTTTATTCCATTAAATGCTGGCTAAGTCATTATGACCGTTTCTGCACCATTAAATGCTCCAGCCTATTGATTTGACTGCTGATATTAATGAGGGGCCCTTGGGAGAACCCACGCACATGACGTGGCCCCTTTTTTTTCCTCTTGTTCTCTTTCTTCATTGTGAGGAGACTCTTGTTGCTAGAATGTCGCGCTAGCAGGCCAGCTGGCAAGCAGGGCATTTGGACTAGGCGCGACCCCATCGCCGATGTGAGTGGTCAACAATGCAATGATGATTTTACCCCTCATCACATGCCCTCCACTCCCTAGTCCGAAGTGTAATTTCGGATATAGGGAGTAGAATTCTGGAGCAATCTTATTTAGGGGACGTGTCATTCGATCCTCTATAGAGGAAGTGTTTATCTCTGTGTAGGTTAGAGAAAGGCCTGGGCGGCCCTTTTGCTGAAGTAAATAAGGTGCTTTAGTTGCACTAGAGTGTCCGAGAAATTATCCGGCTGGGACGAAACTTTAGTGCTGTGTCACTCGGATTGGCCGAGGCTGCAGAAATATATCACTCAGTCTTCGACCGAGGCTTTTGATAATAAGAGATGCACTCCGGCTTTGGCCGGGGCTTTTGATAATAAGAGATGCACTCCGGCTCTGGCCGGGGCTTTTGAAGATCAATAAGAGATGCACTCCGGCTCTAGCCGGGGCTTTTGATGATAAGAGATGCACTCCGGCTCTGGCCGGGGCTTTTAATAATAAGAGATGCACTCCGGCTCTGGCCGGGGCTTTTGATGATAAGAGATGCACTCCGGCTCTGGCCGGGGCTTTTGAAGATCAATAAGAGATGCACTCCGGCTCTGGCCGGGGCTTTTGATGATAAGAGATGCACTCCGGCTCTGGCCGGGGCTTTTAATAATAAGAGATGCACTCCGGCTCTGGTCGGGGCTTTTGATGATAAGAGATGCACTCCGGCTCTGGCCGGGGCTTTTTATGACCTGCTTCTCATTGTAACTTTCAAGGAGAGTTATAAAAATTTCGCAGGCCTTTTAAAAACTAAACTTAATTCAATGAATAAAAATGGGTCTAGAAAGAGCATACTTTTATGGATGAATTTATTACTCGGTTGTTGCCGAGCCTTCAGAAATATATCACTCAGTCTTTGGCCGATGCTCTAGAAATTTATTACTCGGTTGTTGCCGAGCCTTTAGAAATATATTACTCGGTTGTTGCCGAGCCTTCATAAATATATCACTCGGTCTTTGGCCGATGCTCTGGGAATTTATTACTCGGTTGTTGCCGAGCCTTTTCAAGATGTTACTCGGTTGTGACCGAGGCTTCAAATAATAAAATACTCGGTGTTGCCGAGCCTTCCAAGATGCTACTCGGTTGTAACCGAGGCTTCAAATAATAAAATACTCAGTGTTGCCGAGCCTTCCAAGATGCTACTCGGTTATAACCGAGGCTTCCAAATAACAAATTACTTGGTGTTGCCGAGCCTTCCAAGATGCTACTCGGTTGTAACCGAGGCTTCAAATAATAAAATACTCGGTGTTGCCGAGCCTTCCAAGATGTTACTCGGTTATAACCGAGGCTTCCAAATAACAAATTACTCGGTGTTGCCGAGCTTTCCAAGATGCTACTCGGTTGTAACCGAGGCTTCAAATAAAATACTCGGTGTTGTCAAGCCTTCCAAGATGTTACTCGGTTGTAACCGAGGCTTCAAATATTAATTGCTACTCGGTTGTGACCGAGGCTTCAAATAATAAATTACTCGGTGTTGCCGAGCCTTCAAATAATTACTCGGTATTTTTGAGCCTTCAAGATTATATTTTACTTGGCGCTGTCAAGGTTCGGAGACCGTTACTCGGTTGTAGCCGAGCCTTCAAGATTATATTTTACTTGGCGCTGCCAAGGTTCGGAGACCGTTACTCGGTTGTAGCCGAGCCTTCAAGATTATATTTTACTTGGCGCTGCCAAGGTTTGGAGACCGCTCGGCCCGGTCGAGGATTTATACAACCTGCTTCTTATTGCAGCTTTCAAGGAGAGTTATAAGAATTTCGTAGACCTTTTAAAAACTGAATTTAATTCAATGAATAAAAATAGGTCTAGAAAGAGCATACTTTTATGGATGAATTTATTACTCGGTTGTTGCCAAGCCTTCAGAAATATGTCACTCGGTCTTTGGCCGATGCTCTGGGAATTTATTACTCGGTTGTTGCCGAGCCTTCCCAAGATGCTACTCGTTTGTAACGAGGCTTCCAAACATGCCACTTGGTTGTAACCGAGGCTTCCAAATAAATTACTCGGTGTTGCCGAGCTTTCAAATAATTACTCGTGTTTCCGAGCCTTCCAAGATGCTACTCGGTTATAACCGAGGCTTCCAAATAACAAATTACTCGGTGTTGCCGAGCCTTCAAATAATTACTCGATGTTTCCGAGCCTTCAAAGATGCTACTCGGTTGTAACCGAGGCTTCCAAATAATAAATTACTTGGTGTTGCCGAGCCTTCAAATAATTACTCGGTATTTTCAAGCCTTCAAGATTATATTTTACTTGGCGCTGCCAAGGTTCGGAGACCGTTACTCGGTTGTAGCCGAGCCTTCAAGATTATATTTTACTTGGCGCTGCCAAGGTTCGGAGACCGTTACTCGATTGTAGCCGAGCCTTCAAGATTATATTTTACTTGGCGCTGCCAAGGTTCGGAGACCGCTCGGCCCGGCCGAGGATTTATACGACCTGCTTTTTTATGGATGAATTTATTACTCGGTTGTTGCCGAGCCTTCAGAAATATGTCACTCGGTCTTTGGCCGATGCTCTGGGAATTTATTACTCGGTTGTTGCCGAGCCTTCCCAAGATGCTACTCGGTTGTGACCGAGGCTTCAAATAATAAATTACTCGGTGTTACCGAGCCTTCCAAGATGCTACTCGATTGTAACCGAGGCTTCAAATAATAAAATACTCGGTGTTGCCGAGCCTTTCAAGATGCTACTCGGTTGTAACCGAGGCTTCAAATATTAATTGCTACTCGGTTGTGACCGAGGCTTCAAATAATAAATTACTCGGTGTTACCGAGCCTTCAAGATTATATTTTACTTGGCGCTGCCAAGGTTCGGAGACCGTTACTCGGTTGTAGCCGAGCCTTCAAGATTAATAACAAACTTCCTCAGCTTTTAGCCGAGGGTTCTGATATGTCACTCGGTCTTGGCCGAGATGCACTCCGGCTCTGGCCGGGGCTTCCGGTAATAAGAGATGCACTCTGGCTCTGGCCGGGGCTTCCAATAATGAGAGATGCACTCCGGCTCTGGCCGGGGCTTTTGATAATAAGAGATGCACTCCGGCTCTGGCCGGGGCTTCTGATAATGAGAGATGCACTCCGTCTCTAATCGGGGCTTATGCACTTCGGCTATGGCCGGGGCTTCTGGTAATAAGAGATGCACTCCGGCTCTGGCCGGGGCTTCCAATAATGAGAGATGCACTCCAGCTCTGGCCGGGGCTTTCGGTAATAAGAGATGCACTCCGGCTCTGGCCGAGGCTTCCAATAATGAGAGATGCACTCCGGCTCTGGCCGGGGCTTCAGAGATCATTGCTCGGCCTAGCCGAGGTTCGGAGATTTATTGCTCGGCCCAGCCGAGGTTCGGAGATTTGTTGCTCGGCCCAGCCGAGGTTCGGAGATTTTTTACTTGGCCCTGCCAAGGTTCGGAGAATTTGTTGCTCGGCCCGGCCGAGGTTCGGAGATTTTTACTTGGCCCTGCCAAGGTTCGGAGATTTCCTGTGCAAATAAGCAACTCGGTCGTGCCGAGGATTGGTGAGCAGCACCTGTTTCTTTTCGTAATCTTTGGCAACATAATGTGTGATGATTCACGTTGCAAATTACGAAAATACGTGCTGACAGGAAGGTATAATAAGGCATATCAAAATGGACTTATAGAGGACATACCCTATTGATAATACTTACGGAGATTGTCCGAGTTTCACGTCCGGAGGACAGACTTTCCGTTTAGATCTTGCAGCTTGTAGGTTTCCGGTCCAATGATCTCCGCCACTTGGTAGGGGCCTTCCCAATTTGATGCCAGTTTTCCTTGCTCCAGCGGTTTGGAGACAGATGCTTTTCGGAGAACAAGGTCGCCGGGCGAGAAAGATCTCCCTTTGACTCTGGAGGCATGATAGCATCCGCGGATAGGGGGGTCCTATCTCCACGGGGATGACAGCTTCTACGCCGAAGGCCATCCGGAACGGGGTCTCGCATGTGGGAACTCTTTGTGTGGCACGTAGATCCACTGGCCGAGGTTGAAGCTGGATGTTGGACTTCTGTGAAGCATGGAGTCAAGAACTCCTTGTCTTGGCTTTATGACACCATCCTTCCTCACGCAAAAGGTGCCTAGGGGGCAACACGGCAGCCATAAATGCCTTAATGATGGAAGGAGATAAGGCATTAAATGCAAGTAGGTGCACATGGCCTTTATGAGGCCATAAATGCCTTGGTGCGCATAGCGCGGCTATGGAAGCCGATCTGTTGTGCCAAGGCAGGGAGAAGGCGGAGACGGCGTCGAGTCATGGCGAGAGGACACCGGAGAGATGAATCAGGCCCGCCGAGATCTGGGGAGATCCTTGTCGCAGCCCCTTGCGGGACTGGTCTGGCCTCCTTAGGTCGATATGGGGGGTCCGCAACTCCATGCGGACCAGAAGAAGAAGTGGCTGGAGAAAGAGGAGCTGCGGCCTCTTCGGGAGGCATGGAGCAGGGGCAGCTATAACTGGATGGGGAGCTGTATGGCGCTCCTGAACCAGACGGGTCAGGGCCTGGACCTGCTGGACCAGTGTCCTGGGTCACTGGGACAGCTGGTGGCGACGGAGTCTCAGCTGGTGGCGGCGGCGCCACATACTCATCGGATCGGGTCTCTGGGAGGCGACCTGGTCCTGGGCTTCAGAAGTTGCCCTTCTCCGATTAGCCATTGGAGAGGTTCTCTTCCAGATCGAGATCCTTGTCTCCTTTTTTCAAGTTTAACGGGACTTGAGGCCCTTCCTCTAGCGCCAATCTGTTGCCGCTGAAATCTGTCCTCCGGCTCGGGCGCGATCGGGCTGCAGCGTGGGCTCCCTCCTAGGCGGACCTGCAAGACAGTCCTCACGCAAGAGGCGTTGGGGGTGGCCCTCTGCGGAAGACCCTCCGACGCCCAAGTCAGTGGAGACCAGCAATCAACAAATATGGGGAGAAGGATCCCCCAGGAAGAGTTCCTCCGAGCTCTCGTGGGAGCTTTCATGGCGGAGTGTGAGAACTGCGAATGAAAAATGGGCGTAGAGTAGCCGTACCTGAGAGGCTTGAGGGTGGTAGTATTTATAGGCGGTCACCTGACTTCTTGGACGTGCTCTGGATGAGGTCTGAAAGTTGTTGGGATTCGAAACGGATTCGAATCAGGTTGTTACAGGGCCGGTAGGATCCATATCTGGTTAGTTAGAGGATCGACGGCTGGGAGGCGGGGAGAGCTGGCCGATGGCTCGAGACTCAGTGGCTGCGTGGTCCCTAGGCCACTATTGTAGGTCCTAGGCCACGTTTTGGCATGATTCCTTGTTTGGAATCTTATTCTGTTACAGTGAATTTGAACTCTCCCGCGCCAGATTCCGCAGAGGTGTTGTGGTTCAGTCATCATGGCTGGCGGAGGTAGGTGCCGAGGCATAAAGGGCGAACGTGGCAGCCATAAATGCCTTAATGCAGGGAAGAAAATAAGGCATTGAATGCCTTAAAGCAGGTGGATATATGTGGCCTTTATGAGGTCATAAATGCCTTGATGCAAAAGACATAGCGTGGTTGCGGAGGCCGTTATTTAAGGCCGAGGCATGTTGGCCGAGGCCGAGGCAGCTGGCTGAGCTATGCTGGCTGGCTGATGCTGAGGCTGGCCGAGCTATGCTGGTCGAGCTATGCTGAAGCTGGCTGATGCTGAGGCTGGCCGAGCTATGCTGGCCGAGCCATGCTGAAGCTGGCTGATGCTGAGGCTGGCCGAGCTATGCCGAGCTATGTTGGCCGAGCTATGCTGAAGCTGGCTGATGCTGAGGCTGGCCGAGCTATGGTGGCCGAGCTATGCTAAAGCTGGCCGATGCTGAGGCTGGCCGAGCTATGCTGGCCGAGCCATGCTGAAGCTGGCTGATGCTGAGGCTGGCCGAGCTATGGTGGCCGAGCTATGGTGGCCGAGCTATGCTGAAGCTGGCCGAAGTATATTTGCCGAACTATATTTTCCGAGGCATGTTGGCCGAAGTATACTTTCTCCTCTCTTTTTATTCCATTAAATGCTGGCTAAGTCATTATGACCGTTTCTGCACCATTAAATGCTCCAGCCTATTGATTTGACTGCTGATATTAATGAGGGGGCCCTTGGGAGAACCCACGCACATGACGTGGCCCTTTTTTTTCCTCTTGTTCTCTTTCTTCATTATGAGGAGACTCTTGTTGCTAGAATGTCGCGCTAGCAGGCCAGCTGGCAAGCAGGGCATTTGGACTAGGCGCGACCCCATCGCCGATGTGAGTGGTCAACAATGCAATGACGATTTTACCCCTCATCACTAATAAATTTATTTTTTAGGTATTAGCCTTTCAAAAATTAATGATTAGGATCAATTAATTCAAGAAATTATTGAATCAACCGCTACTCTATTTTTATAATTTTTATTTTAATTTCTTAAACCTTTTATATTTGCCTATGTTCTTTGTTTTCATGTCAATTTTTTTCCCATAAATCCTATGCCTTACGGAATAACATTAGTTTAAGGTTAATAAAAATAATTGCTCAACAATAAATATTTTCGATATGTATAAATTAATTATATTTTTACTAAATAAAAAAGTACTTCAAAATATTGTATAATTGGTACATTTTATTAAAATTAAAAAAATTATAAGACCACTATTATGCCAGCTATGCGATATGTAAGAGAGTATTGGATAATATTGAAATAATATATAAAAAATTAAATATAACAAAAATGCGTATATTAAGATGGATATATGATAAAACTTTAAAAGATAGAATTAGAAATAAACATATAACAGAAATTATAGAAGTAGTCCTAATTAAAGATAAAATGAGAGAAAATCGATTACGATAGTTTGAACATATATGATGATTAGAAAAAATGATCTTTTATCAATTCATGATAAGAATAGAGGTAGAGATAGACCTAAACTAAGATGAAGAGAAATAATTAAAAAAGATATAATTATTTATAATTTGAATATCGATTTAGTTCTAACAGTGCAAGTGGAGGAAGCATATTCATGTAGCCGATCCCATGTAGATGGAAAAACGCTTAGATGAGTTGAGTTGAGTTGAATTAAGTATTTATATTTATCAGCATAGAATTATTTATCTATCAAATAATATTTTAAATTTTTATTTATATAACTTATTTAAAATAATTAATATATATATATTTAAATAAATATATTTATTTATTATTTAAATATTTTAATAGCAATAGTAATAATAATTTAATCAAATATTTTATTAAAATAATTTTTAGTTGACAGCACTCAAATTGATCAATGAGCTGAATGCTTTTTTCCTATCTTTCGTTTTATTTTACAAAAAAAGAGGTTAGAAAATGAAACAGCAAATCCCAAGTTTGGCTTTTCTAAGAGACCAAAATGATAGCTATTATAATATTAATAGGCTACTTTCAAATTAACTATGGTTGGAAAAGGTCATTATTAAGATTTTTAATTAATAAATAGTAGATTCTAATTACAATATGTTTGGTCATGTTGCCGCAGAAATCCGTTCTCCGACTTGGGTGCAGCCAACCTCTGGATCCGGACGCTATCTTTCGTCTGGGTGGACCTCCAAAATAGTCTTCATGCAGAGAATGTTGGGGGTGGCTCTTACTAAAGATCCTGACACCCAAGTCAGTGAAGATTCACAGTAAGCAGATATGAGGAGAAGGCTCTTGCAGAAGAGTCCCTCAAGAATGGCCTCTTAAGGAGCCGTGAGCTCTGCTTGAGCTTCAATGAAGTTTTTAGTAAAAGAGTGAGCGTACTGAAGAATTTTTGGATAGGGTATTTATAAGTTGCTGGTGTGATGGCAAGCAATTACCTGACTTCTTGGGCGTGTCGCAAGGAATCAAAAACCATCATGATTCGAATCTGATTCGATTCAAATTTGTTATGAGGCCGATAGCACTCGAATATAGTTAGTTAGAGGATCAATGGCTAGAGAGGCTAGCTGATGGTTTGAGATTCGGTGAT
The DNA here is from genome assembly GCA_900491605.1 of Calamus simplicifolius. Classification (NCBI taxonomy): domain Eukaryota; kingdom Viridiplantae; phylum Streptophyta; class Magnoliopsida; order Arecales; family Arecaceae; genus Calamus; species Calamus simplicifolius. The sequence continues at coordinate 680,199 of UESW01004298.1, forward strand.
TTATAGGCTCTAGGCCACATTCGGCATTATTGGCTTTATTCCCCACTTAGGATGGTTAGGGAACCATGTGGTTGGAATCTTGTTAGATTATCATGAATTTAAATTTTTCCGCACTTGGCCCTTTTTTTCTACTTTGGGGAAAACACTTTGGGAATCAAGCGATCAGGGCCGTTCATCGTGATGATAGATAACGAGCACACTTGGGCTAGGTGTGGAGGTAGCTCGGTTCGACAGAAGTTTAAGGATTCCTTGATTATGCTAAGGAGTAAAAGTAACTCATTCTGACTGAAGCACGGGAACAGCTCGATCCGATCGAGGAATAGGAGCAGCACGGTCTGGCCGAAGTATAAAGATAGCTCGGTCTGGCCGAGGTATAAGGATAACTCGGTCTCGCTAAGATGTATTGGCTTTGTCTTTTTTGAGACGCGATAACTGGCGGATCAGAAGTCGAAAGTGATCCTAACCTTTTCGTTGTGCGCATGGATATTTGATGTAATGATGATTTTACCCCGCATCACATGCCACCCACTCTCTAGTCCGAAGTGTAAATTCGGGCATAAGGAGTAGAGTTCCAGATGATTTTATTCGAATGGGGGATTTGACTTTGAAGAGGTGCGAAATGGTGGCTTCATAAATGCCATGTCGCCATAACATCATTTTTCTCAGTGGATGAAACAGAAAAACCCTCGTTTCTGGCAAATGACAATCAAGGGAGCAACATATGGCAAGTCCCCGCACTTAAGGCATTCGAGCTGGCAATTTGAAGATTTGGGGATCCTCGCCGATGGTGCATTGTATTTCTGCTAGGACGGTTTAAAAAGAGGGTTGAGGAGAACTATCCCTATCACGCTATTTCCTTGCTTATTCTCCAAATATTTGTTTCTCAAGACTCTTGTGCTCCTCGTTGAAGCATGTTCCTCTCAACTCGGAAGTATGAAAGGCTCGGGTGATATGGCTTCTGTGATGACCTCAGAGGATTTGGATAGAGTCCGTCGAAGGTATAGGATTCCTCGGGACATTGTTCTACGGTTACCAAAACATGAACAGAGGGTCTTAGAGCAGCCTGAGTATGTGATCTTCTTTTTCGAAGAGAGTTTGAGAGCGGGTCTCCGGTTCCCCATCCACCTGTTGGTGAAGGAGATAATGAGGTTTTACAACATATGTCCAATGATGGTGACTCCAAACAGTTAGCGAAATATTGTCGGATTCATATCAATGTGCAGCCGCGTCGGGATAACAGCGACGTTTCTTATGTTCTGAATTATGATGGGTAGTGGGTCGTGCCTGGCACGACACGGCCCAGGCCCATCGGACATGGCCCGTTAAAAATTTTTGGCGGCCTGGCACGGCACATGGCTCATCATGGGCGTGCCTGTTCCGGCCCACCATGAGGCCCAGCCTTGGACTCCAGCATCCCCCTTGGCCTTGGACTCCAGCGTCCCCTCGGCCTCAGACTCCAGCATCCCCCTCGGCCTTGGACTCTAAGGTCCCCTTCAGCCTCGGACTCCAGCATCCCCCTCGGCCTCGGACTCCAATGTCTCCTTCGACCTCGGACTCCAATGTCTCCTTCGACCTCGGACTCCAAGGTCCCCCTCGGCCTTGGACCTCAGAGCCCCCTTTGGCCTCGGCTTCAGAGTCTTTTATGGCCTCAGCACCTACAACCGCCATGTGGCCAACTAACCGTCTATTACCGCCACATGACCCACTAACCACCTACGGTCGCACATGGTCACTACCAGATACGATGCACACCTAACAAGACTAGGCCTACCTACCACCTATGGCACCATGCCAGGCAGAGGGCTGGCAGGCAGGGCCACCCCTGACAAACTTAGGGATGGTTGCAACCTATCCCTGTTAGTCTGGCTGCCTATCCTCTACTAGATGATAATGTCTCGGTTACAGCAACTTTCCAAAAGCGGGTAAAGGGGACTTCCGGATAGGTATAAGAACCTTCGCTCATAACGAGAGAAGTGATCTAAACTCCAAGTGACTCGACTAACTCTTTTAGTCATTCATTCATTACTATTTTCTAGGTCACTCACTTGAGCGTCAAAGGGTCCCCACTGGCGCAATCGGTCCCTGGGGACTTTCTTGCAAGATTCTCGATCGAGGAAGAGACACCATAAGATTTTTGAACCCCTATTCATCATCCTTCGGATCCTCTTCTTTACCTGACGTTCGAAGAACATGATTTGGCAGCAACGGATTGGTGTGCCAGGTAGGGGAAGAGAGGTAGAAACCTTCGAACTAGTTAGCTGCAGGCTTCCCGCCAAAAATCTGATGCGTATCGTAGCGCAACGATTAAAACACCTTAATTTCACTATTAGAATAGTGAGAGTAAGGGATCGATTCCACAGGGACTTTAGCGATTATCTTGAAATAAATTTATAAATTTAACTAATTAGATAATTAGTAGTGCAAAATAATCAAGATATGGTCTATCTTATAAGAGCACGGCCCGTACCCATAGATCACGGCCCGTCCCTTTTAAGAATAGATCAGTCTAAAATTATTTCACTTAAATATAATTTAATAACAATTAAACATGAATAGAAACTTTATTTCATATTTAATTAAAAAGTTATGACATTAAGAAGCAACAAGAAAATAAATTCTTCCTAAACCAAATCAAAGACTGAACCGGTTGAAGACTGAAATCCTCTCTGCAGACGCCTCCAAGAAGAACATTCAGAACCACAGACCATGAATAACATGGCTCCAAGAAGAGGAGATCACGGCACGAACAGAATCTTCTCCACAGCAGAACAGACGCCTGGGAAGACCTCCTGCAGACTCCAAGCCGCCTGGAACAGATCTTCTTCAATCCACAGATGGAACAGAGCACCTTCTCACCATTGGAACAGAGCTCCCTCTCACTGGAAGATTGAGGAAGAACAGATCTCCTCGAATCCACGGATGATTCCCCCTTAGCTCCCCTCCTTGCTGCTATTTGTAGAAGATGCGGCCCAGACGCGGAGAAGACGATTCTGTTTACAGAGACGACGCGAGAAGCAACGAAGAGAAATCTTGAAATATCAATAAAATCAAAATTCCTTCCATATGAATTTATTTTCTAATTTGATAACTTCCTATCTAATTTATTCCTTAATTGGTGGAGGAAAAATATTGAATTTGAATAGGAGAAGAATCGGGAGAGAAATAAGGAATGAGAAGACGATGAAGTCGGCACTGGTTTGCCGACTTTGCTTTAAAATACATGCTAAATCCTTATAAAATCAATTCCGAGCTCGTTTTAAGTCCGATTTGAGTGCCGTTTGCGTCATTAAATTTCTAAAATTGAGCTCTTTAAATTGATAAGGTTTTACCTAAAATATTATATAAAATATTAAAATATTAAATAATAATACGTTGAATTATTAATTAATAGGTTTATGATAATTATTTATGCGTTTATCACTCCCCCCAACTTGAATCTTACTCATCCTCGAGCAAATAAGAAATTTAGAAATATGTACCAAGCTAGTCCAAGAATTGATAGTTATCTTACAGTTCTTCTTAAAAATTTTTGGTTAGATCATAAGGGAGGTACTTCATTGGATTATTAAGTTTACCCATTTAGTGATAAAGTGTAGTCCATAAGAATTTATAGAAGTCTTCCTTCACCAACTTTCCACTTCTCTAATTAAGTCTTCTAACTTAATTTGGGTTGGGTGTAATGTCTTTTGTACTTTGGTTATCTTATTTATTTATTTATTTGTAAAGTCAGTGCAATGTCCTAACCCCTTGCTTTCTAATTAACCCTTGTAGCGAGCTTTAGGCCAATGGCTCCCAAACCAATTGGTTTTAGGGCATTAGGTGTAAAACACCCCTCGGACTTACTGACTCGAGTCAAAAAGGCTTTAGGTAGGACTGACTCTACTTAGGTTCTTTTACATTCTCACCTTTTTACGCGAACAACATCACTTTCTTAGGTGACGGGGCCCGGTTACTCAGTGAAAGATGCTAAGAACCTAATTTATTAACTTTAAGAGAGATTTTTTTTTTAAAATAACATTTTCACCCATACCCTTATTAAGTAGATTGTACTATTAAGATCAGTGGTCAGGAGGGTCTGAAATTATTCTAAAAATTTTTCTGGGCTAAACCCTACCTTTTATTAGGTTTTCTTAATAATTTATTCCTCAGTATCTCAAAAATAATCTAACCATTAATTCATTAATAGACTGCTTGATTAACTTCAAATCGAGACAGAATTTGGTACACACATCTGATTATAGTTTTACTCGAGGATTTACTTATTCTTTTCCTCCCCCCAACTTAATTTCCATTGTCCCTAATGGAAGAAAAATTAATTTCAAGGAAAGATACTACCTGGTAGAGTATTTGAAGGTTGGAGTTTCATTGTTGCCATCTTCTTTCAATCTGCTTCTGTTGCTCTTCTCTGGTCATACTAAAAGAACATACTAAAAGAACAGAAAGTTAAAAATAACTAATAAACTGGGTTGCCTCCCAAGAGCGCTAAGTTTAAAGTCTTCAGCCAGACTGTGCTACTTATTATGATAATGTTGGGTTCACAAGATCAATTGATTCAACAACTTCTCCATCATTAATTTCTTCTATATATGGTTTCAAACGTTGGCCATTTACTTTGAATGTATTTCCTGCTTGGGGTCTTTAAGCTCTACAGCTCCATGGGGAAATACTTGAGTTACTATAAAAGGTCCATTCCATCGTGAACGAAGTTTTCCANACTGGGTTGCCTCCCAAGAGCGCTAAGTTTAAAGTCTTCAGCCAGACTGTGCTACTTATTATGATAGTGTTGGGTTCACAAGATCAATTGATTCAACAACTTCTCCATCATTAATTTCTTCTATATATGGTTTCAAACGTTGGCCATTTACTTTGAATGTATTTCCTTGCTTGGGGTCTTTAAGCTCTACAGCTCCATGGGGAAATACTTGAGTTACTATAAAAGGTCCATTCCATCGTGAACGAAGTTTTCCAGGGAAAAGGTGTAATCTTGAATTGTAAAGCCATACTTTTTGATTTGGTTCAAAAATTTTTCTACTAATAAATTTGTCATGATATGCTTTGGTTCGTTCTTTATAAATTTTTGAGCTCTCATATGCCTCATTTCGTAGCTCTTCTAACTCATTCAATTGGAGTTTTCTATTGACACCTGCATTTTTCATATCATAATTAAATTGCTTGATAGCCCAAAATGCACGGTGTTCTAATTCTACAGGTAAATGACAGGCTTTTCCAAATACGAGCCTGTAAGGAGACATTCCTATGGGAGTTTTAAATGCAGTACGATAAGCCCATAATGCATCATCCAAACGTTCTGACCAATCTTTCCTATCAGGTCTCACCGTTTTCTCAAGGATATTTTTAATTTCTCTATTTGATATTTCAACTTGGCCACTAGTTTGGGGATGATAAGGTGTAGCTACCTTATGAGTAATTCCATATTTGTTCATTAATCCTTCAAAGTGTCTATTCGTGAAATGTGTACCCCCATCACTAATTATAGCCCTTGGGCATCCAAAACGACTAAGGATATTATGCTGAATAAACTTGATTACAACTTTATGATCATTGGTTCGAGTTGCCATGGCTTCAATCCATTTTGACACATAATCAACTGCCACTAGAATGTATTCAAATCCAAAAGAGGAAGGAAATGGGCCCATAAAATCAATACCCCATACATCAAAAATTTCTACAACCAAGATAGGGTTTAGGGGCATCATGTCTTTTCGAGATATATTTCCTGTTTGTTGACATTGGAGACAATTACGGCTAAATTCATGTGCATCTTTAAAAAGAGTTGGCCAATAAAACCCACTTTGCAGTACCTTTGCTGCAGTTTTCTTTCCACTAAAATGTCCTCCACAGGCAAGAGAATGACAGAAGTTAAGTATACTTTTGAATTCACTTCGGGAACACATCGCCTAATCACCTGATCTGAACAGTACTTAAATAATTCAGGGTCTTCCCAAAAGTAATATTTGATTTGTGAGAAAAATCTATCTTTTTCTTGTTTTGTCCAGTGGGAAGGTACTTTTCCTGTTGCCAAATAATTCACAATGTGGGCAAACCAGGGAAGACTGCTATGGGAAATTGAGAATATTGCTCATCAGGGAACCTATCTCTGATTATTTCTTTATTGTATTCCACTGAGATCCTAGAGATATGATCTGCTACCATATTTTCAGAACCCTTCTTATCTAAGATTTCTAGATCAAATTCTTGTAGTAGAAGGATCCATCTAATTAGTCTGGGTTTTGTATCCTTTTTTGATATAAGATGCCTCAACGCTGCATGATCTGAATAAACTAAAACTTTAGACCCTAACAGATATGATCTAAACTTTTCTAGGGCAAACACAACTGCTAGTAATTCTTTTTCAGTGGTAGTATAGTTCATTTGTGCATCTGAAAGAGTTTTGCTAGCATAATAAATTACATGGGGTTCTCGATTGAGTTTCTGTCCTAGAACTGCCCCTACAGCATAATCAGAAGCATCACACATGATTTCAAAAGGTATGGTCCAATCTGGGGGCTTGATAATGGGTGCAGTGGTCAAAGCAGTTCGAAGGATGTTATAGGCTGTTAGACAATCTTTATCAAAATTAAAAGAACTATCCTTGGTCAACAAATTACACAATGGTCGAGAAATTTTACTGAAATCTTTGATGAACGTCTATAAAAACCAGCATGACCAAGGAAAGATCGTACTTGTTTAACTGAGGTTGGGGGTAGATTTGAGATCAATTCAACCTTGGCTTTATCAACCTCAATACCTCTCTCTGAAACAATGTGTCCAAGCACAATTCCCTCACGAACCATAAAATGGCTCTTCTCCCAACTTAGGACTAAATTCATTTCCATACATCGTTTCAGTACCTTAGTCAAGTTCTCGAGGCAGCTATCAAATGATGCACCAAAGACTGAAAAATCATCCATAAATACTTCCAAAAATTGACCAATCATATCAGAAAATATGGCCATCATACATCGTTGAAAAGTGGCTGGTGCATTACAAAGACCAAACGGCATACGTCTAAAGGCAAATGTTCCAAAGGGACAAGTGAAGGTGGTCTTTTCTTGATCTGCAGGAAATACTGGGACTTGATTGTATCCTGAATATCCATCTAAGAAACAAAAGAAACTTTGTCCCGCTAGCCGTTCTAGAATTTGATCGATAAAAGGCAAAGGAAAGTGGTCTTTCCTAGTCACGGCATTCAACTTTCGATAATCTATACACACTCTCCAACTAGTTGATGTGCGAGTAGGAATTGATTCGCCCTTTTCATTTTTAATCACGGTAATACCCGATTTTTTAGGTACTACTTGGATTGGACTGACCCATTGGCTATCTGAAATTGGATAAATGATACCAGCATCAAGCCATTTTACTACTTCTTTCTTAACAACATCCCTCATGTTTGGATTTAGCCTTCGTTGCATGTCTCTATGTGGTTTGGCTTCAATTTCACTATGAATATGGTGCATGCAAACGGAAGGGTCAATTCCCTTAAGATCAGCTATTGTCCATCCAATTGCCTCTTTATGTTCTTTAAGTACATCTACCAATTTATCTTCTTGCTCAGAGGTTAGGGTAGATGCAATGATTACTGGAAGGGTATCATTGGGTCCAAGGAATGAATATTTTAAGTCATCTGGAAGAGGTTTCAATTCTAGTTGGGGTGGTTCTTCCAAGGATGGTATTAAAGGACTTGGTTTAGTTGGAAGTGGTTCATATTTTATAGTCCAAGGAGGGATGGTGTCGAACTTAGGTGGTTCTAATAACATGTTTATCTCTTTGGTATACTCATCAATATCAAAGTCATCTATTCCAAAATGTGTAAGACATGTTTGTAAAGGATCCGAATCAATCAAACTTTGGAATTTCTTATCTACTACTTCCTCTATCATGTTTACTTCATTTAAATCATACACAGGTGGTCCTTGGGAAGCATTAAAAATATTTAATCTCATCTTCTTGTTTCCAAAAGATACATCCATCACACCTGTTCTACAATTTATACATGCATTAGCGGTAGCTAGAAAAGGTCTTCCAAGGATGATGGGAATTTGGTTAGGATTACACTAGATTCCATATCTAACACAAGGAAGTCGACAGGAAAATAGAATTCATCTACCTTTACTAATACATCTTCCAATATTCCACGAGGTTCTTTGACTGATCTATCTGCCAATTGTAGTGTTATCGTTGTGGGTTTCAACTCTCCAAATCCAAATAACTCATACACTGAACTTGGGAGAAGGTTTACACTCGCACCCAAATCTAGTAATGCTTTCTTGATTGTGAAGTTTCCTATGACACATGATATAATCGGGGTACCAGGATCTTTTAGTTTGGGTGGGGTTATTTGCTGAACAACTGAGCTGACTTGCTCAGTCAAATGGATCTTTTTTGGTATTTGTGACTTTGCTTTCCATTTTTGTGTGCATAGATCCTTCAAAAATTTGGCATAAGCTGGAACTTGCTTGATAGCATCGAGAAGAGGTAAGTTTATTTGGACTTGCTTAAATAACTCCAGCATCTCATTCATTTTTATATTCTTCTTATATGAAGACAAAGGAGATTCTAAAGCACTAGGAATGGGGCTTTAGGTGTGATTGCTTGATCATTGAATTCCTTTTCTTCTTCATTTCTTCTCTTTTCTGGTTTAGCCACTTCTAATTTCTGGGTTGGTTCAGGTGGGTTCAATGTTTTTCCACTTCTTAGGGTCATGACTGATTTAGCATGTTCTGGGAATTTGTCAGGACTATTGGAACCTCAGCCATGAATTGTCCTTTCAGTTGTCGATAGGCTGACTAGGTAACTTACCTTCCTCCCTTCTACTGAATGCTGTGGCTAATTGACCTATCTGAGTTTCTAGTTTTGCAATAGATTGTGTGTGGGAGTGAAGGATTTGGGTATTCATTTCTAGCCCTTTCAATGCTTGTAACACTTTGTTTTTGAAAGTAGGATGATTATTCGGTGGAGGTTATGGGATGTTTGGATATTGTGAATATGGCATGCTTCTAAAATTGGTTTCTTGATAATTAGGTCTGATCAATGAATTGGCTACAGGTTGAGGTTTCCAAGAAAAATTTAGGTAATTTCGCCAACCAGGATTGTAAGTATTTGCAAATGGATCATTTCCTATTCTAGGAGCCAATCGGGTTTGGGCTTGGTGGGCTTGCTCTTGAACAAGTTCAGGAAATTGGTATGCAGCTGGACATTCACCTATAGAATGGGTTGGACTCGAACAAATTATGCAGACCTCATGTAATTGAGTAGATGGGGAAGAGATGTTTTCAACTTGTAGAATTCGGTCAAGTTATGGGATAATTCATCTACTTTAGTATAGATATCTGTAGAATGACCTATTTCATATATTTCACCTCTTTTAGGTCCTATGGGAGGGTCTCGACGAGCAACTGACATGTGATGTAATAAATTCTCACTCAATGTCTCAAAGAGTTGCCAAGCTTCATGTTTATTTTTTAACATAAATGTCTCACCACATGAAGCATCAACCATTTGCCGATGCTTTTCTGATAAACCATCATAAAAGCACTGAACCAGTTGCCATTTGGGTATGGCATGATTTGGACATTTTCTAATCAGATCCTTGAATCTCTCCCATGTCTCATGGAATATTTCTCCATCTATTTGGAAAAAACTTGTTATGGCTTTTCTAATCTGATTCGTTTTTCCTATAGAAAATATTTCTTAAGAAACTCTCTTTGAAGATGATCCCAAGTTGAAATTATAACAGTGTCTAATGAATTTAACCAATACTTGGCTTTATCTTTTAGGGAAAAAGGGAATAACTTAAGCCTAAGTGCATCATCAGAGAAATTTTGAATCTTGACAGTTGAGCAAATTTTAAGAATTCATCTAAGTGTTTGTAGGAATTTTCAAGAATTTGTAAGTCCATAGAAAGATGGTAACATTTAGATTACACTTGACTTAATTTCGTATTGGACAGCCTCTACTGGAGGCACTTAAATGCAGGGAGAGTAGGTATACCTTGAAGGAGTGAAATACTCTTTTAACTGTCGTGGTTAATTATTTTCGTTATTAGGATCCATAATTCTGAGTCTGTTTGCTCTAATAGTTCTTTCTATCTCAGGATCTAAGGGTATAAGGTTGGGTTGCAATGATCGATGACCAAGCATACACCTTAATAATGACTCTAAAGCAAACAATAATTCAGTTATATTATTATTATTATTTTATTATTTTATTATTATTATTATTATTATTATTATAGAAGAAGAAGAGGGAGATTCTAAAGAAAATACCCTAAAAGATTCCTAGAGCTAAGAGCAATGAATAATTTAATTAGGGTTTAATGATTCTTAGCAATCAAGTTAACAAAGATTAGACTCTCTATTCTAGATTTACCTTAGATCTAGACAACTCTTAACTTTCAAGACCGCCTTGGAGCCCTCCAAGTCAAAAATTAGCTGATCAACTAGCCAGTTAAGGATAAGGTCAGTGGGGGTCCCCCCGTTGCTTACTAGGTAGGCGAACGGAACCAATTAAGTAACCACTTTCCTTTCCTTTTCTAGACACCAGTTAAGCAGTCAATCTCGACCCGGTCAAACTCTTTTGGGTGCCTTGTCCTATTGAGCTCAAGTTCCTTAGGGGCTGACGTCTAATTAATTTTAGAGTTAAAGGTTTGGGTTAATGAAGAATGAAGTATGTGGTTTGTGGGCTAAGGAAGGGTGATGAAATCCCCACCTTATCTTGATTAGGGGTTTGTGCCCTTAAAGTTAATTATGAAAATGCTATGCAACAATCAGATGTCCAGCTCTTGAAATTATCAAACAAAATTAATCTAATTACTTTTTTTAAAAATTTTTGTGATTAGGTTTCTAATTTCCTAATAAATTATGAGGTGTCAATAGAGGAATTTTGAGTTTTGCAGAAAATAAATTTACCTAAGTCAATCTAAGCATAAAAATAAAATATTTTTTTATATTTTTTATTTTTATTTTTATATAAATTTTTTTATTTTATTTCCTTAAATTAATTATATTTTATGAAAGGTGTCTTAGGGTTTTCTTTCAGGCTTTTTTTTAAGGTAAGTTAATTAAAAGAAAATTAGGTTAAAAGTGGATTTGTAACAAGAAGGAAAGTAATAAATTTTCTCTTTTTTATGTTAAAAAGAAAATATGCAATTCTAACAAATAAGGTAATAAAATAAAGAGACAATAACTATTCAAAAATTAAGAAAAAATTAAGAGAAAATTAATCTATTTTTTATATTTTTTTAATTTTTATTTTTTTTTCAAAATAACACACTTAAGTCTCCAGCAACGGCACCAAAATCTGATGCATATCGTAACGCAACGATTAAAACACTTTAATTTCACTAATAGAATAGTGAGAGTAAGGGATCGATTCCACAGGGATTTTAGCGATTATCTTGAAATAAATTTATAAATTTAACTAAATAGATAAGTAGCAGTGCAAATAATCAAGATATGGTCTATCTTATAAGATCACGAATCAGTCTAAAATTATTTCCACTTAAATATAATTTAATAACAATTAAACATGAATAGAAACTTTATTTCATATAAATTAAAAAGTCATGACATTAAGAAGGCAATAAGAAAGTAATAAATTCTTTCTACACCAAACCAAAGATGGGATGGAGCCTTTATCAGCCTCCACGATCCACGAACAGAGGCATGGATGGAATCTTCTCTACAGCTCCACGGATGCAACGCCTGGACTGAACTCTCTCTCACGGCTGGAACGGAGACATAAATAAAAGCTCTCCAAGCCTGGAATAGAGCACCTTCTCACGGCACCACGAACGGAACAGAGTGTCTCCACGCACCACAGACAGATGTAGGTCCTCGGACGGACACCTCCAGATGAGTTCCCCCTTTGCTGCTATTTGTAGAAGCCCGGACGCGGCCTAGACGTGGCTCAGACGCAATCCAAGCGTCTGTTTCCATATCAGATGCAAGCAGGATGCAGACAACGCGGCATGGAGAAAATCCCGAAGAAATAACGAATAAAATCAAAATTCCTTCCATATGAGTTTAATTCTTCCAATTTGCTACTTTCCTATTCAATTTATTTCTTAATTGGTGGAGGAAAAGATTGAATTTGATTAGGAGAAGAATCGTGCACTGGGTTTGCCGACTTTGCTTTAAAATGCATGCTAAATCCTTATAAAATTAATTCCGAGCTTGTTTTAAGTCCGATTTGAGTGTCGTTTGCGTCGTTAAATTTCTAAAATTGAGCTCTTTAAATTGATAAAGTTTTACCTAAAATATTATATAAAATATTAAAATATTAAATAATAATAGGTACATTGAATTATTAATTAATAGGTTTTGTGATAATTATTTATGTGTTTATCATAATGCATGCTCAATCTCCTCAAACCTCCCTTCGATAGCAAATATAGCGCGATAGTGCTCTGAATGACTTTGCAAGTTATGTAATAAATCCTTCCTAATACGAAGCCAATCCTTCTCTCCAAATCCCAGCAAGTCAGCTATTGCTCTAAATCCGCAGTTGCCGTTAGCTTTAACATCCTTGATATGTTGGATGAACGGCCTCAACCCATCTGAAATTTGATCAATATAGATTGTTGGCTTATATGACCGGGTTCGCTGACGAGAAACCTGCAAACCATTACGAATGAATTAGATGGTAAACAATCGCTTTGTAATAACAAATGGTACAGGGTTCAGAAGTTGCCGGCATGTGCCGGCACGTGTCCGGCACATACCGGCATGGGGTCCGGAAGTTGCTGGCATGTGCCGGCACGTACCGACACATACCGGCATGGGGTTCGAAAGTTCACTACAAGAGAAAAAAATATTGTGATGCCCAAATGCGTCGCTAATGTGTCGCTAAACGTGCTATTGCGATGCAATAGCGACGCAATGACGGCATCGCTCAGATGATCGTCGCAATGTCAATTTGTCGCAATTGCGTCGCTTCATAGCGACTCTCTGCGATGCATCAATGCGTCGCAATATTGCGACGCATCCTAAATGCGTCGCTAATTTAAAACTAATTTTTAATATTTAATATTATTATTAAATATTGCGACGCATTTAATTGCGTCGCAATATAGCGATGCATTTAGTTGCATCACAATATTTAATAATAATATTTTAGATATAATAACGATGCAATTTGCATCGCTAATGCGTCGCTAATTAAATTTTTTTTAAAATATTGCGATGCTAGGTCATTATGTCGCAATATTTAATAATAATATTTTAGATATATTAGCGATGCAATTTGAGTCGCTAATGCATTGCTAATTAATTTTTTTTAAAATATTACGATGCTAGGTCATTGCATCGTAATATTTAATAATAATATATTTTAGATATATTAGCGATGCAATTTTAGTCGCTAATGCATCGCTAATTAAAAAAAATATTGCGATGCCAGGTCATTGCTTCACAATATTTAATAATAATATTTTGAAAATATTAGCGATACAATTTCAGTCGCTAATGCATCGTTAATTATTTTTTTAAAAAAATAAAATATTAAAAATTAAAAAGGTTAATACAATTTCGTTACATTTAAATATTGATTGAAACATTCTTCACTCATATTGATCCAAACAATAATAATTCAATTTCTAAAAATAATTAATATATTAAAATTTTGAAGTTTTTATGTACAAAATATAAAAAGTAAAAAAAAATACATCAAGAATCCGCACGATCACGTGGAGGCTGGAAACCCTGCGACATGCGGCTAACCATATCCTGCAACTGACGCATCTGATCTCGCACAACTACAAGCTCCTGCTGATGGCCTCGTATACGCTGCTCGAACTCGTGCTCGACCTCCTGCCGAACCTCCTGACGAACGTCCTGCCGAACCTCCTCTGTAATAGATCTCCGAATGTCGTCTAAACGCTCGGTAGGAATATCACCAGAATATCGCGAGCTGGAGGCCTGATGGGGAAAATATGCAGAAGCTCTAGTGCCCAGACCATAGACCCTGCGGTCTCGCGGCTGGGCACCAACAGCCTCCAAAAACACATGTCGACTCTCCTCTGCTGAGAGTTCGACGGGCGTACCCCCATCAGTGGAGTCGACCTGCGATGCTTGGGAGCGAAGCTCCTCGACTCGTGTCTTTGAATTATAAAATCAACAATAAATGAATCAATAAATTTCTCTAAATAAAATTTTAGAAATTAAACAGATACTACATAAAGCTAATTTCTTACCGCAACCTTCCGTGATCGCGTATCGACCCAGGAACCGTCCCTCCTAGTGTGTGTCGCCCTGAATAGACGAAACTCACCAGGATCTCCGCCCTCCTGCTCAGACTATAACAATAAAAAAATTGATATTAATGTAAATATTTGTAAATAACTAAATTAGTAATTAAATTATTTATGTTTCTTACCATACGGCGTCTGTGCTCCTAAATCGAAATGGAGCCCGAAGTGTGGCGGGAGAGACCCGTGCCAGGACCACCCCTCTCGGATCGACGGTTCATGCTGGCTGATGCGGACCTCCTGCGCCAGCCATCGGACTGCTAGGCTGCCACTCGTGCCAAATACCCTCTGGCACATGCGTAGGACGCTGACCCGATGACCTCCAACGATGAAGCATGTCGGAGTATCGGCATCCCGTAAGAGCCTCCCATGCTGCCCTAATGGCATCATGGCTGGCAGGGTCCCACGTAAACTTTTTCTGCATTAAAATAAACAGTTAGTTTCAGAATTTATTAAGATTAAGAAATTTTATATCAGTGATAAATTGTATTTAATAAGTTTACCTGAAACTCAGAAAAATAAAACTCCCTCGTGGCTGCAGATACATGGCGCCAATCGTAGCCACTGGGATCTGCACGCCTCTGAAATACGGAGCTGATGTGGCTGGATACATGATGCTGCTCAATAAATCTATTTAAAAAATACATGTTTATAAGTAATTGACTTAAAAATATAAACATATATTTTTAATTAGTATATACTTATAGCCCATGAGCATCCAATCGAAGTACGGTGCGGCCGATGGTGGAAGAACTCTCGGAGGTATGTGCCGATCGGCTGGATGGTAATACCAATGCAGGATCACCCGAAGGCTGTGCGATGTATGGAGATCCGAACTCTCTATCTCCGAAGCTCGTGTGATCTGATGCAGCAGGGCTACATCCCTGCTCACTCCGTATGTCATCGGTAGATCTACCTCTGCCCGTCATACTGAAAATACTAAAGATTCATGCAATTAAATTATGATTAATGATTGACTATGTAAAAATTTAACACTTATAAAATAAAGTTGAATTTAAAAAAACCTCTATGTTTAATCGTTGTCATTTGTTTCATGAAATGTTGGTTAAACATCTGATGCTGTATCGGACTGCGATTCAGTTTCATTATCATCGGAAGGAAACTGAACATTTGCATCCGCAATTTCTTGGACATCACCATTTGGATCTCTAAGTGATGTTTCAGGAGCCCTTGTGTCGTCCTCAATTGCATGCATTTCCATCTCATCCTCTTGAAATGCAGAGCACTCGGCTGATTGACTTGATGCACTCTCCTCTAATACGATTGTTGAACGTGGGACGATTTTAGAAACAGCCCACCAATCTCGCTAGTCATTGTGCAAACTTGGATATCCGTAGTAAAATACTTGCTAAGCTTGGGATGCAAGGATGAATGGGTCATATTTCTGCAATCTTCGTCGATGGTTCACTTCAACCAAATTGTAGTCATTATGAACCCTTTTTGCCCATAGGAACTGTCGGATCGAACCAATTGCAACGAAACAATACGGTTCATTTCATAGGCCAACCGGGATATTCAACTTCAACCACCTCTACTAACTTTCCGTAATAATCCTGCATATTTGCTCCAACACTTTCTCCTTTAACACACACGCTCCAGTTCTGCGTGCCTCTTGAAGCTGCTAATCGTTCAATCTGAAATTTGTACCCATTAACAAAATAGCCAGTAGAGGTTGTTACGGTCTTCAATGGCCATTGCGATAGACATTTAATGAAAATATTATCGGTTGTGGACCATGGATCGTTTACCTATAAATTAATAAGCTATTCACGACCAATTCAAAAAATAAAAGCCATTATTAAAATTTTTTGAGTGATACTACTCACAAATTCATAAAACCAGTAAGCGAACTCCGTTTCTAACTTCTGCCCAATTGCAACTTGACTGATGTCGGGATTCATCTATCGTTGTCTATCACAATACATCCTTATGGGATGATAAGGATTAAAACTTATGTTAGCAATTAAATATTGTGGTATATTGTAATTTAAATTAGAAGTTCCAATTAAGCATTGAAGTATACACTTACTCAATATATGGATCGACTTCTCTACAGTTCATTAGGATGTAATAATGTGCTGCATTATACTCCATATCGCTAAGATTTCTTGACTTCTGCCCCCCAAATGAACGGCCGATACCTTTAAAAATTGATATTCTACCATCATTATGTTCTCCTTCGTCCACACATACGTCATCGTTACGACCAAGATTTTGGCTCCTCGTGTGGACGTGACCCTCAAAGTAATGTGAGGCAAAAGCTGAAACTTCTTCGACCAAGTGTGCATTGCATATAGAACCTTCAACCCTTGTCTTATTACGCACATTATTTTTTAACTTCTTAAGGTACCTATATGTAAAGTTGAGACCAAAAATTAACCAATTTTCTCGTAATGAAATAATATTTGAAATGTCAACATGTCTTAATGATGTATATATTTACCTCTCGAAAGGATATATCCAGCGATACTGCACGGGACCAGCTATGCTCGCTTCGTATGGCAAGTGAACCAGTAAATGCTCCATTGAGTCAAAAAAATTGGAAGAAAATATTCGCTCCAGCTTGCATAAAATAATTAGAATTTCCTCCTCAAGCCTTGCCATGGATGCAGAAGTAATGACTGCGGCAGATAACTCCTTGAAGAACAAGCTGAGCTCCGTCAATGCCTTCCAGACATGGTGCGGAAGCAACTCACGAAAAGCTATAGGCAATAACCGTTGCATGAAAACATGGCAGTCGTGACTCTTCATGCTGAACAACTTGAGCTTATGCATGTCCACACACCTACCGATATTTGAGGCATAACCTACTTTGAAATTAGCTAATCTAAAGAGTTATGGTTAATGAGCTAAATTAGTTGACCTAAATAGCTAAGCTAATTCAGCTCGACCTATCTAAAGAGTTTTGATTGATGATCTAAAGAGCTAAGGTTGATGGTCTATTTTGAAATTTAGCTAAGGTTAATGAGCTAAATTAGTTGACCTAAATAGCTACGATTTATGAGCTAAATCAGTTGATTTAAAGAGTCATGATTGATGAACTAAATCAGTCTATCCAAAGAGCTACGACTAATGACATAAATTAATTAATTTATTAAAGTGATCATTCTCCATATAAATATATATATATATAGTAATACTATTGTGTGACCATTTGATATAGTCCTATCGAAGCAAGTATCACTTAGTATCACTATTGTGTGACATAAATTAACAGGGTGTGGAAAACCCCCCCTTTAATTTTTTTTTGGTGGCCTGGCCACCGTGGCCAGGCCAGGGCCGTGGCTGTGGCCGGAGAAGAAGAAGGGGGGGTGTGGTGGGGAAAACCCCCCCTGTTACTTTTTTTTTGTGGCCCACCGTGGCCATGCCATGGCCGGCCACGGCAGCGGCCGTTGCCGGAAACCGTGGCCGGAGAAGACGAAGGGGGGGTGGGAAACCCCCCCCCCCCGTCATACTTTTTTTTTGGTGGCCTAGCCACCGTGGCCAGGCCACGGCAGCGGCCGTGGCCGGAGAAGACGGCCACGGCCAGACTAAGGGGGGGTGGAGAAAACCCCCCATGTTATACTTTTTTTTTGGTGGCCTGGCCACCGTGGCCAAGCCACGGCCGGCCACGGCAGTGGCCGTGGCCAGAGAAGACAGCCATGGCAGGCCGTGGCCGTGGCTGGAGAAGATGAAGGGGAGCCCCCACCCCCCTGTTATACTTTTTTTTTGGTGGCCTGGCCACCGTGGCCAGGCCACGACCGGCCACGACAGCGGCCATGGCCGGAGAAGACGGCCACGGCAGCGGCCGTGGGCGAAGAAGACGGCCGCGGCCGTGGCCGTGGCCGGAGAAGACGAAGGGGGTGGGGAAAACCCCCCCCCCTAGCTGTTAATTTTTTTGGTGGCCTGGCCACCGTGACCAGGCCACGGCCGGCCACGGTAGCTGTCGTGGCTGGAGAAGACGGCCATGGCAACGGCCGTGGCCGGAGACGGCCATGGCCGTGGCCGGAGAAGACCAAGGGGTGGGTGGGGAAAACCCCCCTAGCTGTTTTTTTTTTTTGGTGGCCTGGCCACCGTGGCCAGGTGACGGCAGCAGCCGTGGCCAGGCCACGGCAGCAGCCGTGGCCAGGCCACGGCGTGGCCGGAGAAGACGGCCGCAGCCGTGGCCGTGGCTGGAACCTAGTTTTTTTTATAAAAAAAATTTAGGAGGAGGGAGGGCTTACCTTGGTCAAGAGGGGACGCCGCCAGAGTAGGGGGAGCTGCCGCCGGGGAGAGGACGGGGGGAGCCGGAGGAGCGGACGGCGGTCGTTAGGGTAAGAAGAGGAAGAAGAAGAGAAGCGGGGGGGGAGAGGGGCGGCCCGACCCAGGTTATATAGTAGTGATTAGCGACGCAAATTTGCGTCGCTAATCACTCGCTATTTTTTAAAAAAATTTATTATGGATTAGCGACGCAACAATACGTCACTAATCCATCGCTAATTTGGTTTTTTTATTATTTTATGCAAAACTTAGTGACGCAACTAATTGCGTCGCTAAGGAGTCGCTAATTTGGTGCCATATCCGGCGAAAAAATTATTTTTTATTTTCTAGAAAATTGCATCGCTAATGCATCGCAATATTTTTTTAATAATTATAACTGATAAAAATTATATTTTCTAAAAATAATTGTGATGCATGTATTGCGTCGCAATATTTTTTAAAATTTTTTATTACATTTATTTTTCTAAAAAACATTGTGACGCAATATATGCGTCGCAATATTAAAAATTATTTTCTCTGGGTAAACTATTTTTATTTTCTAGGAAATTGCATCACTAATGCGTCGTAATATTTTTTTATTAATTATAACTGATAAAAATTATATTTTCTAAAAATAATTGTGACGCATATATTGCGTCGTAATATTTTTTTTTAATTTTTATATTACATTTATTTTTCTAAAAAACGTTGCGACGCAATATATGCATCGCAATATTAAAAATTATTTTCTCTAGTAAAATTATTTTTATTTTCTTGGAAAATGCATCGCTAATGCGTCACAATATTTTTTAAATAATTCTATTTGATAAAAATTATATTTTCTGAAAATAATTACGATGCATATATTACATTGCAATGTTTTATTTTTAAATTTTTTTAAATACTTTTATTTTTCAATTTAATATTGCGATGCAATATTTGCGTCGCAATATTTGCGTCGCAATATTAAAACTTGTTTTCTTTGGGAAAATTATTTTATTTTTTGGAAAAATGCATCGCTAATGCATCGCAATATTTTTTAAATAATTATAACTGATAAAAATTATATTTTTGAAATTTTTTTACAACATTTTTTTTTAAAAATAATTGTGACGCAATATATGCGTCGCAATTTTAGTATTTTTAAAAATTTTGTGGGTTCATCCACGCGTTCAGCGCGCAGTCATGCATATCTTGCTTTGTCGCCACGACGAACTCGGCCACCTTGACGAACTTGGTCGCAATATTGTATCTGATGACCCGGCAAGCATCGCGATCGATCCGATCGGCGACGATCCGACGGTTGCGATCGATCGAAGCCATGATCGATCCCGGTCGGGGATGACCGATCTCGGACCGTTGCGATCGATCCGATCGGTGATGATCCGATGGTTGCGATCGATCGAAGCCATGATCGATCCCGGTCGGGGACAACCGATCTCGGACCGTCGCGATTGATCTGATCAGCAACGATCCGATGGTTGTGTTCGATCGAAGCCATGATCGATCCCGGTCAGGGATGACCGATCTCGGACCGTCGCGATCGATCCGATCGGTGATGATTCGACGGTTGCAATCGATCGAAGCCATGATCGATCCCGGTCGGCGACGATGGATCTCGGACCATCGCGATCGATCCGATCGGTGATGATCCGATGGTTGCGATCGATCGAAGCCATGATCGATCCCGATCGGTGATGATCAATTTGATCGACGATGATCCGATGGTTGCGATCGATCGAAGCCATGATCGATCATGGTCGGCAATGACCAATCTCAGACCGTCGCGATCGATCCGATCGGCAACGATCCGACGGTTGCGATCGATTGAAGCCATGATCGATCTCGGTCAGCGACGATAGATCTCGAACCGTCGTGATTGATCCGATTGGCGACGATCCAACGGTTGCGATCGATCGAAGCCATGATCGATCCCAGTCGGTGACAATGGATCTCGGACCGTCGCGATCGATCCGATTGATGACGATCCGACGATTGCGATCGATCGAAGCCATGATCGATCCCGGTCGGCGATGACCGATCTTGGACCGTTGCGATCGATCCGATCGGCGAAAATCCGATGGTTGTGATCGATCGAAGCCATGATCGATCCGTATCGGCGATGATCGATCTCGGACCATTCTGATCGATCCGATCGGTGACGATCCGATGGTTGTGATCGATCGAAGCCATGATCGATCTCGATCGGCGATGACGGATCTTGAACTGTCGCGACGATCCGATCGGCGACGATCCGATGGTTGCGATCGATCGAAGCCATGATTGATCCCAGTCAGCGACGACTGATCTCGGACCATTGCGATCGATTCGATCAGCAAAAATCCGACGGTTGCGATCGATCAAAGCCATGATCGATGCCGGTCGGCGATGATCGATCTCGGACCATCGCGATCGATCCGATCGGTGACGATCCGATCGGTGACGATCCGATGGTTGCAATCGATCGAAGCCATGATCGATCCTGGTCAGTGACGACCGATCTCGGAACGTCGCGATCGATCCAATCGGCGATGATCCGACGGTTGTGATCGATCGAAGCCATGATCGATGTCGGACCATCGCGATCGATCTGATCGGTGTCGACCCAAACATTGTGATCGATCGAAGCCATGATCGATCCCGGTTGGCGATGACCGATCTCGAACCGTTGTGATTAATCCGATCGGCAAAAATCCGACGGTTGCGATCGATGAAAGCCATGATCGATCCTGGTCGGCGACGACCGATCTCAGACCATCGCGATCGATCCGATCGGCAACGATCCAACGGTTGCGATCGATCGAAGCCATGATCGATCCCGGTCGGCGACGATGGATCTCGGACCGTCGCGATCGATCCAATCGGCGACGATCCGATGGTTGCGATCGATCGAAGCCATGATCGATCCCGATCGACGACGACCAATCTCGGACCATCGCGATTGATCCGATCGGTGATGATCCGACGATTGCGATCGATCAAAGCCATGATCGATCCCGGTCGGGGACGATCGATCTCGGACCATCTCGATCGATCTAATCGGCGACGATCCGACGGTTGCGATCGATCGAAGCCATGATCGATCCCAGTCGGCGACGATCCTACGGTTGCGATCGATCGAAGCTATGATCGATCCTGGTCGGCGACGACCGATCTCGTTGTCCCGTTTGGGAAACTTTAAAAGGGTGGGGGGGAGCGTGAGTCACGAAGAGAGCGAGGGGAGAGACGCCGAGAGCTCGCCGTGGAGGAGGGCTTCTTTTCCTCGTTCCCCAAAAGCCTAATACTAGGGTTTCTCGGAAACCGATCCCTCTACCTCCATCTCATCCACGTAAGAGGGCGACGGCGAGCTTTTCCTTGGGTTTCCAGAGAGAGATCTTTCCTGTTGTCGGCGTGTTTCGTCTTGTTCGTGTTGCCGCTCCTGAGTGATCGATCAAAGCTAAGGATACTAGAGTTTTGGAGTTTGTCTTAGATGCAGTTTCTAAGATTTGTTGTCTACCTTTCTAGGGCCTTTTTTACCCCCCGTTTTGGATCGTTTCTTTGTTCTTTTTGGCCCCTGTTTATCTGTTTGGATCGAAGTTTCTTTAGATGCTAGTCATTTAACTTTCGTTCTTCTTGTATTTATCTCGCTCTAGTTCTCATATGATTAGAGTTTAACACACACACACACATATATATATATATATATTAAAAAGAATATTCATATTTCCTTAAACAATATTTTTATTTCATAATTCTTTTTAATATTTTTATAAAATTTATTTTTAAAAAAAAAACATTGTGATGCAATACTTGCGTCGCTAAATAAAAAAATATTTTTATTAATTTACTATTTTATTGCATCGCTATTAACATAATTAATTTTAAAAAAATATTGCGACGCACAGGGTTGCGTCGCAATTTTTTTATTTCATAATTATATTTTATAAAAATTAATTTTATTTAAAATAATTACGATACAACTAGTGCGTCGCTAAATTAAAAATAATTTCTCTAATTTCTGGTTTATTGCGTCGCTATTTAACATAATTAATTTTTAAAAAACATTGCGACGCATAGGGTTGCATCGTAATTTTTTTATTTCATAATTATATTTTATAAACATTAATTTTATTTAAAATAATTGCGACGCAATTAGTGCATCGCTAAATTAAAAATAATTTTTCTAATTTTTTGGTTTATTGCGTCGCTATTTAACATATTTAATTTTTTAAAAAACATTGCGACGCACTGAGTTGTGTCGCAATATTTTTTTCTCATATTTATATTTTACAAAAATTAATTTTATTTAAATTATTTGCGACGCAGTTGTTGCGTCGCTAAATTAAAAATAATTTTTTTAATATTCTGGTTTATTGCATCGCTAATGCGTCGCTATTTAACATAATTAATTTTTAAAAAATATTGCGACGCACTGAGTTGCATTGCAATATTTTTTTCTCATATTTATATTTTATAAAAAATTAATTTAAAAATATTACGATGCATTATTTATGTCGCTAAATAAAAAAATTAATTTTTTTTGATTTCTGGTTTATTGAGTCGCTAATGCGTCGCTAATTGCATCGCAATGTTTTATTGTCACGGAGGCGTCGCAAAGTGGTCGCAATTTAGCGACACATCATTGTGTCGCTAAATTTGCATCGCTATTTTAGTATTTTCTTGTAGTTGTTGCCGACATATGCCGACACGTATCGGCACACGTTCGACACATACCGGCATAGGTCCGAAAGTTGCCGGCACGTACCGGCACGAGTTCGGCACATATCGGCACGCGTTCGGCACATGCTGGCACGGTCCCTTCTTTAGTGAAAAAATGCTTCGTACCTTTTTTCTTGGCTGCCTCTTTGGCACTTGCGTCATTGGTGGAGTGCTCGTACCAGGTGAATAACTATCTTATCCTGAAAGAATCAATTCAAAGGCAGAAGGATCATAGTGGGTAGATGTATCAACCTTCAATGAAGCACGGCCGTGGCCAAGTAAACGAGTAATCCTTTTGGCAGGTTCTTCAAGAGAAGTACTTTCTGGGCTAGCAATCTCTCTCAATTTTATTAACATCTGTAATTTTGAAGACCCATCTAACTATTTGAATTTTGAGCAATTATATCCAACTCTGGTTCACAGCTCAGCTGAATACTTTGCATATTTGAAGCCGGCATCATATCAAGTTTTCTTCAATAAGGATCTATGCAATCAAAGGGAATTGGCCGATCTTCCATCCTGAACCACACAATCTCGTGGGCGCATAGTAAATCATGTGTGCGCTGAATAGCACACCCACAAACTGAATCATCAATACCAACTGAATTGGCTCGGTTCGATTGAGCGAGGATCTAATTCAATGCACTTATATAAATGAAACCTCGCAGTTCTTTGAAGTCAGCAGGCTTGAAGTCGTGTTGCACGACCGTCAAACTCTTCTCAAATGAGGCTTTAATGTCACTATGCTGCAACTCAATCAAACTATGTATTTTTGTCCAAGATGATTCGAAATTCCCTTGGCTTGATCCAAGATGTCTTTTCAGCCTTGCATGTGCACTTTCAGCCCTAGAGAAGTAAATAAAATTTAATAAAAGGGAGATAACAATTGCATAATTAAATTAAAATTTTCGTAAATTTATCAATTTCTTGTGATACCTATTAGTTGTCAAATTCCCGTAGTGCCTACATGCGTCCGTCCATGCTGCGATAAATCTTTCCTTGTACTTGCTCAGCCAAGTATCTGACACATACCATAAGGCATCTGGATAGGTACTAAACTCTCTCTGGAGTTTTGTCGAGTTATCATTAAACTCATCTTCTGTGGTGGACAATACAAGTATATTCCAAGTCATTATAAACTTATCCCATTTCTCCTTTGTTTCAAATAACCTTTTGCACTGAGCCAAAACATTCCTACTAATATGCCATCTACATAGCAAATGTGTTGACATAGGAAATACCCTCTGAATTGTATTCAATAGAGCCAAGTCTTTATCTGTGACTATCACCTCAGGTAGAGCATCATCATCCATGACACTGCGCAATCTCTCTAATGCCCATGTATAGTTATCTTCTCGCTCAGAGTCCATATACACAAAAGCAATAGAAAATGTCAGGTCAGTTGATGTCACCCCGACAATCTCTAAAAGAGGAAGACAATATCTATTCGTCTTGTAAGTGCAATCCATTATCAACACACGAAGAAATGCACGTAACAAGTCTATACTGCCAGGGTGTGCCCAAAATAAGTCATGCACAGCATCAGACTTAATACAATTCCTATGCCACTCAATGCATTTACACTCAGATAATTTACCAAGAAGATGTTGCATTGAGATTCCCAGCAATCTCTACAGCCTTGCACCTCTGCCGTGCATTGTAGATTGTCTTCATTGTCGTAACATTGAAGGCATGCATCCCTTTGCTTCAAAGAGATAATATGTCCTTAGGCCGAACCAAACTCTTCGACATCTCCACTAGCATTGTAGTCTCCTCCTTAGATAATCGTCCCGCATATGAGTGCCCTCGAGATGCTTTACAGCTGGATGATTATGCACACCGCACATGACCATTAACATCCAATCATCTGCAGTGTCCAATTTCTTTCCTCTTAAGGCAAAAGGACATCCACACTTCTTAGTGCCACTGGCCCTGGTCTTTGATCCCTTTTCCTTGATGTGTTTACTTTTGCAAGTACCACTCCTCTCGCAAGAAAAAATAATTCTTGGTTTCTTAACATCGTTGCCCGTATCGGATTTTTTAATAATAATGACAAATCCATTCCTCTTTCCGACTTTTCGACACCAATTACACATTTCTTCTCTACTTTTGAATATCTATAAAATAAATAGTTTTATGTTAGTAGATAATTTTAAACATTGCTCAGTCAAATAATATGAAAATAAATGTAATTAAATATTACCTCATAAGTTGTAAATCCATTTGTGTAATCCATCACATAATCAGAACCAATCACGCTGCATTCGATCGAAGCATCGTCCTACACGATCAAATAATAATTTTAAACCCTAATCATAATTAATCCAAAAAAAATGGAGAATAAACATTCTGTTCAGCCACTCAGGGCCGAACAGATTTCTTCTGTTCGGCCTTGTGTGGCCGAACATATTTCTTCTGTTCGGCTCTGTGTGGTCGAACAGAAGATAATATGTTCGGAACACCAGGGCCGAATATGGTTATGTTGTTCGGCCCTATGTGGCCGAACAGAGCTTACCTGTTCGGCCACACAGGGCTGAACATCGCACAAACCGGGAAAAAAAATGACGACGGGGATATCAACTAACCTTTTCGACCGTAGCACCTTCGAAAATTACTAATTGCTTGTCCATTGCTCGATTTAAGGTTGAAATCGCTTCAATCAACCTTCAAACGATGATCCAAGGACGATCCGAAGCGAGGGAGGCGGGAGGAGGGGCAGGGGACGGGGAGGGGCTGGCAGGGGCGTGGGGAGCTGTTTGGGGGGGGGGGGTGGGGGGCTATTGAGTAAGAAGGGGTATTTTGGTCCAACCATTTAAGGGGCAAATATGCCATTTTTTTAATTTGTGGAGGGGGCCAAAGAGGAAAAGTCGAAGGCCAAATAGAATTTCCCATGTTGCTGAAACGAGAGGATAGATGTCTTTGGGCGACCAGGATCCTCTTCGTTATCTAATTTAGACTTGGTTAACAAGATCGATCTTTTATGTTTGGTCAGGCCATCCATGTACCTACTAAAATATTTTTCAATAAAAATATTTTTTTGTTTAAATAAATAATAAATGTTAGAGAAGGAATTTGATTCTTCCACCTCTTACTATTAACCACATGCTTAGAGAGAGGAGAAACGCAAGGTGACACTACAAAAAAATGATTTATTATGACGAATTAATTCGTCGCAATAGGTACAAATGTCGTCGTAATAACTTATTACGATGATAAAAACTTCGTCGTAATACATTACAAATCGTCGTAGTAATATATTGTTGTAATAACCTATTACGACGAAAATAAGTCGCCGTAATATCAACCTATTACGGCGAAAATAAGTCACCGTAATAGGTTTTTTATTTAATTTAAAAAATATTAAAAATTTATTATGGTGACTTATTTTCGCTGTAATATCAACCTATTACGGCGAAATAAGTCGTCGTAATAGGTTTTTTTTAATTTAAAAATTAATTAAATACCTATTACGGCGACTTATTTTCGCCATAATAGGTTGATATTACGACGAAAATAAGTCGCCGTAATAAATTTTTAATATTTTTAAAAAATATTAGGTTTTTAATTAAATTTAAAATTAATTAAATACCTATTACGGTGACTTATTTTCGCCGTAATAGGTTGATATTACGGCGAAAATAAGTCACCGTAATAAATTTTTATTTTTAAAAATTAAAATTTTATTTTAATATTTTTTTGTATTGCACCTGTTACAATAATAAGGCAACGATACTATAATAATTTTCTAATATAAAAGTTTCACAAAATAATTTAATAAAGTTTTCATTCATTTCAATAAATCATCATATACAATGTTTCAAAAAATACATAATTTGAAAAAAAAAGTACATGTACTATGGAGGTGAAGTCTGCTGGGATCCACTAGGATGATATCCAGGCACAACTATCGCATGAAAGCAGCGAGCTCAGCAGTCATCGCCTGTAGTTCCTGGATAGTCTTCTCTTGCTGAGCGATGAGCTCTCGGCACTCTTGTAATTCACCCTTTAATTGTGAGCTTTCAGAAGATGAAGAACTACCTCTAATTCTCGATGTACCCTTCGGTAATGGACCCCATCCTCTTTTATAACCAGATCTAGAGCCTAAAACCTCCTCCAAAATGACATCCTCATTGATTGGTTCTTCTGTAGAGTCCTGTGAGGAAAGTCGCTCTATTAACTGTGCCTGCAATGAAAAGAAAACAAATTCAATATGTTTAGTATAAAACATTACATTCAATAATATTGTATTTTTAATTGATAAAACTTACATGGGTTTCTTCAGCTTTTTCATTTATCCATTGATTCTTCTTTTTATCAAAATGAAGAGTATTCCACAGATGAAGTCTTGATGGCTCCTCTCCAGTAATAGGATCTCTCTGAAAAAAAACAATAATAATTTAAAACAATAATTTAAGACAATAATCTAATACAATTATCAATGTATCAATGGAATAATCTAATATAATTATAATATTTTTGATAAAATTAAATCAAGTATGATAGGATTTTTGGAGTCTCTGGCAACAAATCAGCCAGCTCCAATGAGTTCTGGCATGGTCCAATTGATCATTACTATTGCAGCTGTATTTAGCACTACATCACTCTCTCTTTCTCTATCTGAATGCTAGGACAATTAGGTAGCATGTTAGAGTCCTTGTAGATTACAGCTTAACATTTTCATTGAACACAACTAATTGAAACCGTACTGCACGTTCTGTTGTCCAATGCTTCGATACAGCAGATATATAAGATAAAATCAAGAGAGACCTTGAGTTGTTAGACATGGTACATGAAATATATGGCAATGCTATTAAGTAACGTGAGAAAGGATTGGTTCGGCGTGGGCTTGCCATAGTAGTTATAGCACAATATAAAGTTCAAGGGCAAAAGAACTGTATAATGGTCAGATATCACTCTAATAAACGTGATAAAATAGATCAATATGTCTAGTTCTTGGAACATATGGAAATAAAATATAACGAGGGCAAACTAGAGAAGGAAAGATGAGAAAAGAAATAGAGTATGGTGGTCAGCTATGATCAGAGTTTTGTGTGTGCACGCGCGTGTGCGTGTGCGTGTGTGAAAAAGAGGTCAGTTCTCAATTTCAAAAACATGATTAAATATCGTTAATCTATTTAGTTAAGAACACGAAAAAAAATGGACAGTAGAACAAACTGGAGGAGCAAATAAGATTAAAGAAATAGGGTATAATGGTGTATCAATTGCAAGAACACAATAAATACTACAGCACTACGACTAGAGGGACT
Organism: Calamus simplicifolius; assembly: GCA_900491605.1. NCBI lineage: Eukaryota > Viridiplantae > Streptophyta > Magnoliopsida > Arecales > Arecaceae > Calamus > Calamus simplicifolius. The sequence goes on from UESW01004298.1 coordinate 708,672, forward strand.
TGACAATTTTAAGCTATCAATTGTTTGCTTGTGAAACTGCAAGGAACAAAGGAAGAGCGCCAAGAGTTACACAGCCCAGCTTACGCAATGGCAGTCATGCAAAGTTAATTGCAGCAAGTTGTTAAGATACAAAATGAAGAGCATGTGGCACATGTGCAAGTGATAGAAGGGCAAAAGAAAAGTGGTCAGATATCAAATCATGATATAATGTTAATTAGAAATTAATTTTTAAAATTTTGTAACATGAATCTTGAAGATTCTGTAGCCTTGAGTGTCAAAGTATTCAAACTTTCCAAAGCATTCTAAAGTCAAATTATTCAAGAATTCCAAAGCATTCTAGAATCTCAAAGTGTTCTAGATTCTACCAAAGGACAATGTCTTTGCCAACCATCTGAATACTATGTCGTAAATAGTTACACCATCTACAACTTTATGAGAGATTCAATAAAGGATGCGTTGGAATTCTTTGTTGGAATTCTCAAAGATGGTGATGAAGAGGAATTCTTCCTTTATATATATTTTTTTTTACACAAGATTAATAACCATCTATATTTAGATGCTGAATGAGAAATATGTTAAGCTGGTGAGTTGGCACATTTGGATCAAACTCTTCAGTTATGTTGTTACCACTAATTTCATACAGAATCCACACCTGTTAATAAGCTGGTGATGCTAAATCCTAAACGACTGGTTTCAGAGTGGATTTTAGCCACAAAAAAAAAGACTCAGACAGAATGCAAAAACAGGAATTCAATGATCAGAATCTGGTTATACAAGGACAATTGAAACTTGAAGCTGGCATCCCATAGCAGTTGAGCTCCTCCAGTGAAATTTAAATTGAGCCGTGATCTCTGACAAAACAAACTCAAGTAAGCAGGAAAGAGAGGAAGTTTTCCTTTTTCTTAGAGTTCTTTGGAGCATATTTTCAGTGATTTGTTCGAACATTAAAAAGCCACAGAGGGGT
>UESW01004298.1:711151-734485 GCA_900491605.1 Calamus simplicifolius
TTCATGAAATTCGTTAAGAAAGTCACAAATGAGAAAAACACTACCATAGTGTCTATTAGAAGTGATCATGGAACTGAATTTGAAAATCACTTATTTGAAAATTCTGTTTTGAAAAAGGCATACATCATAACTTTTCAGCACCTAGAACACCACAACAAAATGGAGTTGTAGAAAGAAAGAATAGGACTTTAGAAGACATGGCCCGTACCATGCTATGTGAAAGCCAACTTCCAAAATATTTTTGGGCGGAAGCTATAAACACAGCATGTTACATCCTAAATAGAGCCCTGATTAGACCTATCCTTAAGAAGACTCCCTATGAACTATGGCATAATAGGAAACCAAATTTAAGTTATTTTCATGCATTTGGTTGTAAATGTTTTATTCATAACAATGGTAAGGATAATCTTGGGAAGTTTGATGCAAAGTCTGATGAAGGTATTTTCCTAGGATATTCTACATCTAGCAAGGCATATAGAGTATTTAATAAGAAAAGCTTAGTTGTAGAAGAATCCATTCATATAGTGTTTGATGAGTCTTTAGCATCAAGTTCAGATAAAATTGATGATGAGGAAGATACATCTTTGATTGAAAGAGATATTGAAAAATTAAATGTATCTTCAGATCAAGAACCTGAAGTAAGGATGATGACTCACCTAAGGATGATGGTATTGATACTGCTCATAATGATAAAGATCTACCTAGAGATTGGAGATATGCTTATGGTCATCCTAAGGACCTAATCATAGGTGATCCATCTCAAGGTGTAAGGACTAGATCATCAATGAGAATATCAATAATCATCTTGCATTTGTATCTCATATAGAACCTAAAACTATAGAGGAAGCTGAGAAAGATAGTTATTGGATGTTAGCAATGCAGGAAGAGTTAAACCAATTCACTAGGAACCAAGTTTGGACCCTAGTAGAAAGACCTAAAAACCACCCTATAATAGGATCTAAATGGGTTTTAGAAATAAATTGGATGAAAATGGCTTGGTAATTAGAAATAAGGCTAGATTAGTTGCAAAAGGATATAATCAAGAAGAAGGTATAGATTTTGATGAAACTTTTGCACCTGTTGCTAGATTAGAAGCCATTAGGCTACTACTTGCATTTGCATGTCATATGAATTTCAACTTATTTCAAATGGATGTTAAAAGTGCATTTCTAAATGGTTTTATAAATGAGAAGTTTATGTTGAACAACCTCCTGGTTTTGAAGATCATGAATTTCCAAACCACGTCTTCAAACTACACAAAGCACTTTATGGTTTAAAACAAGCACCTAGAGCTTGGTATGATAGATTAAGTAAATTTTTAATTGAAAATGACTTTTCACCGTTCTGACTTGCAATCTTCTTTGTCAAGAATTTGCTAAGCTAATAATTGTCTTATAAATTTCCAACTTATTTCAAATGGATGTTAAAAGTGCATTTCTAAATGGTTTTGTAAATAAGAAGTTTATGTTGAACAACCTCCTAGTTTTGAAGATCATGAATTTCCAAACCACGCCTTCAAACTACACAAAGCACTTTATGGCTTAAAACAAGCACCTAGAGCTTGGTATGATAGATTAAGTAAATTTTAATTGAAAATGACTTTTCTAAAGGAAATGTTGATAAAACATTATTTTTAAAAAAAAAGGAAAGGATTTATTAATGTTCAAATTTATGTTGATGACATTATATTTGGTGCTACTAACAATCTCCTTTGTCAAGAATTTGCTAAGCTAATGCAGGGAGAATTCGAGATGAGCATGATGGGAGAACTAAACTTCTTCCTTGGACTTCAAATCAAACAAGAGAAAGCAGGAATTTTCATTAACCAAACAAAGTATACAAAGGAAATACTCAAGAAATTTGGTATGAAATCTGCTAAACCTCTTGGTACACCAATGAGTCCCTCATGCAAGCTGGACAAGGATGAAGTAGGTAAGAAAGTAGATCAAAAGCATTACAGAGGTATGATTGGATCACTTCTTTATCTAACTGCAAGTAGGCCAGATATCATATTTTCTGTCTGCTTATGTGCAAGATATCAATCTAATCCTAAGGAATCACATTTACTTGCTGTTAAAAAATCTTTAGATACTTAAATGGAACTAAAAATATACGATTATGGTATTCTAGAGACTCAACCTTAAAATTGATTGCTTATTCTGATTCTGACTTTGTTGGTTGTAAGTTAGATAGAAAGAGTACAAGTGGGGTATGCCAACTTTTAGGAAGTAACTTAATCTCTTGGTTTAGCAAGAAGCAAAATTCGGTTGTATTATCCACTGCTGAGGCAGAGTATGTGCAGCTGGAAGTTGCTGTGCTCAAATCCTTTGGATTAAGCAACAACTTGAAGATTATGGTATCACACTTGATAAAATACCTATTAAATGAGATAATACTAGTGCTATCAATCTAACCAAAAATCCAATTCAACATTCAAGAACTAAACACATTGAAATTAGACATCACTTTATTAGATAACATGTAACCAACAAAGATGTTTGTCTTGAATATGTTAATACTAATGATCAATTAGCTGATATCTTTACCAAACCTTTGAGTGAGGAGAGATTTTGCTATCTTAGAGGAGAATTAGGAGTTTGTGATCCTTTAGAATAATTTTCTGAAACCCTAAGGACAACAACTATCTAGAATTCTATAATTTCTTGAAAATCCTCAATGTTCAATAAGGAAATTTATCTAGAAAGTTGATTTATTGTTTCCCCAATTATTAAGGAACACTTATCTAGAGTTTTTGATTAATTTGATCAGTTTCAGATCCTTGAAAATATGATTTTTCTCTGAAACTTGTGGAGTCGACACCTTCAGTTTGTGGAGTCGACACCTTCTTATTTTGATGTTCTGTCTGGGCAATTAGAGCCGACTCTGGCTTCTGTAGAGCCAACTCTAATTCGGGCGCTGACAGATTCTCTGGTTCGGAGCCGACACCTTGTTTTCGGGAGTCAACTCTAAGTGGAACTAGGTCAAAATAAAAAGGCGGAGTCAACCCCAAATGATTTTTATCGTCTCCTAAACTATTCTCAAGCCATTCCAAACCGATTCCAAACCCTCCAAATCCCTCAAAACCCTTGATTACTCTATCCAATCGAATCCAATGGCTCCCAAAAGGCGTGCAACCATTGGTGGTTTGACTATTTCGACGAAGCATCGTTCAAATCGGAGGCAACCTTCGTCATCTTCTTCATCCGCCACCCAAGACGACTCTCCACCCTCACCATCTTCTCCAAAAGTTGACCAATTAGCCGGTAAGGCCATTACAACCGGAAGGAAAGTCAATTTCAACTTTTTTACTTCCGAAGGCTTTGCTATTGGGCGATTATTGCAAGAAATGGGATGGGAGAAGGTCTGCTCTTTGGATATTCCTACCTACCCCGTCCTAGTAAGAGAGTTTTATAATGATTTAAATAGAGGAGAGGGAGGATTAGTAAGTGTGGTAAGAGGAACAAAAGTAGTCATCACAGCCGAATATCTTGAAAATTTATTGGAAATGCCTACTGTTGGACTTATTGAATATCATCATGAAGATAGAGGAGGAGCTCTATCAAGGATGTTAGGAAGAGAAGTCTCTGAGTTTGAGGAAATTTTACCAAACCAACTTAATTTAGAACTCAGACTGCTTCACAATATCTGTGGGAGGATTCTTTTTCCTAAAATCGAAAGATTTGAGTATGTCTCAGAGTGAGACATTTTATTAATGACTGCATACTCACTGGTATAGACCCTTAAATCTTGCTAAGATGATGATAGGCTATATGGCGGAGGCTGCTACTAAGAAAAGATCAACATTGCCATACGGTATGATTTTAACTTTAGTTTTTAAAAGCCAAGGTGTTCTTATTATGGATAATGAGCCACTAAGGAAGTTAAGAATACAGATTATTATAGTGTCTCTACTATTCATCAAATGGGCTTAGAAAAGAGAATGGAAACTGGATTAAAAGAGGACATGAGGCCAGAGCTGAGAAGATTAGAGTTGAGGAAGTCAGAGGAGAAGACTTTCCTGGACCTTTTGCTGGACCATCTTCTGCTGGACCTTCTGCTGGACCTTCTACTGGACCACCTGCTGGACCCTCAGAAGCTGGACCAAGCTCTCAACCTCCACATCAGTCAGCAGTGGCATCAGACAGATTTTCTGAGGAGCAAATTGGTCAGCTCAGGGCTTTACTTGCTGAGTATGACAGTGTTAGAACAAATGATATGTGTAAATTAAGAGAAGAGTTCAATCAACTAAAAGATGAGATAAATTCAAGACTCGACATGATTCCTTCTCTCTTAGCAATTCTGTCGAATCCTTTAGTACTGATCTTCATAGTATTTTTGAAAGGATTGAAGGGATTGCTGACGGTTCTGGAAAATATCTTCATGCTACAAGTCAACTAAAGAAAGATATTGACCTTGCCATTTCTCAGATTGAAGCATGTCTTGAAAGCTTTAAGAAAACCCAAAAAGATGATGTTATGGAGATGATCAGACATCTAAAGAAATAGTGTACAAGCATATTTGATCCTAGGTTGTATCTTAGGATTTCTTGTTTTATTTCTTAGCATGTATATAGGACTTATGTTTTTTATATACATGTAATAGATCTTGTTTTGGAGTACAAATGGTTGAATGAATATTACACTTTGATTACAAATTTGTCTTTGATTGAATGCCAATGAATGCCAATCTTTATTATTCGAACCAACATCCTCACTTTGATAACATTCCTTATTTGCTTTTAAAACTCACCTTATTGTTGATAACAAAAAAGGGGAGAGATGAGTGTGTAATGCATAAAAAGGAAAAAGAAAATTTTTATGAGTATATAATGCAAAAGACAATGAAGAGAAAGACAATGCAGAATGATCTAGAAAGAATGAAAGATTTTTTTAAAAAAATTCAGTCTATCTACATCGGGGAGTTATTCAATGCAGGGGAGCTTAATAAAATTCTTCATATAAAAGCTGAATCATTTTGATAATGTCATGTTTTATTCATTTTAAATGTTGGCATCAAATTCTCTATTACAAAGTCTCTAAGCTTTAAATTTTCAATTCAAATGAATTTCTTTAATGCATATACTCAAAGTTTTTGTCATCATCAAAAAGGGGGAGATTGTTGACCCAATTGATGATTTGATGATTAAAAAAACTAATTGAGTATAACATTTGTTGTTACTAATGATTTTGATTAAGTCTTTCAGTTTATAAGCCTAATTCATGATCAAAATCAAGAAGGAAAATCAAGTTCTGGTTGAATCTAATGTCAAGGTAAGACTGCAGACATTAGAGTCGACACATGGAATCGCAGAGCCGACTCCGTAAAACGGCACGGACTTAGAGTCGACTCCGGGACTGTGAGAGCCGACTCTATCAGAAACAACAGAACGTTGGATTTTTAGGCCACGACTTAGAGTCGACTCCCGGACTGCTAGAGTTGACTCCAGAAGAATTTTGTGTCGACCCCAGAAAAGTCAGAGACGACTCCAAATCGAGCGGATAAATTATTTCGAGTTAGAGCCGACTCTAGAAAAGCCAGAGCCGACTCCAGAATGTCAGACACAGCTCTAGAACTGTTAGAACGACTCTAAACTTTAACTTTATCAATTTTAATCCCAACGGCTATTGTTATTTATGGATCTAATCTTTTTTCACTTGCTTCTAACGGATAGTTTGCACTATTTATGGATTAATCGAATCTATAAGAAGAGGGGTGATTGCATCCCAAAAAGAAGTGAAGAAAAATCAAGAAAGAGGCAAAAAGAAAAGAATAGAGAAAATCCTTGAGATCTATCAGAAAAGAAAAGAGGAAAAACCTGTAAGGAAAGATCATACTCATCCCCAAGAGAAAGAGATTCCAAGCCTTTGCTGTTTTACTTAGAAGAAATCTCAAAAGAAGGGAGAAGCCCTAGTTTTTCAATCTTCTGAACCTCAAGAGCATATCCAAAGGATGATCCATTCAAAGGAAGAGAAGGAAGAAGCCACCAAGATCTTCGAATCAGTCTTTGGTTCCTAATCTCTATTTATTGTTTCATTATTGTATATTTGCTCATTGAAGGAGCAGTTTGCTTTTGTAAACTCATTACATTGTTTGCTGGGTCAATCTGGTGATTGATTCAGTTGAGGCAGTTAGCCTTGTGCAAACATTTGCTTGTGGTTTTAGGTTTTGTGCTGGTGAGCCTTGAAAACCAGCTGGGTTCGTTGTGCGCCCGGAAAAACAACAAGTTTGAGTTGTGAGCTTGCAAAACAACTCGGCTGTAATCAGTTTGATTATAGTGTGGACCCAAGAGGTACTTGGGAGTGGACGTAGGTGTAGGTATACCGAACCACTATAAAATCTATTGTGTTTGCTGTGCTTGTCTCTTTATCTTCAACTCTTCACTTATAGTTGCTTAGTTCTAAATATGTGAATCTAAGTTTTTATTTCCGCTTGGGGGTTATATATTCAAAAGAGTTTAATTTTTATAAAACCCAATTCACCCCCCTCTTGGGTTGCTATCTGGACCAACAATATGTAATTTTTTTTATATGTTTGTTTAAATTTAATATGTTTTGGTTTATGTCTATAGTAGTCGATAAATTGGTTTTAATGATCGATAGATATTGCCATCTAGATATCACCTCTTCCACCTTTCATGTCTGGTGTTGAGGTGTTGAGGTGTTGAGGGTCTTCTCAACCCTAGGCGCCATTTTCTTTACTCTTCGAACCACTTCTTTCATTAGTTTAGGTTTCAGAGATGGATTCTTATGGAGATGGATTCCGAGATGCTTTTTTTCATGGAGGGACAATGATTGCACAAAATTGTCCCTTAGCTGCAGCAACCTCCTTCGGGGTCCAAACACTTTGACATTTGCTATTTGCTATTTTAGTTCAAAAAGAAGACTCGCTACTACAAAAAGTTAAATAAACTATAGTAGGTTTTAGAAAAAAAGACTATGCTTTTAGTAAAAAATATAGTCTAATATTTTAGACTATTTTTCATATTTTTTCTCAAATTAAAAGACATCTATAATTAAAAAAGTAGTCTTATATTATCTTATAATATAAAAAGACTACATTTTTTATTAAGATGTAGTTTAATATAAAACTTAAAATTTGTCTATTTTTTCTTTCCTAATTCACTTTCCTCCTTTTCCTAAAAAAAACCCTCGATACCCAAACTCATATTTCATTCCACGATTTCACCCAGGATCACCCTTCATGGTTTTCCTTTGATGCTCAAGCTTCCTTGCAGACCTTCATGATTTTACTTCGCCAACCAACCGACCAAATTCGAATTTGGTAGGGTTTCTTCTTCTTTTCTCATTCTTGATTCTATATCTTAGGTTTTAGGTTTGTGGGAGGGAGAAGAGGAGGGGGGAAGGGCAGTCAAGCATAGGAGATTGTGGCTTGGGTGGAGGTCGTGTCACCTAGGGTTTCCATCGAAATATAGGCCACCGAGGGACAAGGGACTTAGGGGGAGGAGGTAGTGGAGGATGGGCCAGAGGTAGTGCTTACAGAAGCCATGGTAGAAGCGGGTGTGGGGGTCGGGGGGGCGAAGGACGGGAATGTAGCAGAACTCACGGTAGAGGTGGGCAGCGACGACATCGTGGTGGGCAGGGTCAAGGGCATCGGGGAGGCCGCAGAGGATGCCGATGTGGAGGACCTTGGCACCACCGTTCATTGGCCCACCTCCATCGGTCTGACCTTATGGGAATCCTATCGGCTACCCTGGTGAGTTTGATGCATTCTCCATGGTTAGTTGGTGGCTTATCCTATTGTATGGTGTTTATTTTAACTACGGTCTTGGTGTTTTTGTTAGATATTCCTTCTGTGTATTATGTCGCAGCACCCCCACCACCTCCTGAGGCTCTCAGGGGTTTGCCTTTTGTTGCTCATCTAGCAGTGCCCCCTATAATGTTTTTCTTCACAATGGGTCCTCCGTGCAATGTTACTGAAACAGATAAATTACTACTTCAGGTGATTCTCTAGTCCATAAGTGTAATCTTTCCAGTGACTAATGGAAGGTTTGTTAAGCTAGTATTTCTTTTTTTTTAGTGGAAGGTTTGTTAAGCTAGTATTTTTTTTTTTTTTTCTTTTTCGTCTAGTTCTGAAAATTTGTGCAAGGATATTTACTTGCGGCAGCAGAACACGGACGAGCAGGGGTGGGTTCCTATATCCTTAATTTCTGGGTTCAACAAAGTGAGTTATTTTTGAACACTTACTCGTCCCCCCTATCATTTGTATATGGATTAGTTTCTATTTGTGGCAAGTGCTATAGTTTATTAGCCAATGCTTGCTTTCTGCAGATTTTAGTATGCGTGTCCATTGACTCGGCTAGTAGTCTTTTTCAAGATTTTGCGTGTCTGCACCATAATCTTTTCATATTTGTGTAATATATGGATATGTATGTTTATATTCTACCATGCATGATCTAGAGATGAATCAAACATGCATGTATTTAAATAAGGAGCATGAGTAGGTTTGATTTAGAAAAAAGATGAGTGAGAAGAAATGGATAGAGCAAACGGAGGCCTAGCTTGGAAACATGACTTTGTGGAGCAAACACCTGTATCTGCTTTAGATGGCTTTGATTGGCTCCACCTATGCTTAGATTAATTGACTCTCTCTCTTGATGAGTTCTTCTGGCTTTTTGAACTTGAAGACTTCTAATTATATGCATATATAATAGATTGCTAATGACAACATGGCTTATATGCAGTGGCAAATTAGTGCATAAGGAACTTGCATATGTTTGTTACTGCCCAATTGAAACTTGCATGTGCTTGTCCTTAAGATTCATCACCTCTATCCTTTGTTCTCTGGGATTCTATATCCCTTGATGAGTTCTCTGGGATTATATTAAATAAATAATATATTACAATAATATTAGAATACAGTATAGTATTATTTTAATATATAAAATATTATATTATGTGATATTATATATAATAATATAATGATTCTATAACATCAATATATTGAACTATTTTGGGTTTGATGAAATTTTAAAATAAATTTGAAATAGTTTTCTTCATGCATGTCTTATTGTCAGAATGTTATTATAAGTTCTTGTTAGAATATTAAATTTAATATTATATTCATTTTCACCAATAAAAAATTATTTATAGTAAACTCATTATAAATTAATATGAAATTATGATATCATTCAATATTTGAATTTTTTGTTATTAAATTAGAAAAATAACATTTATTATCCCTTTAACTTATAATATTCACTGTGATCATAAAAAAAGTATGTTTATGATAATTAATTTAGGATACTTTATTAATAATATCATATTATAATATATATTAACTTATATTAGTTCATAATATTATAATATAAAATAATAACAATAAATTATGGTATTCTAATAAATAATGGTTGCAATATAACATCAATGTAGTATTTGCTAATTAGTGATTATGATCGATAGTAAATTAATTAAAGAAATTACTTTACGATTATTTAGTGCTTATTATGTTTTAAATTAATTCAGTCATAATTGATTAGTGATTTTTATATAGTCATGGTTCAATTTCTCAGTCTATTAAACTACGCATGATAGTTTATTGGTGAACATTTGACATAGGTGAGTTCTAATTTTATTGATATTATAATATGATATTATAATGATATTATATATATTATAAAATCATATTATAATATGATTTTATAATATCATATTATGTCTTGATTATTTACATCCTACTTCAAATTGAATGATGCATTAAATTATGTAATGCTAGAATGAATATCTTGTTGTAGTTCTATTTAATTTTCAGCACCGAATTAGTAGTTTCAATGATATATATTAGTCTTCACATAGAATTATGTAATGAGTTTATTACGGAATTGACAAGAATTTCTGAATAACAAGCATAAGTTCGATTGTCTTTGGATTTTCATATTATTTCTCACAGCACTATAACCTTTAGACCCATTTGAGAATTTGTAATAGTCTTGCAAATTCTTAAATTGTCCTGGTGGATAGTTTGAGAATATTTTTTGCGATATGTTAGTCTACTATTAATCATCGTTGGTTGAGATTACGGTTTGTATTTGCTCATACGTTCTCCTAGTGTGGCATATATGCCACACATTTAGGAGAACATATGGGAAAATCCTGCTAAAATTTTAACGTAACCGATCGATGATAATTAATAGCATAATAACATATCATAAAAAATATTCTTGAATGGGATAGGGCCTTACCTTTTAGACATGGAGTGAAGGTTGAATTAATTTAGGACACTTGAATACTTATGAAGTCTCATGATAGAATGGACCGCCTTGCAGCCCGATCCGAACTCAAGCCCTAGTATTAGCCTAGCATGAACCTGTGCCTCGGTCCTTGTTAGCACGCCAAGGATTGTAGCCGTGGCCTGGCCTTGTAGGGTAGGGACCTTAGTTGTGTAAAAGAAAATTAGTTTAGTTATAAATGATTTAAATGGTTGTTATTAACCTTAGTTGTGTAAAAGAAATAATTTAGTTATATTTAGTAATGCTAATATAGTTTTATAATGTGGTTTCCTTTAATGGTTTAATAGAAATTGTATGAGTCGGTCAAAAATGAGCGGGGCTCGCTCGTGGATGTATGCAAGGATAAAAGATGGCTTGCTTAATCCAGATTTTCTGAATGGATTGGAAGAATTTATCGCATTTACATGTAGCCAACCTGAATGGATGGATGGGCCTAGGATTAGGTGCCCATGCAACTTTCACAGGTGTCAATAAAGCCTACAGAGATGTTAAAACTGTTAAGGTGCATTTGTGTAAAAAGGGGTTCGTTCCTGATTACGATGTTTGGTACTGTCATGGTGAACCAGAGGAAATTCCAGCAGCTGTTACAAGCCAACAAGTGTCAATTCCTGTAGATGAACCATTTGTGAATTTAAACACATATGAAGAAATGGTGATGAATGCATCGGGTAATGAATTCAATCAGAATACATTTATGGAAGAACCAAATCTAGATACACAAAATTTTATGATATATTGCGTGTTGCAAATCAAGAATTGTATCCTGGTTATGAGGGCCATTCCCAGTTGTCTACGGCTGCTCGGTTGTTGAATATTAAGGCAGAACATTGATTATCAGAAAAGGCATTCAATTCTGTAGCTGGGTTAATCAAGGAGATTTTGCCAAATAATAATGTTGTAGCATACATTTTTACTCAACGAAGAAGTTGTTGCGTGGGCTTGGGCTCCCAGTTAATAAGATCGATTGTTGCTTGAACAATTGCATGATATATTGGGGTGAAGACTCAGAGGTGCGATGGTGTAAGATTTGTGGCAATCGAGGTACAAAAATGGTGAAGGGGGAGCTAGTACAAGTAGGAGGAAAAGTGTGCCTTACAAGAGGATACATTACTTTCCTCTTACTCCACGCCTGCAGAGATTATATAGATCTGAGGCTACAGCTACTGATATGAGATGGCATGTGAACATGAATCTAAAGAGGATGAAATGCGGCATCCGTCAGATTCAAAAGCTTGGAAGCATTTCAATGAAAATCATCCTGATTTCGCTGAAGATATAAGGAATGTGAGATTAGGTCTTTGTACCGATGGCTTCCAACCATTTGGTCAAGCGGGCCAACAGTATTCATGTTGGCCTGTGATACTGACTGTATATAACCTTCTCTATGGAAGTGCATGAAAGATTCTGCAATATTTTTGACAGTTTTGGTTCCAACCATCAAATCCAAAGGAAAAGATTGATGTCTTCCTGCAACCGTTGGTGGCCGAATTGAAAATGTTGTGGGAAACAGGAGTCATAGCCTACGACATTTCTATGAAACAGAATTTCATCATGAGAGCTGCTTTGATGTGGACAATAAGTGACTTCCCGGCATATGCAATGTTGTATGGTTGGAGCACTGCTGGACGTCTGGCATGCCCCATTGCATGTATGATTCAGATGCATTTATTGCAGAAGAGTGGTAAGCAGTCATGGTTTGATAATCATAGGAAGTTCTTGCCTCCAAATCATCCTTACAGGCGTAACTTGACCGCCTTCCAGAAGAACAAAGCAGTCAAAAAATTCATCGAACCGGTTAGGTCCGGCAGATATATTTGATACTAGATGCAGATAGAATAAATGGCCATATATGTAAAGAACATAATTAGAAGAAGAGGAGTATATTTTGGGATTTGCCGTATTGGAGCACAAATCTCATCCGGCACAACTTGGATGTTATGCATATCGAGAAAAATTTCTTTGATAACATATTTAACACGGTGCTAAACATCCTGGGAAAAACCAAAACACTGCAAAGTCAAGAGAAGAACTTAATCAGTATTACAGAAGAGGTGATTTGAGGGAGTGCCGATGGGACCTATCCTAAAGCCTGTTACACTCTTGACAGAAATTCACGAGAAGTATTATGTAACTGGGTTAGAGGGTTAAAATTTCAGATGGTTATGCCTCAAATATCGGTAGGTGTGTGGACATGCATAAGCTCAAGTTGTTCGGCATGAAGATTCATGACTGCCATATTTTCATGCAATGGTTATTGCCTATAGCTTTTCGTGAGTTGCTTCTGCACCATGTCTGGAAGGCATTGATGGAGCTCAGCTTGTTCTTCAAGGAGTTATTTGTCGCAGTCATTACTTCTGCATCCATGGCAAGGCTTGAGGAGAAATTCTAATTATTTTATGCAAGCTGAAGCGAATATTTCCTTCCAGTTTTTTTGACTCAATGGAGCATTTACCGGTTCACTTGCCATACGAAGCGAGCATAGCTGGTCCCATGCAGTATCGCTAGATGTATCCTTTCGAGAGGTAAATATATACATCAGTAAGACATGTTGACATTTCAAATAATATTTCATTGCGAGAAGATTGGTTTTTTTTTCACCTTTACATATAGGTACATTAAGAAGTTAAAAAATAATGTGCGTAATAAGGCAAGGGTTGAAGGTTCAATATGTAATGCACACTTGGTCGAAGAAGTTTCAGCCTTTGCCTTGCATTACTTTGAGGGTCACGTCCGCACGAGGAGCCGAAATGTTGGTCGTAACGATGACGTATGTGTGGACGAAGGAGAACCTAATGACAGTAGAATATCAGTTTTTAAAGGTATCGGCCATTCATTTGGGGCACAGAAGTCAAGAAATCTTAGCGATATGGAGTATAATATAGCACATTATTACATCCTAATGAACTGTAGAGAAGTCGATCCATACATTGAGTAAGTATATACTTCAATGCTTAATTGGAACTTCTAATTTAAATTGCAATATACCATAATATTTAATTGCTAACAGATGTTTTAATCCTTATCATCCCATAAGGATGTATTTGATAGACAACGACAGATGAATCCCGACATCAGTCAAGTTGCCATTGGGCAGAAGTTAGAAACGGAGTTCGCTTACTGGTTTTATGAATTTGTGAGTAGTATCACTCAATCAATTTCAATAATGGCTTTTATTTTTTGAATTGGTTGTGAATAGCTTATTAATTTATAGGTAAACGGTCCATGGTCCAAAACCGATAATATTTTCATTAAATGTCTATCGTAATGGCCATTGAAGACCGTAACAACTTCTACTGGCTATTTTGTTAATGGATACAAATTTTAGATTGAACGACTAGCAGCTTCAAGAGGCACGCAGAACTGGGGCGTGTGTGTTAAAGGAGAAAGTGTTGGAGCAAATATGCAGGATTATTACGAAAAGTTAGTAGAGGTGGTTGAAGTTGAATATCCCGGTTGGCCTATTAAACGAACCGTATTGTTTGTTGCGATTGGTTCGATCCGACACTTCTTGTGGGAAAAAGGGTTCATAACGACTACAATCTAGTTGAAGTGAACCATCGACGAAGATTGCAGAAATATGATCCATTCATCCTTGCATCCCAAGCTCAGCAAGTGTTTTACTGCGGATATCCAAGTTTGCGCAACGACAAGCGAGATTGGTGGGCTGTTTCTAAAATCGTCCCACGTTCAACAATCGTATTAGATGAGAGTTCATCAAGTCAATCAGCCGAGTGCCCTGTATTTCAAGAGGATGAGATGGAAATGCATGCAATTGAGGACGACACAAGGGCTCCTGAAACATCACTTAGAGATCCAAATGGTGATGTCCAAGAAATTGCAGATTCAAATGTTCGGTTTCCTTCGGTGATAATGAAACTGAATCGCAGTCCAATACGGCATCGGATGTTGAACCAACATTTCACGAAACAAATGAAACGACTAAACATAGAGGTTTTTTCAAATTCAATTTATTTTTACAAATGTTATATTTTTATATTTAATCATTAATTGTAATAACATTCATGAATCTTTAGTATTTTCAGTATGACGGGCCGAGGTAAATCTACCGGCGACAGACAGAGTGAGCAGAGACGTAGCCCTGCCGCATCAGATCCCATGAGCTTTGGAGATGGAGAGTTCGGATCTCCACACATCGCACAGCCTCCAGTCTCTTCAGCCATCGGCGGTGATCCTGCATTAGTATTATCATCCAGCCGATCGACACATACATCCGAGAGTTCTTCCACCATCGGCCATACCGTACTTGGACTGGATGCTCATGGGCTGTAAGTATATAATAATTATAAATATATCATTTATGTTTTTAAGTCAATTACCTATAAACATATTTTTTTAACAGATTTATTGAGCAGCATCATGTATCGAGCCAGATTAGCTCCATATTTCAGAGGCGTGCTGATCCCAATGGCTACGATTAGCGCCATGTATCTGCAGCCACGAGGGAGTTTTATTTTTAGAGTTTCAGGTAAACTTATTAAATACAATTTATCTTAAATTTCTTAATCTTAATAAATTCTTAAACTAACTATTTATTTCAATACAGAAAAAGTTTACGTGGGACCCTGCTATCCATGATGCCATTAGGGCAGCATGGAATGCTCTTACAGCACGCCGATACTCCGACATGCTTCATCGTTGGAGGACATCGGGTGAGCATCCTGCCCATGTGCCGGAGGGTATTTGGTATGAGTGGCAGCAGGCGTAGTCTGATGGCTGGCGCAGGAGGTCCGCATCAGCCAGCACGAACCGCCGATCCGAGAGGGGCGGTCCTGGCATGGGTCTCTCCCACCACACTGCAGGGTCTATTTCGATTTAGGAGCACAGACGCTGCATGGTAAGAAAACTTAAATATTTTAATTACTAATTTAGTTATTTACAAATACTTTTATTTATATCAATTTTTCTTTCTGTTGTTGTAGTCTGAACAGGAGGGCAGAGATCCTGGTGAGTTTTATCTATTCAGGGCGACACACACCAGGAGGGACGGTTCCTGGGTCGATACACGATCACGGGAGGTTGCGGTAAGAAATTAGCTTTATATTGTATCTATTTAATTTCTAAAATTTTATTTAAGAAATTTATTGATTCATTTATTGTTAATTTTATAACTCAAATGCACGAGTCGAGGAGCTTCAGTCCTAGGCATCGCAGGTCGACTCCACTGATGGGGGACCGCCCGTCGAACTCTCATCAGAGGAGAGTCGACGTGTGTTTTTGGAGGCTGTTGGTGCCCAGCCGCGAGACCGCAGGGTCTATGGTCTGGGCACTAGAGCTTCTGCATATTTTCCCCAGCAGGCCTCCAGTTCATGCTATTCTGGCGATATTCATGCCGAGCGTTTAGAGGACATTCGGAGATCTATTACGGAGGAGGTTCGGCAGGAGATTCAGCAGGAGTTCGACCAGCGCACGGAAGTCCTTCAGTACGAGTTCGACCAGTGCACGGAAGTCCTTCAGCACAAGCTCTCTGACAAAAGAAAGCAGATGCGTCACATGCTGGATTTGGTTAGCCGCATGTCGCAGGTTTCCAGCCACCACGTGATCGTGATAGTGGAGATTCTTGATGTATTTTTTTCTTTACTTTTTATGTGTTGTACATGGAAACTTCAAAATGTTAAAATATTAATTATTTTTGAAAATTTAATGATGAATGTTTCGATTAATATTAGTGTTTCGATCAATATCAGTGTTTCGATCATAATTTTTGTAAATTTAACCATTTTAATTTATAATATTTTATATTTTTAAAAAATTTAATTAGCGATGCATTAGCAACTGAAATTGTGTCGCTAATATATCTAAAATATTATTATTAAATATTACGACATTCAATTGCATCGCAATATTGCGACGCAATTGAATGCGTCGCAATATTAAATTTAACCATTTTAATTTTTCTTTTTTTATTTTTATAAAATTTTAATTAGTGACGTATTAGTGACTAAAATTGCATCGCTAATATTTCTAAAATATTATTATTAAATATTGCGATGCAACGTCTTAGCATCGCAATATTGCGATGCACTTGGTTGCGTCGCAATATTAAATTTAATTATTTTAATTTTTAATTTTTAATATTTTTTTATAAAAATTTAATTAGCGACTCATTAGCGACTGAAATTGCATCGCTGATATTTCTAAAATATTATTATTAAATTTTAAGATGCAATGCGTCGCTGAGAGTCACTATTTAGCGACACAATTGCGACTAAATTCATTCTGTGATGAGACTTACAGCGATGCTACAGTTGCGTCGCTAATGCATCGCAAAACCCAGTTTAGCGACGCATTAGTGATGCATTTTTGCATCGCTATATTTATTTTCTATTGTAGTGGAAGCCCAACCTTGAAGCTTTCTTCATAAAAGAATACCCCCGACTCCAATGGATCAAGCACCCTCTGTCCAGGACCGAGAAATCGCCTCTGAATGTCGCTGGTAAATCAGTATTCCCAGCTGATCCTTTCTAGATCTACAGCTATCATAGTCGAGGCTGAATCAATGGGGCATCCCTTGTCTCCAATATCAGATGAAACATAAGCCATGTCTGATTCTAAGATGAGGATTTTCGAAGGAAGAAGAGAGAAAGACAGAAGGTAACCCACCACTCGCCTCTCGCTTCTATTTAAACCATTTCAACAAGATGAAGATCCCATGCACTACCAAATCTTGGGCTTGCCATGCGCCATTCTGTTCACAATAGCAGAAGGTGAGGGGTTTTCCTCCACGTGCGATGAGAAGAAATGATGAAACAACGGCCTAGCATTTATGAGAGCATCAAAGCATGCCTCCGCTTGTTCGAATTTCTTCAATCAGATAAAGCCGTCCAAAATTCTACTCCCTATGCCCAAGCCTACGCTTCGGACTAGGGAGTGGGGGCATGTGATGTGGGATAAAATTATCATCGCACTGATGCTCGCGCACATGACAAAAAGGGTCAAGACCACTTTTGATTTTTGATCAGACAACTGTCATATCTGGAAAACAACAGAGCTGATATACCTCGGCAAGGCCGAGCCATCCTCGAACCAAGTCACCTTCAGATTAAATCACTGAGCCATTTCTTTTGCCCTAACAAAGCCGAGCTATCCTCTTATCTCGGTCGGATCAAGATATTCATATGCCTTGGTAGAGCTGAAGCATTCTATCCTCATATACTCAACGACACCAAAATATTTTATGCCTTGACCAAAGTTTTTACTTCGGCCAGACCGAACCGCTCATATACCTCGGCCAGACTGAGGCATTCAAATGCCTCGGTGGAGTCGAACTATTTTTGTACTTTAGCTAGGCCGAAGGGCCCCTGAACCTTTATGGAACCAAGTGTGGAAGAATTCAAATTTATGATAGTTTGACAAGATTCCAGCCGCATAGGTCATTGAGTGGAAAATTATGCTAGTGATATCAGAAATGGCCTAGAACCTATAAAGTCACCAATCTCAAAGCATCAGTCAGCTTCTTTAGATGTTGATTCTCTAACTAACTGGATATTGATACTACTGACCTCATAACAAACTCGATTCGAATCTGATTCGAATCTGAACGATTTTGGACCCCCTATGACACGTCCAAGGCATCAGGTGATTGCCTATATATACCCTTGTCCTAAAGCTCCTCAGGTACACATTGACACTGACACTCTGACTAAGAATCCATTAAAGCTTAAAGCTCAATCAAAGCTCAGAGCTCTCGAGAGGCCATTTTTTTGAGGGACTCTTCTGCGAGAGCCTTCTCCTCACATTTGCTTGCTATGAATCTTCACTTACTTGGGTGTCTGAGGGTCTTCTGTAGAGAGCCATCCTAGACACTCTTTGCGTGAGGACTGTCTTGCAGGTTTCACCCGGGCAAAAGATCAGTATCCAGATCCAGAGTCGATCTGCACCTGAGTTGGAGAGCGGATTTCCGCAGCAACAAGGGACAAATGAAAGATAGTTTTGATTTGTTTAAAGATTTTGTCCCCTACCATTTGGATGCTCGATATGTCCCATGCATTGCACCGATGGCGTTTGGTAAGTTCTTTTTTTGATATATTTATTTTAATTATATCATGGCATAGAAAAATTTTAATTAAATATCATTCAATTTAAATAATTTTAAATTTAAATTTAGAAAGATATGATCAGATCATTATCAAAAAAAATAAAAATAAGATAAATAGATAGGATAAAAAGTACTTTTTAGTATTTTAAAAAGTAGTTGAATTAGAACATTAGATTAAAAATTTTTAAAAGAAGTGAAATTCTACTTAAAAAAGGTATAATCTAGATGAAAGAGAACCTTAACTGTCATATCTAATAAGAAGATTAAGATAAAATTTTAATTTCTCTTGAAGAAGCTAAGAATAGAGTTTTATTTCATTTAGATAACATTTAAAAAGTTTTATTGCTTGAAAATTTTTTTATAGAATATTTTTTGTTTTAAATTCTATTTTTAATATAAATTTTAACTTATTTTAAAAAAATCTTGTTTATTTAATACACACATTGTACTTATGTTATTCTTATTTTATGATCATAGCAATTTAATATTATAAAAATTCAAAATAAAAAATAATAAGTTTAATATTTAAATTAAATAATAATTCATGAGCTATGTCAACTTGATAAACCATAAACCATGGGTAGTCTCTTGATAAATAGAAGAAGATAATTATAATTCCAATCTTTGAATTTTTATCATATTGTTGTATATTTTAGATTAATCCAAAATAGTATATCATAATAAAAGAGAAGGAGTCCTATAGCATGTATATAAAACCTATGATCAAACAACCAAAATAAGTGATTTTTAAACAATTTGGTTTCTAACATATTATCATGCAATAGGCGTATATCAATCCATCTGGAATCAAATACATCAACCTCAATCAAGAGATTCTCTGTTATTAGAAACGCTTGCCACCAAATGATCCTGTAACAATAGGCTCAATCAATATCTTAAAAAAAAAATCTTTAAACAAAACAAAACTAGAGGCGTTCAAACGTGTTCATGTCTTCAATCCGTTCTTGTTCCTTTGAAGTCATCTTTTGAATCTATAGAGATCACCTCTAGAATTTTTTCTGGTGGTTACAATCGTGTTCCTCTGGCGACGAGGACATCGTCTGATGTCCCTCGAGAAATTGGGAGTTGGTTGGTTGTATAATTTATAACCAATTATGAAAGATTGATAAGTACCAATTGGATCCTTTTTTGGCTGGTAGCTCAAGTTGGTATAGACCTTGTAGTGTCCCAAGTTGTGAATCTTATCCATCGTGCTTATTTGTAACAAAACGGATTCTAGGTTTTCGGTTACAATTTTTCTCTGAAAACGTTTTACCTACTTATCTGTTTTTTTTTTTAAAAAAAAATAACAGATGGGCTCCATGGGCACGCTATTTTAAACGTGCTTCTCTTTTAATATGCGTTTCTTTTTCAAAACCATGTTATTTACTTCTTCTCCACGCATTTACTTGATGCAAACTCGGTGCCTACTTAGATATGCATGTGTTGCTTACTCCACATGTATATTTACTGTAGTAGATGACAATGTATGTTATCCATGAAACGATAGGCATAAATGACAGCATGGATGGCCAACTATCGTTTTTGATGCAAACAATATCAGAAGTCGGCCCATGTGCAAGATGGATGAAAAATATGTCGAATTATGAAATATAATTAACTGGATGCTATGATACTCATAAAAATTTAAAAGTTAAACAAATAATATTTTTTTTAATATAAATTTTAAGGATGTAAAAATTTTTATGTTGTATTTAGTTTTGTCTATGTTGTAGAAAACCTTTCCTACTACACATAAGGCGTGACAATGCGGCGTCAAAGCCCCCCACGATGTCAATTTTGAAACGATAGAAACAAGCCACCGCATAAATCGCGTGACAGCCAAACAACTTTTAAAACTCATAAATAACTTTTAAAACTCACACACGCAGCCGAATATGGCCATAATGTCTATCTATTGTTTAAAAACCCATTGCACACAACGCGTGACAATCGAATATCACCGAATATGCCCATAATTAATGGCTATCTATTTTCTGAAACGATAGACTTAACTAATATCTTAATAAAAATCTTTGAAAAAAAAAAAAAACAAAACTAGAGCGTCCAAATGGGACTACCGGAAACAACTTCGAAAATCCACCGCACACAATGCGTGACAGCCGAATATGCCCATGATATCTATCAACCAATATCCTAAAAAAAATCTTTAAAAAGATAAAACCAGAGGTGTTCAAATGAGGCTACGACAAACAACTTCAAAAACCCACCGTATACATCGTGTAAATTTGCTCTCAGACCATATCCGAATGCAAGGGTTTCACAAAGAGTCAAAATCACCGCTGGACAAGAAGGGCAAGATGAAGGTTAAAAAAAAAAGGGTGACAGCCGGATATCGCCGAAATTTTTTTTTAAAAAATCTTTAAAAAAAAAAAATAAAACTAGAGGCGTCCAAACGAGGTGTGCATCCAAAACGAGGCATCGCACACAACGCGTGATATTAATATCTTTAAAAAAAAATCTTTAGAAAAATAAAACCCACCGCACGCGTGATATGTATCGCCTAAAAAAAATCTTTAAAAGGCCTTCAAATGACCAACCGCTGCACCGTGTGATAGTCGGATATCGTCCGAATACTATGCCGATATAAATTTGCTCTCAGACCATGTCCGATTTTCACAAAGAGTCGAAATCACCGCTGGACAAGAAGGGCAAGAAGAAGGTAAAAATCTCATTATTCGTGTTCTGTCGTGCCTTGTTTTGATTCTATTAAGTTCTGATGTGAAATCTGATTTCCGGATGGGTTGTGGTGTGATATTGGTTGCATTGCATGGTCCGATCTTGGTTTTGGTTTTGATTTTGTATCTTACTTTTTTGAAATTTGAGGAGTCTAGATCCATATTTTGGAAAACTATATAGAGATTTTGAAATTGGAAATTTAAGTCTAGATCCATATTCCGGAACATTTAGTTGTTTGAAAGTGAAGGGCTTTCGAAAAGAGATGAAAAGTCTGAGATGCGCTATAGGATTTTTTTTTTTTTCCGCTGCCCTTGCAGTCAAGTAAAACGCTTTATCCTCTCCTTTTGTTCTTTGTTTTGATCGGTGTAGTTTTGTTGAACTTTAAATCTTCATTTGGCGAGGTGTAGATATCTCTGTTTCTCCCATCAATTTTGCAGATGATGAGATAATTCTGGTTGCAGAGATTCTTCGGTATATGATATTAGGGTTTACTAATATGTTGATTCCAATTCATTTTTTACCTTTGTTGTGTAACTATTTTAAGGGTTTCTTTTGTGTTTTATTTTTCTCCATCATGTGCTACTTTGGGAATCTCTTAGATGAAGATAGTGAAGGATGGATGTCTTCAACCATACCTGAAATCTCTTGTTTTTCTTTCATTTTTTTCATCTAATGTAGCTTCTTGTTTTTTTTTTTTTTCCGGTAATGAAATCTAACGAAAAGATTTTTCAGTTATGACAATTGTTTGGAAGCAGTAGCTTATCTATTGGATTATAATGACATAGTTTCATTTTCTAACTCTAATTCCAACCTTCATCTCATATCTTTCAGGTTAATATTTTTGAAAATTTTGGAGCTAGCCTATGGAAAGGCGAGCCTCCATTTTTAGGTGCTGGCACGGCCTTGAAAAGCTACAAGATGAGGCCCAGAGGTCGATCCCAAATGGAATATATCGATCTTGAACTTGATAAGGTAAGTTTTGGTATCCAACAAGTCTTTATTGTGGTTTTATTGTGCCTGTAAAGCTGGGAATTGACTCGTTTACTATATTTTCATACTTGAAGTTTATGTCTCCTTTTAGTTGGTAACCATTCAATTGAGCTGAATTTGATGCAGTATGTGCCCCCCTTCTGTTATGGTTAATTTGATGCAGTATGTGTCCCCCTTCTATTATGATCTGGTTATAAATGGATAAATGGTAGCTGGTTTGAGTTGGTAATGCCTTTCAGTTTTCATATAAGATATTTGAGTTCAAGTCCTTCTTTTACCCTAATTCATGCTTTTAATGGGATGCACCGATTATATAATATTAATATTTACCTTCTTTTTTTTCTAATAAAAAATGATGAAAGTATATTTTTGATCCTCAAACTTTCACTCAAAATTAAATTTTGATCTTAAAACTTTTAATAGATACTGTTTAGTCCTTCATGATTTTTAGAATGTTACATTCTATAAGTTTCGTTGTATAGATCAATTAAATGATCAAATAACTAGTTTATTATCTTATTGCATCAGTTTATAAAGCTTTCATTGACCCTATGTGACCACACACACACACACACTATATATATTCATGTTTAAATGATACATCAACTATTCATCAGTTTTAACTAATTTCATGTAACCGAATGTCAAGAATACTATATCTTAAAATATGATAGTTGAGGATCAAAATAAATTTTGAGTGAAAGTTTGAAGATTAAAAGTATTTTTGCTATTTTTATATTTATTAAACATATTATTATAATTTTTTTTTCAAATAGAACTGTCATGGCATGGAAATCTCTCCTTTGACTTCTTCAAGTCATCCAACAAAATACCAAGTCTTACAACATCTGCTCAAACATTATATTAGTTTTAATTTCTTTACTAATATAGGTTAGTGCATCTTATATATTTTTTATAAATATTTTAGATCACAAACAAAATGCAAGAGATTTCACATTTTGAAAATGTTTATAGAAGTCCAGTTGACCACTAAGGAAAATGTTTTAGGCTAACATAAGCGAGGATTTCTCACAAACAACACTCAAGAGGTAGGATATAGTGAAATATTTACCTTCTTTTTTGTATAAACACACTAAACTTTTGCATTTCTCTAGCAGCTGAATTGCTAATTTCTCTTTCATCTTTATCAAAAATTCAATTTTTAATATATGAATCTAACAGTGACTAAACAAGATAATAGGTTGAGCAATTTTTCCAGATAGCATAAGCAATTTTACTTTCGAGCATATTTAATGTGTTGATAATTATTTATCTTATGGAGATAAGACAACATTTTTATTTTTGATCTAACTAGAGGAAAAGTTGTTTCATCATGCTATGC
>UESW01004298.1:739364-755493 GCA_900491605.1 Calamus simplicifolius
TTCTACATACTTATTTTGATTGATAAAGATGCTATCTTTTCTTTGACTGATTTTAATTCACAAAAAATAATGGAGCAAACCCATATAATTCATTTTATATTTTTTCATCATATCACTTTTGAAAATCAAAATCATATTCTTATTGTTATCAGTAATAATTAAATCATCAATGTAAAGAAAGATAATGAGAATATAATTACCTTACTTCTTCACATAAAGTATTGGTTTACTTGGACTTCTTAGCAAACCTCACTCATAGAAGTAGGTATCAATTTGAGAGTATCATATTCTAAGTGTTTGTTTCAGCTCATATAATGCTTTTTTAAACTTGTATACCTTGCTTTCTTGACCTTTGATAATGACGCCTTAAGGTTATTCAACGTAAATTTCTTCTTTCAATACTCCATTCAAGAATGCTGACTTTACAGCTAGTTGGTGTTATTTTCAACTTTTATGTGCAGCTATAGAAATGAGAGTTCTAATTGTACATGTCTAGCAATACATGCAAAAGTTTCTTAATAATCATATCAGAAAGTTGAGAGTATTCTTTTGCTACCAATCTTGCTTTGTATCTTTGAATAGTCTCATCTAGATTGTGTTTTGTCTCGTAGATCCACTTCAAACTAATGACTTTCTTATCACTTGGTTTCTTCACTAACTCTCAAGTTTTATTCTTCTCAATCATATTAATTTCTTCTTGCATTGCCTTGTTCTACACTTCTCATGCATAGCATTTTTAAAAATTTTAAGCTCAATCATGCAGAAATTACTATAGCCATAAATGTCACTTAGTCTTCTCATTCTTATAGAATAGAACTTGAAGATAAACTTGAACTTGAAGTTAAAAATGGACTTACATTTGGAGAAGTTTATGGTGAACCTTCAACCTCATTGTCTTTATTTAGAGCATTATGAATTTATTCATCAAGAAAATAATAGTTTCTTCAACTTTCTTTTGTTTCCAATCCCAAGCAACTTTCTCATTGAAAATAACATCTCTTCTTATGATCACTTGATTTTATTTCAAATTGAAAAGTTTGTAATCTTTTGATTTAGAATTGTATCCAACAAAGATATATTTTGCACTTACTTCATCAAGTTTGTATCTCCTTTTCTTTGGAATATGTGCAAAGCATACACATCCAAATGGGTTGATAGGATCCAAATGGGTGAACCTTCATTAATTTTCTTTTCTAAGTCTTTGTCATTCTTCAAATGCAACCCCTGTTTTTTTTTCCTTCAAGTTACTAGACCCTCTCTTAATATTGTCTTTGGATGGGAAAGGATTTATAACTATCTTCTTTCCATTAAAATTAAAGGAACAAGAATTAGATCGACCGAATAAAGTAGCATCACGATCATATAATCAAGGTCTGCCAAGAATAACACTACTAACCCCCATTGGAAGTATGCCATACCAAACTTTCTCTAGGTATGACTGGAATTTGCACCTAAACTTGACATCTAAACTTGATCGGTATCGAAGTAAAATTTGTCCAGGAAACCTTATAAGGGTTGGGATGGAAAGCAGTGGGTAATCCTAAACTCCTAACAGTATTAGTTAAAATTGCATTGACATAACTCCCACTATCTATAATGATTTTGCATGCTTTCTCCTCTATTTTGATAAAAGTTTGTAGGATGTTAGTTTTACGCCAGTCTTTCTGCTCTTTGGTCTAGGTCAAGATACATCTAACAACTCCTAAAATCTCAAACGAGTCTAAAACTTCTTCATCTCCATCACTAATCAGCTAGATTCACTTCTGCTTCATAAATCTCTTCCTCCAAATTCTTAATTGATTCATCAACTTCCTCCTCTACTTTTCCTATATGCAAGGCTCTAGTAGGACATTGACTCGCATAATGACCTACCTTATGACATTTGAAATAGTGTATGTTTTGAGTATTTCTTTGGATTTTTGGACTCTTTTCTTTATCAATCTTTTGGACTAAAGGAGTATTGGATATGGGTTGGCTAAAGTGAGTCTGGCTTGGATTAGGCCTTTGGCTTGGGGCACTCATTTTATTAGGTTCAGACCGATGAACATATGGTACTCTTTAAAATCTTTTGAAGTCCCTAGCTACCTGGTATACTTATTTTAAGTCATAGACTTCTCTAAGAAATACTTCTCTCTGAATCTCTTCCCTTAAACCGGCTTTAAATCTGGATAGGGTTACATCTTTGATTCAACAATACTACATCACATAATGTATTCATCAAGTTTAGTAATGTATTCCGACACAGGCCTATTTCCTTGACTTAGCCATTATCATTGGTCTAGTAACCTTTGCTTATAGGAAATAGGCTGGTACTTCTCCCTAAGATTGATTTTCATGGCTCTCCAAGTACCTATTGGCATGTCTCCCTTTGCTTACACGGTCGCTCAACATTTCTGCAGTATAACCTAGCTTGTCGGATTAGCCTAAGCTTAGCAAATTTGAACCTTATATCCTCTGACATTTCATACCATTCGAAATATTGGTCCATTTCTCCTTTCCAATCTATGTACATCTTAGGGTCTAGGTACCCATCAAAAGTGGGTGCATCAAGTTGGATACTCCTAAGGGCTCTTTCATCTTGATCAATATAGTCATGATGAGGCCTTATTTGGTGGGGTTCAACAATAGGTTTAGGATATTGGACTCTAGGATTCAGAGGTATCATTCTGGATGATTGAGGCTCAGCAGTATGGGATTCTTCTAAGGAATCAATCTTTTCTTGTATATGATTAAACCTAGTGTTCAATTGATTATACTGCTCAATCATAGTCCTCATTAAAGCTTCTAGATTTGAGTCCATGGCTACACTGGGTTGACTTGGATTGTGCTGGTATGGGGTCTCTGATCTAATTATCATACAATGCAAATGGACTCGTTCTAGGGTGTGCTAGACCTAGAAGTCCAAACCATATATTTAGTCGAGGTGACAATCCAGACTGTAGTAACATTGCACCTAGCCAGGTAAGTGTAAGGTTGGTGGAGGTCCCTCATTGCTTGCCTAAGACACCAATTAAAATTGGCCAGGTAAGCGGATTAGCCCACCTTCCTTTGGGCTCTTGTTCCTGAACCACTTGTCGTAGACACCAAATGCACAAGCACACACAGAAAAGATGTCTACACTGACTTGACACTGGTTCAAACCCGACTTTGTGGGTGTTCCTAGCTCACTAGAGCAAATTAGATTACTACTTTCTTTTGGTTAGAGGCTTGGGTCACACATGAAGGATTGTAGTTTTTGGGCTAAGGAAAGGTGATGAAATTCTTCCCTTATCTTGTGATGGGAGTGCCCTTAAGGATAGCTTATGCAAATGATGGCATGCAACAAAGCAATGTTACTATACTAATTAAGAAAGTAACTTCAAACAAGTTATAACTAACTTAACTAAACAAGAATTCAAAATTTAAATTTCAAATTTAAATTTCAAATTTGAATTTCACATTTTAAATTTTAGAATTTAAATTTTAAATTTTAAATTCTAAGTTTTCTTAGAGGAAAACTTTAAATTTAAAAATGTGACCAAAATTTAGGTGTCTAATATGCTAGAAAGAAAACTTTCATGCGATCGTGCAATCACTTGGCACATACATGAAACATTCATCAAGCAAGCATTTGCATATTAAACCTTTAATAAAAGACCTCACATTCGGCCGTAGTTCATTATTCCTATGGACGGACAGTATACCATTCCGGATTTTGAAAAGCATAACCCCGCTTAAGAGGCATGAAACTTAGAATTAAAGTTATGAAAACTTATGCAAATGTTAAAAGAAACCTTAGATCTGAAACCTATTGAAAAAGTTTCAGATCTAGTTTGAATTGGCACGACTTAATTTTAGAGTCTAATATAAGCTAAGATTCACAAGAGTAGGAAAGAACTCCATGAATCCATCCTTAAATGAATAAAATTTTAGCCATATGTTCTATATGCAGAAATTGTAAAAAATAACAGAAAATACAGAAAATAAAAAAATATACCCTAACCTACCATGCTCTGATACCAATTTGATGAGGGATGAAATGAAATGATGCAATATAGGAGGAGATAGTATACTACAATAACTAAATGAAAAAAAGTGAAGCTACGCTACATTTTCATGTAAAAGAGCAAAAAATTTTATAAAGGCATTTGCATGTTAAACTAGACTTGGATGAGAATCGTTCAAAATAGTAAAGAGAAAGGACCTTTGTGGCTAAGAAACCACACAGGCTAGGGCTTAGTTACTCTAATATTTTAGATTAGAAAATGTTGACAGAGGGATACCGGCCATTAATATATCAGAGATTGGAAGGTTTACACTCAAGGATGAAATTTTTGAATGACAAGGAGATTTCTCTAGTTGCAGGACTTCTTGTATCTGTTTCTTATCATGGAAGACCTTCTTCTTTAGAACTTAAAATTTTCGGGGATCCTGCACAAACCAAATTAGGGTTAAAAATATAAAAAATTAATGGAGTATTAATGAAATGAAGAAAGAGAAAGGGAAGGTTGAAGTTAAGATGAAGCTTGTCAGATTTGAGGTAGCTTGGCCGGCCTTCTTTATGGAGACTTCTTGTACCTTGAAAGATGGGATGGGATGGTAGAATGAAATGGAGAATTGCTAATGGATCTTGGCATATGGATGGCTTTTTTGAAGTAGCTAAGGGCCTCTCACCCACTCTCTCTCGAAGGATATTTGCTAACACAAATGGAAGAAAATAAACTCAACTTTCATTCATCATTAATTGTCTTTACAAGAGAGCTTGGAGTAGTATTTATAAGCCTCCAAGGGACTTTTAAAAATTTAAATTACATGGAGCTTTTCATGGAAAGTTGCAACCTAAGCTAGCTATAAGGGTGGAGGGTTGAAACAACTTATAACTAAGCTTAAGAAGAGGAGAGAAAAGTGGTTGGCTCATTTGAACTTGAATTCCTCTTGGTGATGTGGCATGTGGTGATGTGGATTGATGAGGTGTATACCAAGAGGTTGACATGGCATCCAACAATGCTTGCTGAAATGGCATCCATCTTTGATTGATTTGTTGGAGTGGTTGAATGCATCCAATCTTCAAGCTCACTTGCTTACCTTGAATCCAATTCCATACCTCTCTTGGACCCAACTACTAAACTCACTAAATACAAAACCAATTTGACCCTACTTGGACTCAAGAACCTAAATTAAAATAAACCAACTTTAATTACATGACTCAATTCAAAGAAGTAAAATTATTACTCTATTTATAGGACACATAAAATAATTAAAGCCATACTGAATTAGATCGAAGCCTCTTTTGAACTTTGGTGTCCGCACCAATCTCTCTATTTGTCTGAAAAAAAACTTGTTGTGGCTTTTCTAATTTGATTAGTCTTTCCTATAAAAAAGTATTTCTTGAAAAACTCTCTTTAAAGATGGTCCCAGATTGAAATTGTTATAGTATCTAACGAATTTAACCAATATTTGGATTTATCTTTGAGAAAAAATGGAAACAACTTAGGTCTAAGAGCATCATCAAAATTTTTTTGAATTTTTATGGTCAAACAAATCTTGAGAAACTCATCTAGATGTTTGTAAGGATCCTTATTTGTAAGTCCATAAAATGAAGGTAATATTTGAATCATGCTTGACTTGATCTCATATTGAGTGGCCTCCATTGGAGGCACTTGAATGCAAGGAGAGTAGGTATACTTTGAAGGAGTGAAATACTCCTTTAACTACCATGGTGGATCATTTTCATTACTAGAGTCCATAATTCTAAGTCTGTTTGCTCTAAAGGTTCTTTCTATCTCAGGATCTAAGGGTATGAGGTTGGGTTGTAACGATCGGCAACCAAGCATATACTCTACCAATGCACTCTAAAGTAAATAGTAATTTATTTATTTTTTTAATTAATTAATGTAATAGAAGAGAAAGAAGAAGATTCTAAAGAAAATATCCTAAAAGATTCCTAGAACTAAGAGCAATAAAAAATAATTTAGTTAGAGTTTAAAAGTATTAGCAGTCAAGTTAACAAAGATTAGACTCTCTACTTTAGGCTTAACCTAGATTTAGACAGCTCCTAACTTTCAAGAGCGTCTTGGAGCCCTCCAAGTCAAAAATTAGCTGATCAACCAGCCAGTTAAGGGTAAGGTCAGTGGGAGTACCCCGTTGCTTACTAGGTAAGCGAATGAAACCAATTAAATAACAACTTTTCTTTCCTTTTCTAGACACTAGTTAATCAGTCAATCCTGACCCAGTCCAACTCTTTCGGATGCCTTATTCTATTGAGCTCGAGTTCCTTAGGGGTTGACATCTAGTTAATTTTAGAGTTAAAGGCTTGGGTTAATGCAAAATGAAGGAAAAGGTCTGTGAGCCAAGGAAGAGTGATCAACTCCTCATCTTATCTTGATTAGGGGTTTGTGCCCTTAAAGTTAGTTATGAAAATACTATGCAACAAGCAAATGTCAAGCTTTTAAAATTATTAAACAAATTAATCTAATTACTTTTTTAAAAAGATTTTTGTGATCAAGTTTCTAATTTTCTAATAAATTATGAGTTTTGCAGAAAATAAATTTACCTAAATCAATCTAAGCATAAAAATAAAATAATTATTTTTTATTTTTATTATATTATATTATATTATATTATTTTTATTTATTTTATTTTATTTTCTTAAATTAATTATTTTTATGAAAAGTGTCTTAGGATTTTTTTAAAGTTCTTTAAAGTAAGTTAATTAAAAAGAAAAGTTGGTTAGGTTAAAATGGATTTGTGATTAGAAGGAAAGTAATTTTTTATGTTAAAAGGAAAATAAGAAAATCTAACAATTAAGGTAACTAAAAAAAAGCAATAACATAAGGAAAGAAATAATTATTCAAAAATTAAAAATAAGATTAAAACACCTTAATTTCACTAATCTTAGGTAAAATAGTGAGAGTAAGGGGTCGAATCCATAGGGACTTTGAGTGATTATTTTAAAATAAATTTATATAATTAAAAATTTAAATAAATAGATAATTGGCAGTAAAAATAATTAAGATATGATTAATCTTAATGAGAGCATAGCCATCATGGCCCGTCCTTTTTAAGAATAGACTAGTCAAGGATTATTTGCACTTGAAGAGAATTCAATAAGAATTAAATATAAATAAATATTTATTTTATAACATCCAAAAGAATATATTAAAACTAAAATTAAAATTCTTCTTTCTTGATATCAAAAAGGCAACGGCACTGAAGATAGCTCTGGATCTGCTTCCAGGCCAAACTCTCCAGGATTCTTTCTTTTTGAACTAAACTAAAGACGGGCTGAACCGAACCAAAGACTGATTCTCTGTTCTCCCTCAACCAAGCTGGCATCTCCCAAGACTCCCGAATGCCTCCCAGCACTCACGAATGCCTCCGAGTACTCCTCTGCTTCTTCCTCTGCTCTCTCCTTTAGACCGTCGAGTTCATCCCCCTCTGCCCAGCCTCTGGTCTCCCTTAAATCAATCCAGAACTCTCGGTTTATTTGCGCATTTCATGAACATGGAGAGAACATATGCTGATTTCCTTCCAATCAGAGGTTCTTTCTCTATTTGGCACCCGGACAGATGCAGAGAGATTTTGGAGAGATCATGATGAGATTGCTGACGATTCTCCTTCCAATCTAACTTCAAATATCTTCCTTAATTATTGCCTGAATGGTGGAATTGGAGAAATCTTGGGTGTTGGCTATCGGAAGCCATCACTGTGGCCGACGGCTTCCTTCTTCAATTCAATGGAATTTGAGGCAATTTTGGTACTTTTTGATGGGGAGGAGCTTTTCGGTGGCGAAGAGCTTCTCGGTGGCAACATTGTCAACGAAGAAAATGGTCTTCGACGACCCTTGAGCGTCACCGATATTTGTGTGCATGAATCTATGAAGAAATACGATGAACTCGGCAGATGGACCGCCGAGTTTGCTTTGAGATTCATGCAAACAGAGATAAATTCTTAAAAATTTAATTTCGAGCTCATTTTAAGTACGATTTGAGTGCCGTTGGCATCATTGGATTCCTAAAATTGAAGTCTTTAAATTGAAGGAGCTTTACCTAAAAATATTATATAAAATAATTAAATATTAAAAATAAAGATAATTTGACCTATTAATTAATAGGTTTATGATGATTATTTGTGCATTTATCAAATACCTTTGAAAACTAGTCATTTTTATCAATTATAAAGGGTATTTAAGAAAGTGAACAAAAATACCCTTTAAAACTAGCCTTTTTTGCTGTTAGGGGCATTTTTGCCCTTTCTTGTTAGGCCTAACTTGCTAGATGCATGCTCGATGAGTTGTACCTAGTGTGTCAGCTTAATTGGCCATTATGCAGGCTAGCTCATCGGGCCTAGTGTGCTGAAGAATGGGTTACAGATCATGCCATGCTAGCCCATGATGGGTCATCGTGCCAGCACAATTTGCTTGCCCACCAAGGGGACTATGCTGTATTGACCCATAATAGGCTATCGTGTCGGTATATTCACCAAGTTGGCCATGCCATGCATGACAAGATGACTGTGCAGTCGGGCCATGCCGGGCCCGAGCTAGCCTAACCCATTTAACACCTCTACTTCTATCCTCCCTCCATCATGTACCATCATACTTTTATCATCCTTCATCACTACCACCACCCTCCAATACCACTATTGTTACTATACCTCAAATATGCCCATACCTCTATCCATTCCCACCATAGCTGCTACTAGCTCTACCATCCACTACTCTTACCATACCTCCATCATGCCCATCATCACCATCTCACCTATTCACCACCCTTCAGTATCACCACCATCACCACCACCATCATCACCGTACTTGTACCACCTTTTACTAACACCACCTTCTTCATCATCTACCATTATACTTCCATCATCAACCACAATTCATAGCCTATCTTTTTAAAAAAATAAAAAATGATTTCTTATTTTCAACAATAAACATATTTTTTAGATTTTCTATAGAGAAAAAAATGAAAATAAAGATAAAAACTAGCAAGGGAGAATAAAAATTGTTTTTCATAACTAAACAAGCCCTTGATTTCCTTGCTTCTCATCAACATGACTAGTTGTTTCCTATGGAGGAATCACCACGATTTAAGGGGCTATGCTCTATATTGTTCTATTGATGTTGATTCTGTTCTTGATGAAAAAAGAGTTGCTAAGGTGGGGTAAATTGATCGGGCTTGGAGACTTAAGTATACTCATGAGATTAGGGCAACCCTACCCAACCCTAAGGTGGGTATGGCTAGGGAGCACGTATGGAATTCCTCATTGCAAGTTGGTACAGATAATAGTATACCTACCTAAATCTGCCCCATTGCTAACCCTAATCTAATAATATCTATAATTGACTTGTAACGAAACCCTTCAACTTGTCCAACAAGGTGTCGTAACTCACCGTGCCACATTAGCTAGCTTACATTTTCTCTCCCAAAAATAGATTCATAATGGCTTTTTCTTTAAAAACTAATTTAATTCTATTTGCCTTCATTAATTAGAAGGTGCGGCTACCCTTTGGAATGGTAATTTAAAAATTACTTGACTAGTTTGATTCAGCGACCACAAAGTTAAGCTAGTTTGACCGTCAACATTTTGAATTGCTTCATCAATTTAAGATCAAACAAACGAGTCATTGTTGCAGTACAGATTGGGCAAACCTCCACTAGGAACGTATGGATAGAGGGCAAAGGTTTGGAGTCTTCAAATAAGACGACTTGTCCTTTGCCCCTCTTTCTCTTAATAAGACGTTAAATAAAACTTTGGCGTCTCAGGTATTCACAACTTCCCGACCATTCGTCTTCGACGTTCGTAATTTGATGAACTCGACCTGTATTCCAAGGTCCCATGGAACTCGACCTGCTACCAGTTCCTAGTAATTCCTTTCAGGAAAGACTACCAAACGGTATAACAAGTTGAATTCAAAGTTCTTCCTGCTTACCGCGCTATTTAGTTTGAACTCGGAATGAACACCACTCGAGTCTTTCTTATATTCTCCTCCCAAAACACGCGTAAAGAAAAACATATATATAGTCCCCTTGCCTCTCTTCCTTCCATCACCGAATAACACCAGTAGTTGCCATATCCTAGTTACAAAGTAGAAAGGAAGGGAGAAAAGGAGAGGAGCTTAGCTTCGTATTAACAACTTGTGTCCATGGCTTCCATCAGGATAGACCTCTTGGTTCTGATGACCATTATCTCCATCTTCTGCCTCCTTTGTTCCCAGCCGGCGACAGCAGCAAGGCTTCTCGGAGTGGAGCAGCAGCAGGCAAGAGTCGGCTTCACGTTCCGATCCCTGCAACAAGGCCCGACACCAGGTCACCGTTCTGGTTGCACCAGTGGACCAGGCAAGGCTGGAATCTGCCCCCCACCGCCTGGAAATCGCAACTGAATCAAATTAAACTAGAATACTTAGTTGTGGCCTCGAGTTCATAAGATTCCTGGTCTCGAACGACATACTTGGATGTGATAGAAGTTCCTGCTTTAGTTCTTGTTTCTCTTTTTTTTTTCGTTTTTCTTCTTTGTTTCTAATCTTAAACTTTAATAAAATTCTACTGCCATACCTCGGTGCCTGTTGTTGCCTCAAAGAAAAAAAGTGAGAAGAGAGAGAAGGAATAAAGTTTTAGCTTTTGTATGCTTCAAACAAATCTATAATCATTAGCATGGTGAGAGGCCTTACCAGTGCCTTCCAATCTTGTGTACTCCTTTCTTCATGTTCTACGATGGTCGAGAAGGTCTGAGCCTCTGAGGGCAGGTATTTATAGGCCTCTGCATGCAATGGCTTCTTGAACTATAATTAAACTTCAATGGACAAAGCTCTACAAAAAAAAAGATAGGACGTCGTATTCTTGTTAGACTTTTGGCTGGTTCATGGGAGGTTGCTTTCTTTAATAGGTGGTGCACTCTTAACCATTGAATTCTTCGGTTGAACTACCAATGAGAAAAGCCGTAAACGTCGAGGTCTTAATTAAGAAGCACCATAGACTACATAAATTTTGCACAAACATTTAAACTTGCATCTCTAACGGCACAATGGGTACGAATAGCTGTCCTTTTGTCCAATTAATTTGATAGCAAGAAATGTAAGGAATTTCTGCTTGATATGTAAAATCGAGAATTTTGAACTGCTCCCATCATATAATTATTATTATAGAAATGTAAAGGATCCCTAGAGAAAATAGGAGTCCAGATGAAAACAAATGATAATTAATAATGCAAAAATTATGTCTCTCTTTTCAGAGTTAGAGAAAGAGTTTCAGTTGGTTGAGAATTATATCTTTTGCGATGGAGGATACTCATTTCTTCATGCCCATCCATCACCCGATCATCCATTAGATACATCTTAAAGCATTCCGAACTCAGCCAATCATCTGCTGCATAGGTCTGAAAGTGATATCAGTGATGATCTAATAGTGCATGATTCGTGAAGGAATGAGGTGTCCTTCCTTAGAGCGCAAAGTATACAATCGGCCATATTCCAATGATCAGCATAACATAAAGAAGATAATATTATTATTATTATTATTCAGTGTTGCAAAAGCTGTATGGCATTTTAGGGTTGTAACTCTAATGCTGAAAAGAAAAACCTATTATAATTAGGAAAAAGAAATCCTAAATTGCAAATAACTAACAATGAAGAAAATAGAAATAACTAACGCTTAGAGAATTCTATTAATTAACTAAATTTCTTCAATCAAATCTATCTTTGATATTAAAGAAATCTTCAAAATCAGAAAAACCCAACATTCAAAACCTCCCTTAAAAGTCAACCTTGTTCTCTAGATTGTAAATATACTCACAGGTGGCCTCTTTAAAAGTGGAGTTAGAATGCTTGTGCTCCTGGCAATGCCAAAAATAAATTAACTTATATGATGATGTCAAATTTTTTTTTTTTTTGGTTGATGGTCTATAGGTAGGTAATATAATTTTCTATTAAACTGAATAGAAGAATTGATTTTTTGACATTCATGGTAAGTATAATAGGCTCCAATGAAGAGGACATTATAATCAAAGAGTTAGCTGATTCCAATGTTGGAGAGGATACTTGAGAATCATAATCATTTGATACAAAATGAAGGCAGGTTCTACGTACATACATTTTAACCATACAATCGGTTGTCTGGATGCATTCGGTTCATGACAACAAGAGTTGCTGGACTCATTCTAGTTGTTGGCCTTGGGGCATGCATGCTCATGACTCAAGAAAGGGGATAATTAAGTAGCATGAAAACCATTCAAACTCAACTACTAACTGCGGTGGTTTGGTCTCTAAGATGCTAACGTACAATTTTCCATTGCGTTTCCATTACTAATTTCATTTTTCTTTGGCTTTATTCATAGGTCAGTAAAATTTTCTTCTCTAGACCCAATACCTACTAATGAATATAGGGTTAAGTACAAGCAGTGTTTTGTTTAGTCTCTATATTTTTAATGGCATAGCCACTAACAATCTCTATGAGTGGATCTGTAGATCCCTTCCAATCCCTGCCACAAGGCTCGACATCACATCCTAGTTCTTCTCGTTGTACAGGCAAGGGTGGAATCTGCCCCCCACCACGTGGAAATCATGACTGAATCAAATTAAACTAGAATACTTAGTTGTGGCCTCAAGTTCATAAGATTCTTGGTTTGGAATGATAGATTTGGATGCAATAGAAGTTCCTACTTTAATTGTTGTTTCTCTTTTTTTTGTATTTTTCTTTATTACTAATCTTAAACTTTAATAAGAATCTATAGGCATACCTCGGTGCTTTGCCTCAAAGAAAAGAAGTAAGAAGAGAGAGAAGGAATAAAGTTTTTAGCTTACTTCATGCGTCAAAAAATCTATCATTATTAGCATGGTGAGAGGCCTTCGCAGTGCCTTTGGTCTTGCGTATGTATTTCTTCATGCTCTTCTATGGCTTGAGAAGGTCTGAGCCTCTGAGGGCTGGCATTTATAGGCCTCTGTATGCAATGGCTTCTTGAACTATAATTAAACTTAATTTAATGGACAAATCTCTACAAAAAAGATAGGATATTGCATTCTTGTTAGACTTTTGACTGGTTCATGGGAGGTTGCTTTCTTTAATATGTGGTCCACTCTAACCAATGAATTCTTCAGTTGAACTACCAATAAGAAAAGTCATAAATATCTAGGCCCTAAGAAGCGCCATAAACTCCATAAATTTTGTACAAATATTTAAGCTTGCTTCTCTAGCTAACGGCACATTGGGTATGAATAGCCGCACTTTTGTCTAATTAATTTGATAGCAAGATGTATAAAATCAATAGGTTTAAACTACTGCCATCATATAATTATTATTATAGAAATGTAAAGGATCTCTAGAGAGAGTAGGTGTCCAGATGAAAACAAATGATAATTACTAATACAAAAATTATATCTTTAAAGGGAGCTAGAGACAGCATTTCGGTTGGATGAGAGCTGTATCTTTTGTGATAAAGAAGGATACTCATTTCCTTACCCATCCATCATCCGATCATCCATTAGATACATCTCAAAGTAGTCCAAACTCAACCTATCATCTGCTCTATAGGTCTCAAGGTGATATTGGTGATGATCTAATAGTGCAGGGCGTGAAGAAATGGGGTGTCCTTACTTTTAGCATAAAGTACACAACTCGGCCATCTTCCAATGATCAGCATAGCATAAAGAAGATAATATTAATATTACTATTCAATGCTGCAAAAGCTGTATAGCACCTTAGGGTTGTAACTATAATGCTGGAAAAAAAAAATATATTTAGGAAAAGGAAACCTAAATTGTAAATAACTAACAATAAAGAAAATAGAAATAATTAAGGCTTAAAGAATTCTTTTAATTAACTAAATCCCATCAATCAAAGAAATTCTTGATATCAAAAAAATCTTCAAAATCAAAGAAACCCAATATCCCACCTCGTTTAAAAGTTAACCTTGTTCGCTAGATTGAAAATTAAGAAAGTTCTTCTGCAGCTTGTAAATATACTCACACGTGGCCTCTTTAGAAGCGGAATCAGATTGCTTGTGCTCCTAACAACGCTAAAATGAATTAACTTATGTGGTGATATTATTTTTTGATAGTTTATTGGTAGATAATATAATTTTTCATTAGACTTGCTTGAAGAAATTGATTTGCTGATATTCATGGTAAGTATAATAGTCTTTAATGTAGAGGACATTCTACTCAACTACTAATTTTGATGGTTCGGTCTTAGCCCACTTTTTTCAATTGCATTTTCATTACTAATTTTATTTGAGTTATCCTTGGCTATATTCGTAGGGATGGCTGGTTAATAAGTAGAATATTTTTCTCTAAACCCATTAACCTTTAATGAATATATGGTTAAGTACATAACAACTCTTCCTTTAGCCTTCATCTTTTCAATGGCATGGCCGCTAACGGTTTTTATAAGCATATTTGCATATCCTTTGAGTGTATACTTTTATTCTTGATCTTTAAAACTACATAATAAGCTGAAAAAACTTCATAAACTCAGTGTCAAGATGTAGAACAATAAACGTCAAGAACCACATCACACTCTTGGAAAGGTAGTATATAAAAATCATGTGTAAAATTGAACCTCACATAGAGATAGAAAAATTGTCACATGAACCTTGAATTTATATGCGCTTACAATTTACCACCATGACATTAAGAGACTTGTCTTTTAATTATCAAAAATTGAAGTGCTTAACCAATTTTGGATAAATAGAATTATAGGTGCTACTAAAGTCGATAAAAATAGTAATTGATGGCTTTTTTAATTATTCTTTCACTCTCATTGTTTAAGAAGATAAAATATTGATAAGAGGATGCATGAAAATTTTTCATCATCTACTACTCTTCCATGTCTTTTTTATCTTTCAATGCCAATTTTGAGTTCATTATCAAATCAATAAGCATCAATAAAAAAATAATTTAGCTTTACAATGATGGCTTGCACCAAGTTTTTCATCATAATTATAGCACAAATTATTTTTCCTTTTAGGTTTTATATTTGTTGGCTTCAATCATTTGATTGGATTAGGAAAAGAAGTAGGACTGCTGTTGAATATTGGAGTGGTTTTTACAGAGTGACTTATCTTTGGCTTACGTAAAATACGTAGTTGCTTTTCTTTAAGTCTAGCTAACCTAATAATTTATGTTAATGATTGGCTGAAACATAAAAACATGATGATTGATTTTTTTCTTTAAATCTACTTATAAAGTAGTTTGCATAAAATTTCTCCATTGATCCTATGGTATTATTATTAAGTTGTTAAAATCAACATTAATACTCATGCACCATAGAGGCCGAGGACCACTTGATGAATTCTCTAGTAAATTTTTTATAAATACTTGAATCAAAAAAAATTTAGAGACGTTTAACAAAATTATTCCATACCATTATGCCTAGGTCTTTCTTCGTTCGCTGATATGCTACTGCAACATTTTTTTATTTAATAAGGTTGAACGTGTTGACCTGTTATGCTTGATGTACCAAACCGTTGAAATCATCTCCATCAAAAGGGAAGAATTTAAATTTTAAGAGTACGTTTCGAGTCACGTGTTTGAAGGGGATCAGCTACAAAGGCCTGTTTGACTTGCACTTTAGTCTTCTTTAAACGCAAAGTGAAAAAGACGTCAATACTGCTTCGGCGTCCCAGGTAATGACAACTTGCCGACCATTTCGTCTTCGACGTTCGTTTGATGAACGGGCTCAAGAGATGACAAAGAAGACGCGCGAGTTTTAACCAAAAACTAAATCACCTTGTATTCCAAGGGGCCATGGAACTCGACCTCCTGCTGCGATCGAGTTCCTAGCAATTCCTTTCAAGAAAGCCCACCAAACGGTATAGCAAGTTGAATTCAAAGTTCCTTCAGCTTACCGCGCTATTTAGTTTGAACGTGGAATGAACACCCCTCGGGTCTTTCTAATATTTTCTCTTCAGCTGGCAAGAGTCGGTTTCACGTTCCGATCCCTGCAACAAGGCCCCACACCAGGTCACGCTTCTGGTTGCACCAGTGGACCAAGCGGTAGTGAAATCTGCCCCCCGCCGCCTGGAAATCGCAACTGAATCAAATTAAACTAGAATACTTAGTTGTGGCCTCGAGTTCATAAGCTTCCTTCTCGAACGACATGCTTGGATGTGATAAAAGTTCCTGCTTTAGTTCTTGTTTCTCTTTTTTTTTTTTTTT
>UESW01004298.1:758070-799061 GCA_900491605.1 Calamus simplicifolius
TAATAGAGGGTCAAAAGCTAGGAAGTTCGGCAGGATGCAGCTGAGCAAGGACTTAGGAAGATGCAGCTGGGCAGAAAACTGATACTGCGATCGCATTGCACAGGCCCAGAGAAAACATGTGACTACCAGTTCAATACAGCTTCGAGGATTCGGTGTCATATGCCCTGGTGACATTAAATGAAGACCCTTACACCTATAAGGAGGCTGTGGAGAGCCAGAACAGCCAGGATAGAGATAGGTGGATCTAAGCTACGGCAGGAGATGCAGGCTATGGCAGAAGAGAAGCAGTCTCTTCATAGGACTGGCACATGGAAGATGGTCCAGTAGCCAAGAAAAGAAACCATTAATTGCAAATAAATTTATCATGCAAGAAAGAGCCTTCAGAGCAAAGGGGTATCAAGTATAAAGCAGGACTAGTGGCTAGAGGATACTTTCAAAAGGAAGGCTTCGACTACAGAGAACTGATGAAAGAAAAAGTGGAGCTAGTGAAGGTACATACCAAGAAGAATCCAGCAATGCACTGACCAAGGTTCTTTCATGGGACAGCTTTCGTAGGGAATGCAGCTGATGGATGCAGCAGACGTGCTGAGGCCTTGAAAGCACCAAGGTAGGGATTGTTGGGTCTGGTATGGTGCTATCAAGGCCCAGGGGGCTAACTTGTATTGGACTTGGTGTGGGTCCAAGGATTGAGATTAAATCAAGTCACGGGTGTACACATGCTTGGAGATTAGTTTAATCTCATTGGGTTAGTCCATGGGAGTTTTTATTGAGTCTGGGCATGGCCCACTTCATGGATGTATTTAAACTCTAGTTTCTAGGGTTTGAAGGAATGAAGAACAAATTCTTTTCTCCCAAGAATTTTTCTTCTCTCTCCCTCTCCATCTCCTCCCCCTGTTCTGGCTGCTCGCATCACGGATCATCTTGGACGCTAGGTGGGCGTTATGCATGGTGGAAGACGCCTACATGGGATTGAGTTCTGTGGCATTGCGTGGATGAATAGAGTTCATGGCCTTGGATTCCAAGAAGGAAGATCTGGTGTTCAGATTTGAAGAGCTCCTCTTCATGGAAAGAGAACGTGGAAGTCCTTGCTTCACGTGGACATGGGAAGCAAACGTTGGTAGGGGGGAAAGAGAGTCTCCAGCAAAGAATAAGAAAAGATTATTTACTAAAAAAACCTTTAGGAAAAAGGGGTTGAGAGCAAAGTTGTCAATTTCGTTCCGATTCGTTTCGGTCGAGACGTTTCGTTTCGGAAGCTTATCCGAAAAGATAAGTATTACGTTTCGTTTCGGAAGATTTTTCGACGTTTCGATGCGTTTCAACGTATTCGGTCGTTTTCGGCAGTTCGGCCGTTTCGGTAAAATATGTTTTGGAGACCAATTATGAATTATTAAATCTTTCATAACCATTTTATATATATATATATATATTATCAAAAAAAATCCTAGTTACCCTATCCCCATTTTAATATATATATATAATCAAAAAAAATTCTAGTTACCCATCTCTTAAAAAACTTTATTTATATTGTTTTATTATATGAATATGAATTATGAATAAATTTTCATTATATATATATATATTTCAAACTCTTAAAAACTTAAACTCTTTATTTTTATGTGTTATTATTATTTATAAAGAATATGAATTATGAATAAATTTTTTTTATATATATATTCCGAGCATAGATTTATTTACTAAAACAAACCTTTAGGAAAAGGGGTTGCCGTGGTTTGAACTCTAGATCAAAAGGTTTAAGAATGAATGTGTTACCATTGCCAATCTGATTATGACAAACAAATTGTGAAAGCCTAGGGTATTTCTACAGCTAAGTTGATCCCATTGCTATTCATCGAGGACTAAACCCCAACAATAAGATTAGTAGTTACCACATCCTAGTTACAAAGTAGAAAGGAACGGAAAAAAAGAGAAAGGAGCTCAGCTTCATATTAACAACTGGTGTCCATGGCTTCCATCAAGAGAGACCTCTTGGTTTGATGACCATTCTCTATCTTCTGCCTCCTGTGTTCCCAGCCGGCCATAGCAGCAAGGCTTCTCCGGGTGGAGCAGCAGCTGGCAAGAGTCGGCTTCACATGTTGAAAAATTTTGGTAGCACTCTGATAATTCTCAAGGAGATATACTTGGTGTGGGAGAAATATCATTATATTATCATTTCATAAAGCTCTCCACACTACTTAAACTCAATACATATTATCCTATATATATACATATGAAGGTGAGTTTTGGTCTACCCCATAATACATAATAATTCTCTTTGAATATCTAAATGACTTTTAGATTTTCTAACTAATTCTTAATTCTGAATAACTCTTAGAACTCCTTATTCATTTAACTCATATAGAAATATAACAACTCTTAGACTTCCACTCTCATTAACTCCAACATCTCCTCATTAATTTATAATTTTTCATAATATCTTCAATTACTGATCTGAATCACAACTAGAAAGAAAAATCTCTTATGATAATTGCTCTTTTCATTGATCAATGAGGTGGATATCTTATATCTTCTTCAATCACCCTTTCTTCATCTTCTATGATAACTCTTTTTTTATCGTCAACTTCCGTTCATTTAATTCTTTAATTACATCTTCATATTTATTCTTCAGCTCTTCACAGGCTTCATGCAAATTTGGCATTGATATCTTGACATCTTCAATTTTCTAAAAATGAATATCTTTCATAGTAATATTATAAATATTTTTTTAAATAGATAATTGCTTATAATATTGCAGTATTTTTTGCTACCTTCTTTGTAATAGTTACATAACTGTCGATCACAAAACTTTTACATATATCTTTAAAAATGACTATTACCATAAAATTTGGAGAATGATCTGGTTCAAACTTCTCACTTGTATACCTTGTTGGAGAAAAATTTATTTTCTCAAGTATTTCTTTGAGCATTACCTTGTATGGCACAACCATAACTATTATCTTTTCATCCTCCATTTTGCTCAATTATTATTAACGAGGTCTCTTATCTTTAACCTCTAGAGACTGCTCTTGTCTTTTTTTTCTTTTTCAAAGTCTCTTTATCTTAGACTTACACACTTCTCAATGGGTTCCTTTTGACCCAAAGATTTAATACCTTGATGGAGGATATAAATAACTTCTTCACGAACTTCTTTCGATTCTGAAGCTACTTTCTGCTTGCTTTAAGATCTATAAGGCTCTTTAGCTCTCTGGCTCTCTTTCTTGCTTTAGGATCTCCTAGGCTCTTTGGCTCTGATACCACTTTGTTGAAAAATTTTTGGTAGCACTCTGATAATGCTCAAGGGGATATGCTTGGAGTAGAAGAAATATCATTTATATTATCATTTTATAAAGCTCT
This sequence comes from Calamus simplicifolius, assembly GCA_900491605.1. Lineage (NCBI taxonomy): Eukaryota > Viridiplantae > Streptophyta > Magnoliopsida > Arecales > Arecaceae > Calamus > Calamus simplicifolius. The sequence goes on from UESW01004298.1 coordinate 761,422, forward strand.
CTACACTACTTAGACTCAATACATAATGTCCTATATATATACATATGAAGGTGACTTTTGGTCTATCATTATAAATACATAATAATTCTTAACTCTTTGAATATCTAAATGACTCTTAGATTTTTTAACTAATTTTTAATTCTAGATAACTCTTAGAATTCCTGACTTATTTAACTCACATAGAAAATATAATAAGTCTTAGACTTTCCTCTCATTAATTACAAATTAACTCCAACATCACATTTCAATCCCTACCACAAGGCTCAACACCAACTCGCATTTCTTCTTGTTGCACCAGTGGATCAACCACGAGTGGAACCTGCCCCCCACCATCTTGAAATGATGACGAACATTATTGAATCAAGTTAAACTAGAATACTTAGTTTTGGCCTCGAGTTCATAAGATTCCTAGTCTCAAACGACAGATTTGGATGCAATAGAAGTTCCTGCTTTGATTCTTGTTTCTCTTTTTTTCATATTTTTTCTTTGTTTCTAATCTTAAACTTTAATAAAATAAATATATGCCTTTGAAAAGAAGTGAGAAAAGAGAAAAGGAATAAAGTTTTTAACTTACTACATGCTTCTAACAAATCTATCATTATTAGCATGGTGAGAGGCCTTAGCAGTGCCTTCCATCTTGCGATTTCTTCATACTCTTCTATGGCTTGAGAAGGTCTGAGCTTCTGAGGGCTGGCATTTATAGACCTCTATGGTCTATATGCAATGGCTTCTTGAACCATAATTAAACTTTAATGGACAAATCTCTACAAAAAAGACAGGATATCGCATTCTTGTTAGACTTTTGGCTGATTCATGGGAAGTTGCTTTCTTTAATATGTGGTCCACTCTAACCATTGAATTCTTTAGTTGAACTACCAATGAGAAAAGTCATAAATATCTAGGTCCTAAGAAACACCATAAACTCCATAAATTTTGCACAAACATTTAAGCTTGTATCTTTAATGGCACATTGGGTGCAAATAGCTGCACTTTTGTTTAATTTATTTGATAGGAAGATGTATACAATTAATAAGTTCGAATTGTTGCCCTCATATAATTATTATTATAGAAATGTAAAGGATCCCTAGAGAGAGTAGGTGTCTAGATGAAAACAAATGATAATTACTAATGCAAAAATTATGTCTCTTTACAGGGATCTAGAGACAGCATTTCAATTGGATGAGAGTTGTATCTTTTGTGATAAAGAAAGATACTCATTTCCTTGCGCCCATCCATCATCCAATCATCCATTAGATACATCTCAAAGAACTCCGAACTCAGCCTATCATATGCTCTATAGGTCTCAAAGTAATATATATTGGTGATGATCTAACAGTGCACAGCCGTGAAGGAATGGGGTATCCTTCCTTTTAGCACAAAGTATATAACTTGACCATCTTCCAATGATTAGCATAACATAAATATGATAATATTAATATTACTATTCAGTGTTGCAAAAGTTGTATGGCACCTTAGGGTTGTAACTCTAATGTTGAAAAGAAAAATTAATTATACTTAGGAAAAGGAAACCTAAATTGTAAATAACTAACAATGAAGAAAATAGAAATAATTGAGGCTTAAAGAACTCTTTTAATTAACTAAATCACATCAATCTAAGAAAATCTTGATATCAAAGAAATCTTCAACATTGGAGAAACTGAATATCTCACCTCCCTTAAAAGTCAACCTTGTCCTCTTGGTCAAAAATTAGGAAAGTTCTTCTGCAGCTTGTAAATATACTCACGCATGGCCTTTTCAGAAGTTGAATCAAATTTTTTGTGCTCCTAATAATGCTAAAATGAATTAACTTATGTGGTGATGTTATTTTTTGATAGTCTATTGGTAGATAATATAATTTTTCATTAGACTTGCTTAAAGAAACCGATTTGTTGATATTCATGGTAATAATAGGCAGAGGACATTCTAATCAATTACTAATTTTGGTGGTTTAGTCTTTAAGGTGCTAGCCCACTATTTTCAATTACATTTACAATACTAATTTCATTTGAGTTATCCTCCTTGGCCATATTCATAGGGATGGCTGGTTAATAAGTAGAATATTCTTCTCTAAACTCATTATCCTTTAATAAATATATGGTTAAGTACATAACAATGCTTCCTTTAGCCTTCATCTTTTCAATGGCATGGCCACTAAAGATCTTTATGAGCGGATTTGCATATCCTTTAATTAAGTGTATAATTTTATTCTTGATCTTCAAAACTACATGATAAGCTGAAAAAATTTCATAAAATTAGTATCAAGATGCAGAGCAATAAACGTCAAGAACCACATCACATCCTTGGAATAGTAGTATATAAAAATCATATGTAAAGTTGAACCTTGCATAGATATAAAAAGATTGTCACATGAACCTTGAATTCATATGCTCTCATAATTTACCACCATGACCTAAAGAGACTTGACTTTTAACTATCAAAAAGTGAAGTGCTTAACCAATTTTGGATAAATAAAATTATGGGTGGTACTAAAGTCGATAAAATTAGTAATTAATTAGTGGCTTCTTTAATTATTCTTTCACTCTCATTGTTTGAGAAGATAAAATATTAATAATAGGATGCATGAAAACTTTTATCAACAAATCATTCATCCACTCTTCCTTGCCTTCTTTATCTCCCAATGTCAATTCTAGTTCATCATCAAATCAATCAGCATCAATAAAAAATAATTTAGCTTTACAATGATGGCTTACACCAACTTTTTCATCACACAAATCATTTTTTCTTCTGGCTTTTATATTTGTTGGCTTCAATCATTTGATTGGAATAGGAAAATATATATGTAGGATTGCTGTTGAAAATTGGAGTGGTTTCCACAGGGTGACTTATCTTTGGCTTAGGAAAAGCAGGTAATTACTTTTCCATAAGTCTTAACTTAATAATTTTTGTTAATGATTGGCCGAAGCATAAAAGCATCGTGTTTGATTTTTTCTTTAAATCTATCTATAAAGTAGCTTACATAAAATTTCTTCTTTAATCCTATAGTATGATTATTAAGCTGTTAAAATCAACATTGATACTCATGCACCAGTAGAGGCCTAGGACCACTTAATGAATTATTTAGTAAAATTCTTATAAATATTTGAACCAAAAAAAAAATGCGGAGACATCCCACAAATTCTTCCATACCATTATATCTAGTTCTTTCTTCATTCGCTCTGCAACATCTCTTTTAAAGGTGAAAAGAGGCTATGATACTCGTTTAAGTTTTTTTAATAAGGTTGAACCTGTAGACCTGTTATGCTTGATATATCAAACCGTTGAAAATATCAACTCCATGAAAAGGGAAGAACTTAAATTTTAAGCGTACGTTTGGAGTTACGTGCTTGAAGGGGGTCAGCTACGAAGACAAGGTTGACTTGCAGGGTCCTCACAACTTGCGGACCATTTCGTCTTCGACGTTTCGTTTTATGACCGGGCTCAAGAGATGACAAAAAAGACGCGCTAGTTTTACCCAAAAGATAAATCACCTTGTATTCCAACAAGGGGCCATGGAACTCGACCTCCTGCTGCGAGTTCCTAGCAATTCCTTTCAAGAAAGCCTACCAAACGGTATATCAAGTTGAATTCAAAGTTCCTTCTGCTTACGGCGCTATTTAGTTTGAACGCGGAATGAATACCCCTCGATCGGGTCTTTCTAATATTTCTCTCCTCCCAAAACACACGTAAAGAAAATCATACATATATATATATAGTCCCCTTTGCCTCTCTTCCTTCCATCAACAATCCAAATAAGATCAGTACGTAGTTACCACATCCTAGTTACAAAGTAGAAAGGAAGGGGGGAAAAAAGAGAGAGCTCAGCTTCATATTAACAACTGGTGTCCATGGCTTCCATCAAGAGAGACCTCTTGGTTCTGATGACCATTCTCTCCATCTTCTGCCTCCTGTGTTCCCAGCCAGCCACAGCAGCAAGGCTTCTCGGGGTGGAGCAGCAGCTGGCAAGAGTCGGTTTCACGTTCCGATCCCTGCAAGGCCCGACACCAGGTCACCGTTCTGGTTGCACCAGCGGATCAGGCACCACGGGTGGAACCTGCCCCCCACGGCCTTGAAATGATGACGAACGTGACTGAATCAAGTTAATTAAACTAGAATACATAGTTGTGTTCTCGAGTTCACAAGATTCCTGATATCGAACGACAGATTTGGATGCAATAGAAGTTCCTGTTTTAATTCTTGTTTCTCTTTTCTTTTCGTATTTTTGCTTTGTTTCTAATCTTAAACTTTAACAAAATTCTATAGGCATACCTCGGTGCCTATTGTTGCCTCAAAGAAAAGAAGTGAGAAGAGAGAGAAGGAATAAAGTTTTAGCTTACTGCATGCTTCAAAAAATCTATCATTATAAGCATGGTGAGAGGCCTTAATTAGCAGTGGCTTCCGTCTTGCCTACGTATTTCTTCACGCTCTTTTGTGACTTGAGAAGGTCTGAGCCTCTTAGGGCTGGCATTTATAGGCCTTTGGTATGCAATGGCTTCTTGAATTGTAATCGCATTCTTGTTAGACTTTTAATGGCTGGTTCATGGGAGGTTGCTTTCTTTAATATACTCTAACCATTCAATTCTTCTGTTGACTACCAATGAGAAAAGTCATAAATATCTAAGTCCTAAGAAGCACCATAAACTCCGTAAATTTTGTCCAAATATTTAAGCTTGCATCTCTAACGGCACATTAGGTACGAATAGCCTTATTTTTGTCTAGTTTATTTGATAGTAAGATGTATAAAATCAATAGGTTTGAATTGCTGCCATCATATAATTATTATTATAGAAATGCAAAGGATCCCTAGAGAGAGAGAGAACAAATGAACGCCAAATGATAATTACTAATACAAAAATTATGTCTAGAGATATTTACAAAGAGTTAGACACAGCATTTCAATTGGACGAGAGTTGCATCTTTAGTGATAAAGAAGAATACTCATTTCTTTGCGCCCATCCATCATCCCTTCATCGATTAGATACATCTGAAAGCACTCCGAACTCAGCCAATCATCTGCTCCATGGATCTCTTAAAGTGATATGGAAAATCATCTAACATTGTACGGGTGTGAAGGAGTGAGGTAGCCTTCCTTCTAATGCAAAGTATACAACTTGGTCTTGTTCCAATAATCACCGTAACATAAGCAGGTTTTTTAATTAGTTAATGTGTGATTAGCATTGAAAAATAGAGGACAAATAAGAATTCCATGCAAAAAAAGCTTCATAAATTATTTTTATTTATGATGCTAAGCACATGCCAAGTGTTGTCAACCACACGAGGTTGAGTTGGTTTGGCACCATCCTTGAATGAAAGGAAGGCCATGTTTGATTCTAATAAAACAGTTTACGAGAGTTTTCAACCATGTGAACGATGAAAGTGATGTGAACAATATTGTAACTTTAAGATCCCTTAGTTAATTTCTCGATGGAAAAAAAAAAATCCTCTTGGCTTCCAAAAAGAACTTTAAAAAATATATATAACTTTCTTTAAGCTAATTAACGGTTTTACTGAGATCTTGAAACCCTCGAAGTTTTTGAATTTGGGAGAACCGGCTCCAAAATGAACTCTTAGGTAGTGTTTGAAATAGGGGATAAAAGGGGATATACAGGGGATATCCCCTCTTATCCCCAAAAGCCATAACTATAAGGTTGTGTTTGATATGGTGGATAAAGGGAGATATCCCCTGTATATCCCTTCTTATCCCCAAATGCTATAGCTACAGAGGATAGTGCTGAAAAAGTTTAACCAGAGGAGATAACCTATGTTTAACCATGGGTTATCCCCTGAACTTATTCCCTAGGGAACCCAGGAATAACTAAAGTTATCCCTTGATGACAGAGTGGTAATTTTAAAAAGGTGCTTATCCCCTCAGCTATCCCCTGGATAAATGCTATCATGTACATTTATCCAGGGATAGCCAAAAAGCTATCAAACACAACCTAAGGGATAGCTGGGAATAAAGTTAACCAAAGGGATAATCCATGGTTAACCATGGGATATCCCCTCAATTTATTCCCTAAAAAATGCAGGAATAGCTGGTTATCCCTCCAAATAAGAGTAAAAAAAAGTTATCCTATGGATTTACCTTTTTGCATTTGATATGATCAATGGGATAGCCAAGGGATATCCCTAGGGATAGCCAAGGGATATCCCTAGGGATAGCCAGGGAACAAACTCTATCTCGTACACTTATCCATGGATAATATTTTTTCTATCAAACACTACCTTAAGCTTCGTCTAGTTCTATATCTTTTTCGAGTTTCTTCGTCGTTGTTTTGATAGGACTTAGGAGGACTTAGGAGAACAAAATAACGAGATCGAGGGAGTTATTCTGAGGAGGGAGAATGTAGTGGCACCTAATTGAGTCCGGATGATCCGAGAATCTATGTAACTCATTTAATAATTAGATCGTATTTAAGTGGGCATAAACATATGACTTTTTTTCAACTCGTATAATTTGACATACGATTTTGTTTCATCTAGCCCATATAATTCATCCAATATTAAATCATCATAAAATAAAAGCAAAAATCTTTCCATTCAAGAGATGAAATAAAGTAAGATAAATATAAACCTTCACTTCATTTTTTTTTCTTCTATTTTGTTTATTTTATGTATTAGATAAAAATATATAAGTAATTTTTAATATAAGTTAAATAAATTTAATGCACCGTGTTTATGTTTGCAGGTCATATTGCATAAGCTGATATGTTAAATGATAATGCTAACTAAAGATCAATTTTGAAATATATGATCAATTCGAGATATGATTTATTTATTAATTATATTTAATGAATCAATCTGATTTTGATTCGAATTTGCTTATGCTCAACTCAATTTTGCTAAATTTTTTTATTGAGTTCGAGTCATACTTATGTATCATGTCTAATTATATAAAATAATTAAATATTAAATAATAAAGATAATTTAACCTATTAATTAATAGGTTTATGATGATTATTTGTGCGTTTATCAAATACCTTTGAAAACTAGCCATTTTTATCAATTATAAAGGGTATTTAAGAAAGTGAACAAAATACTCTTTAAAACTAGCCTTTTTTGCTGTTAGGGGCATTTTTGCCCTTTCTTGTTAGGCCTAGCTTGCTAGATGCATGCTCGATGAGTTGTACCTAATGTGTCAGCTTAATTGGCCATTATGCAGGCTAGCTCATCGGGCCTAGTGTGCTGAAGAATGGGTTACAGATCATGCCATACTAGCCCATGATGGGTCATTGTGCCAGCACAATTTGCTTGCCCACCAAGGGGACTATGCTGTATTGACCCATGATAGGCTATCGTGTCGGTATACTCACCAAGTTGGCCATGCCATGCATGACAAGATGACTGTGCAGTCGGGCCATGCCGGGCCCGAGCTAGCCTAACCCATTTAACGCCTCTACTTCTATCCTCCCTCCATCATGTACCATCATACTTTTATCATCCTTCATCACTACCACCACCCTCCAATACCACTATTGTTACTATACCTCAAATATGCCCATACCTCTATCCATTCCCACCATAGCTGCTACTAGCTCTACCATCCACTACTCTTACCATACCTCCATCATGCCCATCATCCACCATCTCACCTATTCACCACCCTTCAGTATCACCACCATCACCACCACCATCATCACCGTACTTGTACCACCTTTTACTAACACCACCTTCTTCATCATCTACCATTATACTTCCATCATCAACCACAATTCATAGCCTATCTTTTTTAAAAAACAAAAAATGATTTCTTATTTTCAACAATAAACATATTTTTTAGATTTTCTATAGAGAAAAAAATGAAAATAAAGATAAAAACTAGCAAGGGAGAATAAAAATTGTTTTTCATAACTAAACAAGCCCTTGATTTCCTTGCTTCTCATCAACATGACTAGTTGTTTCCTATGGAGGAATCACCACGATTTAAGGGGCTATGCTCTATATCGTTCTATTGATGTTGATTCTGTTCTTGATGAAAAAAGAGTTGCTAAGGTGGGGTAAATTGATCGGGCTTGGAGACTTAAGTATACTCATGAGATTAGGGCAACCCTACCCAACCCTAAGGTGGGTATGGCTAGGGAGCACGTATGGAATTCCTCATTGCAAGTTGGTACAGATAATAGTATACCTACCTAAATCTGCCCCATTGCTAACCCTAATCTAATAATATCTATAATTGACTTGTAACGAAATCCTTCAACTTGTCCAACAAGGTGTCGTAACTCACCGTGCCACATTAGTTAGCTTACATTTTCTCTCCCAAAAATAGATTCATAATGGCTTTTTCTTTAAAAACTAATTTAATTCTATTTGCCTTCGTTAATTAGAAGGTGCGGCTACCCTTTGGAATGGTAATTTAAAAATTACTTGACTAGTTTGATTCAGCGACCACAAAGTTAAGCTAGTTTGACCGTCAACATTTTGAATTGCTTCATCAATTTAAGATCAAACAAACGAGTCATTGTTGCAGTACAGATTGGGCAAACCTCCACTAGGAACGTATGGATAGAGGGCAAAGGTTTGGAGTCTTCAAATAAGACGACTTGTCCTTTGCCCCTCTTTCTCTTAATAAGACGTTAAATAAAACTTTGGCGTCTCAGGTATTCACAACTTCCCGACCATTCGTCTTCGACGTTCGTAATTTGATGAACTCGACCTGTATTCCAAGGTCCCATGGAACTCGACCTGCTACCAGTTCCTAGTAATTCCTTTCAGGAAAGACTACCAAACGGTATAACAAGTTGAATTCAAAGTTCTTCCTGCTTACCGCGCTATTTACTTTGAACTCGGAATGAACACCACTCGAGTCTTTCTTATATTTTCTCTCCTCCCAAAACACGCGTAAAGAAAAACATATATATAGTCCCCTTGCCTCTCTTCCTTCCATCACCGAATAACACCAGTAGTTGCCATATCCTAGTTACAAAGTAGAAAGGAAGGGAGAAAAGGAGAGGAGCTTAGCTTCGTATTAACAACTTGTGTCCATGGCTTCCATCAGGATAGACCTCTTGGTTCTGATGACCATTATCTCCATCTTCTGCCTCCTTTGTTCCCAGCCGGCGACAGCAGCAAGGCTTCTCGGAGTGGAGCAGCAGCAGGCAAGAGTCGGCTTCACGTTCCGATCCCTGCAACAAGGCCCGACACCAGGTCACCGTTCTGGTTGCACCAGTGGACCAGGCAAGGCTGAAATCTGCCCCCCACCGCCTGGAAATCGCAACTGAATCAAATTAAACTAGAATACTTAGTTGTGGCCTCGAGTTCATAAGATTCCTGGTCTCGAACGACATACTTGGATGTGATAGAAGTTCCTGCTTTAGTTCTTGTTTCTCTTTTTTTTTTCGTTTTTCTTCTTTGTTTCTAATCTTAAACTTTAATAAAATTCTACTGCCATACCTCGGTGCCTGTTGTTGCCTCAAAGAAAAAAAGTGAGAAGAGAGAGAAGGAATAAAGTTTTAGCTTGTTGTACGCTTCAAACAAATCTATAATCATTAGCATGGTGAGAGGCCTTACCAGTGCCTTCCAATCTTGTGTACTCCTTTCTTCATGTTCTACGATGGTCGAGAAGGTCTGAGCCTCTGAGGGCAGGTATTTATAGGCCTCTGCATGCAATGGCTTCTTGAACTATAATTAAACTTCAATGGACAAAGCTCTACAAAAAAAAAGATAGGACGTCGTATTCTTGTTAGACTTTTGGCTGGTTCATGGGAGGTTGCTTTCTTTAATAGGTGGTGCACTCTTAACCATTGAATTCTTCGGTTGAACTACCAATGAGAAAAGCCGTAAACGTCGAGGTCTTAATTAAGAAGCACCATAACTACATAAATTTTGCACAAACATTTAAACTTGCATCTCTAACGGCACAATGGGTACGAATAGCTGTCCTTTTGTCCAATTAATTTGATAGCAAGAAATGTAAGGAATTTCTGCTTGATATGTAAAATCGAGAATTTTGAACTGCTCCCATCATATAATTATTATTATAGAAATGTAAAGGATCCCTAGAGAAAATAGGAGTCCAGATGAAAACAAATGATAATTAATAATGCAAAAATTATGTCTCTCTTTACAGAGTTAGAGAAAGAGTTTCAGTTGGTTGAGAATTATATCTTTTGCGATGGAGGATACTCATTTCTTCATGCCCATCCATCACCCGATCATCCATTAGATACATCTTAAAGCATTCCGAACTCAGCCAATCATCTGCTGCATAGGTCTGAAAGTGATATCAGTGATGATCTAATAGTGCATGATTCGTGAAGGAATGAGGTGTCCTTCCTTAGAGCGCAAAGTATACAATCGGCCATATTCCAATGATCAGCATAACATAAAGAAGATAATATTATTATTATTATTATTCAGTGTTGCAAAAGCTGTATGGCATTTTAGGGTTGTAACTCTGATGCTGAAAAGAAAAACCTATTATAATTAGGAAAAAGAAATCCTAAATTGCAAATAACTAACAATGAAGAAAATAGAAATAACTAAGGCTTAGAGAATTCTATTAATTAACTAAATTTCTTCAATCAAATCTATCTTTGATATTAAAGAAATCTTCAAAATCAGAAAAACCCAACATTCAAAACCTCCCTTAAAAGTCAACCTTGTTCTCTAGATTGTAAATATACTCACAGGTGGCCTCTTTAAAAGTGGAGTTAGAATGCTTGTGCTCCTGGCAATGCCAAAAATAAATTAACTTATATGATGATGTCAAATTTTTTTTTTTTTGGTTGATGGTCTATAGGTAGGTAATATAATTTTCTATTAAACTGAATAGAAGAATTGATTTTTTGACATTCATGGTAAGTATAATAGGCTCCAATGAAGAGGACATTATAATCAAAGAGTTAGCTGATTCCAATGTTGGAGAGGATACTTGAGAATCATAATCATTTGATACAAAATGAAGGCAGGTTCTACGTACATACATTTTAACCATACAATCGGTTGTCTGGATGCATTCGGTTCATGACAACAAGAGTTGCTGGACTCATTCTAGTTGTTGGCCTTGGGGCATGCATGCTCATGACTCAAGAAAGGGGATAATTAAGTAGCATGAAAACCATTCAAACTCAACTACTAACTGCGGTGGTTTGGTCTCTAAGATGCTAACGTACAATTTTCCATTGCGTTTCCATTACTAATTTCATTTTTCTTTGGCTTTATTCATAGGTCAGTAAAATTTTCTTCTCTAGACCCAATACCTACTAATGAATATAGGGTTAAGTACTAGCAGTGTTTTGTTTAGTCTCTATATTTTTAATGGCATAGCCACTAACAATCTCTATGAGTGGATCTGTAGATCCCTTCCAATCCCTGCCACAAGGCCCGACATCACATCCTAGTTCTTCTCGTTGTACAGGCAAGGGTGGAATCTGCCCCCCACCACGTGGAAATCATGACTGAATCAAATTAAACTAGAATACTTAGTTGTGGCCTCAAGTTCATAAGATTCTTGGTTTGGAATGATAGATTTGGATGCAATAGAAGTTCCTACTTTAATTGTTGTTTCTCTTTTTTTTGTATTTTTCTTTATTACTAATCTTAAACTTTAATAAGAATCTATAGGCATACCTCGGTGCTTTGCCTCAAAGAAAAGAAGTAAGAAGAGAGAGAAGGAATAAAGTTTTTAGCTTACTTCATGCGTCAAAAAATCTATCATTATTAGCATGGTGAGAGGCCTTCGCAGTGCCTTTGGTCTTGCGTATGTATTTCTTCATGCTCTTCTATGGCTTGAGAAGGTCTGAGCCTCTGAGGGCTGGCATTTATAGGCCTATGTATGCAATGGCTTCTTGAACTATAATTAAACTTAATTTAATGGACAAATCTCTACAAAAAAGATAGGATATTGCATTCTTGTTAGACTTTTGACTGGTTCATGGGAGGTTGCTTTCTTTAATATGTGGTCCACTCTAACCAATGAATTCTTCAGTTAAACTACCAATAAGAAAAGTCATAAATATCTAGGCCCTAAGAAGCACCATAAACTCCATAAATTTTGTACAAATATTTAAGCTTGCTTCTCTAGCTAACGGCACATTGGGTATGAATAGCCGCACTTTTGTCTAATTAATTTGATAGCAAGATGTATAAAATCAATAGGTTTGAACTACTGCCATCATATAATTATTATTATAGAAATGTAAAGGATCTCTAGAGAGAGTAGGTGTCCAGATGAAAACAAATGATAATTACTAATACAAAAATTATCTCTTTAAAGGGAGCTAGAGACAGCATTTCAGTTGGATGAGAGTTGTATCTTTTGTGATAAAGAAGGATACTCATTTCCTTGTACCCATCCATCATCCGATCATCCATTAGATACATCTCAAAGTACTCCAAACTCAACCTTCATCTGCTCTATAGGTCTCAAGGTGATATTGGTGATGATCTAATAGTGCAGGGCGTGAAGAAATGGGGTGTCCTTACTTTTAGCATAAAGTACACAACTCGGCCATCTTCCAATGATCAGCATAGCATAAAGAAGATAATATTAATATTACTATTCAATGCTGCAAAAGCTGTATAGCACCTTAGGGTTGTAACTATAATGCTGAAAAAAAAATATATATTTAGGAAAAGGAAACCTAAATTGTAAATAACTAACAATAAAGAAAATAGAAATAATTAAGGCTTAAAGAATTCTTTTAATTAACTAAATCCCATCAATCAAAGAAATTCTTGATATCAAAAAAATCTTCAAAATCAAAGAAACCCAATATCCCACCTCGTTTAAAAGTTAACCTTGTTCGCTAGATTGAAAATTAAGAAAGTTCTTCTGCAGCTTGTAAATATACTCACACGTGGCCTCTTTAGAAGCGGAATCAGATTGCTTGTGCTCCTAACAATGCTAAAATGAATTAACTTATGTGGTGATGTTATTTTTTGATAGTTTATTGGTAGATAATATAATTTTTCATTAGACTTGCTTGAAGAAATTGATTTGCTGATATTCATGGTAAGTATAATAGTCTTTAATGTAGAGGACATTCTACTCAACTACTAATTTTGATGGTTCGGTCTTAGCCCACTTTTTCAATTGCATTTTCATTACTAATTTTATTTGAGTTATCCTTGGCTATATTCGTAGGGATGGCTGGTTAATAAGTAGAATATTTTTCTCTAAACCCATTACCTTTAATGAATATATGGTTAAGTACATAACAACTCTTCCTTTAGCCTTCATCTTTTCAATGGCATGGCCGCTAACGGTTTTTATAAGCATATTTGCATATCCTTTAAGTGTATACTTTTATTCTTGATCTTTAAAACTACATAATAAGCTGAAAAAACTTCATAAACTCAGTGTCAAGATGTAGAACAATAAACGTCAAGAACCACATCACACTCTTGGAAAGGTAGTATATAAAAATCATGTGTAAAATTGAACCTCACATCGAGATAGAAAGATTGTCACATGAACCTTGAATTTATATGCGCTTACAATTTACCACCATGACATTAAGAGACTTGTCTTTTAATTATCAAAAATTGAAGTGCTTAACCAATTTTGGATAAATAGAATTATAGGTGCTACTAAAGTCGATAAAAATAGTAATTGGTGGCTTTTTTAATTATGCTTTCACTCTCATTGTTTAAGAAGATAAAATATTGATAAGAGGATGCATGAAAACTTTTATCAACAAATCATTCATCTACTACTCTTCCATGTCTTTTTTATCTTTCAATGCCAATTTTGAGTTCATTATCAAATCAATCAGCTCAATAAAAAAATAATTTAGCTTTACAATGATGGCTTGCGCCAAGTTTTTCATCATAATTATAGCACAAATCATTTTTCCTTTTAGGTTTTATATTTGTTGGCTTCAATCATTTATTGGATTAGGAAAAGAAGTAGGACTGCTGTTGAATATTGGAGTGATTTTTACATAGTGACTTATCTTTGGCTTACGTAAAATACGTGTTGCTTTTTCTTAAGTCTAGCTAACCTAATAATTTATGTTAATGATTGGCTGAAACATAAAAACATGATGATTGATTTTTTTCTTTAAATCTACTTATAAAGTAGTTTGCATAAAATTTCTCCATTGATCCTATGGTATTATTATTAAGTTGTTAAAATCAACATTAATACTCATGCACCATAGAGGCCGAGGACCACTTGATGAATTCTCTAGTAAAATTTTTTATAAATACTTGAATCAAAAAAAATTTAGAGACGTTTAACAAAATTATTCCATACCATTATGCCTAGGTCTTTCTTCGTTCGCTGATATGCTACTGCAACATTTTTTATTTAATAAGGTTGAACGTGTTGACCTGTTATGCTTGATGTACCAAACCGTTGAAATCATCTCCATCAAAAGGGAAGAATTTAAATTTTAAGAGTACGTTTCGAGTCACGTGTTTGAAGGGGATCAGCTACAAAGGCCTGTTTGACTTGCACTTTAGTCTTCTTTAAACGCAAAGTGAAAAAGACGTCAATACTGCTTCGGCGTCCCAGGTAATGACAACTTGCCGACCATTTCGTCTTCGACGTTCGTTTGATGAACGGGCTCAAGAGATGACAAAGAAGACGCGCGAGTTTTAACCAAAAACTAAATCACCTTGTATTCCAAGGGGCCATGGAACTCGACCTCCTGCTGCGATCGAGTTCCTAGCAATTCCTTTCAAGAAAGCCCACCAAACGGTATAGCAAGTTGAATTCAAAGTTCCTTCAGCTTACCGCGCTATTTAGTTTGAACGTGGAATGAACACCCTCGGGTCTTTCTAATATTTTCTCTTCAGCTGGCAAGAGTCGGTTTCACGTTCCGATCCCTGCAACAAGGCCCCACACCAGGTCACCCTTCTGGTTGCACCAGTGGACCAAGCGGTAGTGAAATCTGCCCCCCGCCGCCTGGAAATCGCAACTGAATCAAATTAAACTAGAATACTTAGTTGTGGCCTCGAGTTCATAAGCTTCCTTCTCGAACGACATGCTTGGATGTGATAAAAGTTCCTGCTTTAGTTCTTGTTTCTCTTTTTTTTTTTTTTTTCGTTTTTCTTCTTTGTTTCTAATCATAAACTTTAATAAAATTCTATAGGCACCTCGGTGTCTGTTGTTGCCTCAAAGAAAAGAAGTGAGAAGAGAGAGAAGGAATAAAGTTTTAGCTCTAAATATTGTATGCTTCAAACAAATCTATAATTATTCGCATGGCGAGAAGCCTTACAATGTGCATTCCATCTTGTGTGTTTCTTCATGTTTTCTATGGCTTGAGGTCTAAGCCTCTGAGGGTGGGCATTTATAGCTAGGCCTCTGTATGCAATGGCTTCTTGAACTACAATTAAACTTTAATATGGACAAATCTCTACAAGAAGATAGGATATTGTATTCTTGTTAGACTTTTGCCTGGTTCATGGGAGGTTGCTTTTCTTTAATATGCGGTCCACTCTAACCATTGAATTCTTCGGTTGAACTACCAATGAGAAATGTCATAATTATCTAGGTCCTAAGAAGCACCATAAACTCCATAAATTTTGCACAAACGTTTAAGCTTGTATCTCTAACGGCACATCATGAGTACGAATAGCTGCACTTTTGTCTAATTATAGTTTGATAGCAAGCAACGTAAGGAATTTCTGCTTGATATATAAAATCAGTAAGTTGGAACTGCTGCCATCATATAATTATTGTTATAGAAATGTAAAGGATCCCTAGAAAGGTAGGAGTCCAGATGAACACCAAATGATAATTAATACTAATGCAAAAATTATGTCTAGAGCTCTTTACAGGGAGTTAGTGACAGCGTTTCAATTGGATGACAGCCGTTTCTTTTGCGATAATGTAGGATACTGATTTCTTTGCGCCCATCCATCATCCGATCATCCATCTGACAGGTCTCAAAGCACTCCAAATTCAGTCAATCATCAGCTGCATAGATTTTAAAGTCATATGGGAAATGATATAAAAGTACTGAGGGCATGAAGGAATGAGGTATCCTATACCTTCTAACGCAAAGTATACAACTCGGTCCTGTTCCAATGATAAGCATAACATGAGCATGCTTTTTAATTATTTTGCTCACCTAAATTCCTGCTTGGCGTTGAAGGATCATGTTCACCATTAATTTGAGATACATATGCACCTAGTATGATTGAAAAATAGACGACAAAACTTGTATTCCATCCAAACTTTGTTCCAGAAAAGCTCCATATCTAAATTTTTAGTTAAGATTAATCAAGTACATGTCTCGAGAGTTGTCAACCACACCAGCTGGTTGAGTTGGTTTGGCACCATCCTTGAATAAATGAAAGGCGATGTTTCATTCTAAATTACGCATTTTCTGAGAGTTTTCAACTATATATGAACGATGGAAGTGGTACGAACATGACTTGTATTGGATGCATAAACTTCTAAAAAGAGAACGGTAACCCTAAGATCTCTTATTTCAATTTCTTTATAGAAGGAAAAAAAAAAAAAAATCCTCTTTGCTTCCAAAAAGAACTGAAAAAGATATATAAACTTGTTTGCGCTAGCTAGAGGTTTTACTGAGATCTTGAACCCCTTGAGGTTTTCAAATTTGGGAGAACTGGCTCCAAAATGAACTCTTAAGCTTCGCCTATTTCTGTTTCTTTTTTCGAGTTTCTTCGCTGTTTTGATAGGATAACAAAATAACGAGAGGAACGCAAACGATCCAAGAGGAACGCAAACGAGACGAAGCGTTCTCCTTTAGGAATTGGTCGGTGCCACGCTGTGGAATCACCGGGAGGCACTGATACGCATCTAGCTCGCTGTATCAAAGAAATAAACTAATAAGAACTAGAATGACACCTCTAAATAACAACTTTCAAGGGTTAATCCTTCGAAGAAAATAGTATTAATTTATTATTCCATGATGCAAAAGCTATATGGTACATTAGGATTAGGATTGTAGCTTAAAAAAATTTCTCAATTAATCCAGTAGTTTGATTAGCAAGTTGTTCAAATCGGCAACGATACTTATGTACCACAGAGGCCTAGCACAACTTAGTGAGTAATCTACTAAAATCTCATAATTATTGGGACAAAACGAATACAAAGCTCTTCAACAAAATTCTTTCATATCATCATACCTGGACTTTACTCCATCTATTGATGCTACTGTAATATCTTTTTTTAAAGGTAAAAAGAGGATATGGTAACCTTTTGTCTTTTTGGAAAAGGGTTTAAACTTATAGAACTGTTCTGCTTAATAAGAAATCATCTCGATCAGAAACGAAAATTTTAAATTTTGAGCATAGGTCTGGAGTGACGTGATTGAAGGAGATCACCTACAAAGACCTGGTTGCCTTGTACTTTAGTCTGGTCCTCCTTTGTTCCTCTTTCCTGGAATGCAAAGTAGAACGACGTTGAATAATACTTGGGCGTCTCAGGTATTCACAAGTTTCCAACCATTCGTCTTCCACGTTCGTTTGACGAACAGTCTCAGGAGATAACAAAGAAGACGCGCGCGTTTGTTTTTACCAAAAACCAAAGTACCCATGTATTCCAAGGTCCCATGAACCTCGACCTGCTACCAATTCCTAGTAATTCCTTTCAAGAAAGTCTACCAAACGGTATAACAAACTGAATTCAAAGTTCCTCTGGCTTGGGGCGCTATTTAGTTTGAACTCCTAGCCCCTCAAGTCTTTCTTATATTTTCTCTCCCTGAAAACACACTTAAAGAAATCATATATACATATAGTCCCCTTGCCTCTCTTCCTTTTTTTTTTTTAACAAATCAAACTTGCACAGTCATAAAAAGATTGTCACATGTACCTTAAATTGGTATGGACTCACCATTTGCCACCAAAACATGAAGAGCCTTATCTTTTAATTATCAAAAGTGAAATGCTTAACCAATTTTGGATGAATAAAATTATGGGTGCTACTAGAGGCAATAAACATAGTAATTGATGGCTTTCGAAATTATACTTTCACTCTCGATTATTTAAGGAGATAAAATATTAGTAACAGGATGTATGAAAATTTGTGACACTAAATCATTTAACTACTCCTTGTCTTCATAACCTTCCTATTCTAATTCAGGTTTATCAACAAATCAATCTTCTCAATAAAAAATAATTTAGTTTTGCAATGATGGCTAGCTTGAACAAATTTTTCATTACAATTATATCATAAATCATTTTCTTTCTGGCTTTTATATCTACTGGCATCAATAGTTTGATTAGAGTGTGCGGTTACTATTGAAAAGTGGAGTGGCTGTAATAGGATCTTATCTTTGGCTTGCATAAAGCAAGTGGTTGCTTTTTTTTTAAGTGTAATTAACCTAATAACTTTAGTAAGTGGTTGTTTGAAAATATGAATATTATATGCTTTATATCTTTTTGAGTCTGCTCAAAAAGTAGTTTATCAAAAAAATTTCAATTAATTCTATAGTATGATTAGTAAGTGTAAATTGATGTTGATGCTCACGTATGTTAGAGGTTTAGCATAGTTTAATGATTTTTTAAATAAAATTATGATAAATGTTTGAGCAAAATGAATGCATTGTCTGCGCAAAGCTCTCGTTCTCGTAGGTAAAAGAAATGGTTAGTTAAAGAACTATTCTGCTTAACATATCCAACCTTTAAGGTCATTTCCATCAAAAACAAAACATTTAAGTTTTGAGCAAAGGTTTCAAACCACGTGATTGAAGGAGACCAGCTTCAAAGACCAGTTTGACTTGTACTTTAGTCTTGTCCTCTGTCCTTTCATTAAATGCAAAGTAAAAAAGACGTTAAATAATACTTAGGCGTCCTCATAACTTGCTGACCATTTCATCTTCTATTGGAGTTTAGTTCTTGATAAATAGCAATGGGATCAACCTTATTATCAATAATCAGATTGGCATAGCGATAAAGCGTTTCCTCTTGAACCCCTTGATCTTTGGTTCAAAACACCACAAAACTTATTAGTAGCATAGAAAATTGCCACTATTAATGGCATAGAAAGTTTTTGTTATTTAATTGCATAGAAAGTTTTTATTTTAAATTAAGTCATATGTATTTATTCTTGTAGACAAAGAGTCATTTTATAAGTATAAAAGGATATGTATCCTTTCTCAATTCAGGATGAATGAAAAAAAAAAGAGAAATCAAAAATATAATAGCAATTATCTTCTCCTCTTCCATCAACCAAAGACAACTATGACAATTGATGTATCCAAATGAAGGCTTTGCTTGGATCCCTTGATATTTGGGATCTTGTAGAAGATGGCTACAAGGAGCAGATGAAGCAATGCTCACACAAGAGCAAAGAAAGCAAAATAAGGAGTTAAAAAGGAAAGACAAGAAGGCTCACTACACATACCAAAGTGTAGATGAAAGCACATTCGAAATTATCGTCAATGCTTCAACATCAAAGGAGGCATGGGACTTATTGCATAAGGCACATAAAGGAGCAAAAAAAGGTAAAAAAGATTATCATTTCATAAAGCTCTCCATACTATTTAAACTCAATACATATTATATATATATACATAATTGCTCTTTTCATTGATCAATGAGGTGGATATCTTTTATCTTCTACAATCACCCTTTCTTCATCTTCTATGATAACTTTTTTTTTATCGTCAGCTTCAGTTCATTTAATTCTTTAATTACATCTTCATATTATTCTTCGGCTCTTCATAGACTTCATGCAAATCTTGCATTAATATCTTGACATCTTTAATTTTCTAAAAATAAACATCTTTCATAGTAATATTATAAATATTTTTTAAATAGATAATTGCTTATAATGCTTCAATATTTTCTACTATCTTCTTTGTAATAGTTACATGATTATCAATCATAAAACTTTTACTTATATCTTTAAAAATGATTGTTACCATAAAATTTGAAGAATGATCTGGCTCAAACTTCTCACTTGTATACCTTGTTGGAGAAAATTTTATTTTTTCAAGTATTTCTTTGAGCATTACCTTGTATAGCACAACCATAACTATTATCTTTTTATACTTCATTTTGCTCAATTGGTGTTATTAACGAGGTCTCTTATCTTTAACCTCTATAGACTGCTTTTGTCTTCTTTTTCTTTTTCAAAGTCTCTTTATCTAAGACTTACACACTTCTCAATGGGTTCCTTTTGACCCAAATATTTAAGACCTTAATGGAGGATATAAACAACTTCTTCATGAACTTCTTTCGATTCTGAAGCTACTCTCTACTTGCTTTAGGATCTATTAGGCTCTTTAGCTCTATAGCTCTCTTTCTTGCTTTAGGATCTCCTAGGCTCTTTAGCTCTGATACCACTTTGTTGAAAAAATTTTGGTAGCACTCTAATAATGTTCAAGGGGATGTGTTTGGAGTAGAAGAAATATCATTTATATTATCATTTTATAAAACTCTCTACACTACTTAGACTCAATACATATTGTCCTATATATAGACATATGAAGGTTACTTTTGGTCTATCATTATAAATACATAATAATTCTTAACTCTTTGAATATCTAAATGACTCTTAGGTTTTCTAACAAATTTTTAATTCTAGATAACTCTTAGAATTTCTGACTCATTTAAGTCACATAGAAAATATAATAAGTCTTAGACTTTCACTCTCATTAATTACAAATTAACTCCAACATCACGTTTCAATCCCTGCCATAAGGCTCGACACCGACTCGCATTTCTTCTAGTTGCACCAGTGGATCAGCCACGAGTGGAACCTGACCCCCACCATCTTGAAATTATGACGAACGTGATTGAATCAAGTTAAACTAGAATACTTAATTGTGGCCTTGAGTTCATAAGATTCCTGGTCTCGAACGACAGATTTGAATGCAATATATAGAAGTTTCTGCTTTAATTTTGTTTCTCTTTTTTTCATATTTTTTCTTTGTTTCTAATGTTAAACTTTAATAAAATTCCATAGGCATACCTCGGCGCCTATTGTTGCCACAAAGAAAAGAAGTGAGAAAAGAGAAAAGGAATAAAGTTTTTAGCTTACTGCATGCTTCTAACAAATCTATCATTATTAGCATGGTGAGAGGCCTTAGCAGTGCCTTCCATCTTGCGTATTTCTTCATACTATTCTATGGTTTGAGAAGGTTTGAGCCTCTGAGAGCTAGCATTTATAGCCCTCTATAGTCTGTATGCAATGGCTTCTTGAACCGTAATTAAACTTTAATGGACAAATCTCTACAAAAAAGACAGGATATCGCATTCTTGTTAGACTTTTGGCTGATTCATGGGAGGTTGCTTTCTTTAATATGTAGTCCACTCTAACCACTGAATTCTTCAGATCACCAATGAGAAAAGTCATAAATATCTAGGTCCTAAGAAACACCGTAAACTCCATAAATTTTGCACAAACATTTAAGCTTATATCTTTAACGGCACATTGGGTGCGAATACCTGCACTTTTGTTTAATTAATTTGATAGCAAGAAGTATAAAATTAATAAGTTCGAACTGTTGCCCTCATATAATTATTATAGAAATGTAAAGGATCCCTAGAGAGAGTAGGTGTCCAAATGAAAACAAATGATAATTACTAATGCAAAAATTATGTCTCTTTACAGGGAGCTAAAGACAGCATTTCATTTGGATAAGAGTTGTATCTTTTGTGAAAAAGAAGGATACTCATTTCCTTGCACCCATCCATCATCCAATCATCCTTTAGATACATCTCAAAGTACTCTGAACTCAACCTATCATCTGCTCTATAGGTCTCAATGCAATATATATTGGTGATGATCTAACAGTGCATAGGCATGAAGGAATGGGGTGTCCTTCCTTTTAGCACAAAGTATACAACTCGGCCATCTTCCAATGATTAGCATAACATAAAGATGATAATATTAGTATTACTATTCAGTGTTGCAGAAGTTGTATGGCACCTTAGGGTTGTAACTCTAATGCTGAAAAGAAAAATAAATTATATTTAGGAAAAAGAAACCTAAATTGTAAATAACTAACAATGAAGAAAATAGAAATAATTAAGGCTTAAAGAATTCTTTTAATTAACTAAATCCCATCAATCAAAGAAAATCTTGATATCAAAGAATTCTTCGACATCGGAGAAACTTAATATCTCGCCTACCTTAAAAGTCAACCTTGTCCTCTTGGTCAAAATTAGGAAATTTCTTTTGCAGCTTGTAAATATACTCACGCATGGCCTCTTCATAAGCGGAATCAAATTTTTTTTGTGCTCCTAACAATGCTAAAATGAATAACTCATGTGGTGATGTTGTTTTTTGATAGTCTATTGGTAGATAATATAATTTTTCATTAGACTTGCTTAAAGAAACCGATTTGCTGATATTCATGGTAAGTATAATAGGCTTTAATGAAGAGGACATTCTAATCAATTACTAATTTTGGTGGTTTAGTCTATGAGGTGCTAGCCCACTATTTTCAATTACATTTCCAATACTAATTTGATTTGAGTTATCCTCCTTAGCCATATTCATAGGGATGACTGGTTAATAAGTAGAATATTCTTTTCTAAACTTATTATCCTTTAATAAATATATGGTTAAGTACATAACAATGCTTCCTTTAGCCTTCATCTTTTCAATAGCGTGGCCACTAACGATCTTTATGAGCGGATTTGCACATCCTTTAATTAAGTGTATAATTTTATTCTTGATCTTCAAAACTACATAATAAGCTGAAAAAATTTCATAAAATTAGCATCAAGATGCAGAGCAATAAACGTCAAGAATCAATCACATCCTTGGAATAGTAGTATATAAAAATCATATGTAAAGTTGAACCTTGCATAGATATAAAAAGATTGCCACATGAACCTTGAATTCATATGCTCTCATAATTTACCACCATGACCTAAAGAGACTTGTCTTTTAACTATCAAAAAGTGAAGTGCTTAACCAATTTTGGATAAATAAAATTATGGATGCTACTAAAGTCGATAAAAATAGTAATTAATTAGTGGCTTCTTTAATTATGCTTAATTCACTCTCATTGTTTGAGAAGATAAAATATTAATAATAGGATGCATGAAAACTTTTATCAACAAATCATTCATCCACTCTTCCTTGCCTTCTTTATCTCCCAATGTCAATTCTAGTTCATCATCAAATCAATCAGCATCAATAAAAAATAATTTAGCTTTACAATGATGGCTTAGGCCAAATTTTTTATCACAATTATAGCACAAATCATTTTTTCTTCTGGCTTTTATATTTGTTGGCTTCAATCATTTGATTGGAATAGGAAAAATATATGTAGGATTGCTGTTGAAAATTGGAGTGGTTTCCACAGGGTGACTTATCTTTGGCTTAGGAAAAGCAGGTAATTACTTTCCTTAAGTCTAGTTAACCTAATAATTTTTGTTAATGATTGGCCGAAGCATAAAAGCATCGTGTTTGATTTTTTCTTTAAATCTATCTATAAAGTAGCTTACATAAAATTTCTTCTTTAATCCTATAGTATGATTATTAAGCTGTTAAAATCAACATTGATACTCATGCACCAGTAGAGGCCTAGGACCACTTAATGAATTCTTTAGTAAAATTCTTATAAATATTTGAACCCAAAAAAAAATGCGGAGACATCCCACAAATTCTTCCATACCATTATATCTAGTTCTTTCTTCATTCGCTCTGCAACATCTCTTTTAAAGGTGAAAAGAGGCTATGATACTCGTTTAAGTTTTTTTAATAAGGTTGAACCTGTAGACCTGTTATGCTTGATATATCAAACCGTTGAAAATATCATCTCCATGAAAAGGGAAGAATTTAAATTTTAAGCGTACATTTGGAGTTACGTGCTTGAAGGGGATCAGCTACGAAGACAAGGTTGAATTGCAGGGTACTCACAACTTGCGGACCATTTCGTCTTCGACGTTTCGTTTTATGACCGGGCTCAAGAGATGACAAAAAAGACGCGCTAGTTTTAACCAAAAATAAATCACCTTGTATTCCAACAAGGGGCCATGGAACTCGACCTCCTGCTGCGAGTTCCTAGCAATTCCTTTCAAGAAAGCCTACCAAACGGTATATCAAGTTGAATTCAAAGTTCCTTCTGCTTATCGCGCTATTTAGTTTGAACGCGGAAAGAATACCCGTCGATCGGTTCTTTCAAATATTTTCTCTCCTCGCAAAACACACGTAAAGAAAACCATACATATATATATATATCCCCTTCCTTATGGATGAAGATTAATTTCATCATGAGGAAGCCCAAATCAGAGGAGTTGGCAAATCGGTCATTATCCAAAAGTAACAAACATGAGATTTGTATAGATTTTGGTGAGTTAGTTGAGGATGTTTTGGTCATTATCCAAAAGTCACAAGATTTGGATAGATTTTGGGGAGTTAGTTGAGGATGTTTTGGCCATTCTAAAGTCACCGAAAGGAGCTTTTGGGAGAGGATTTGAGGTGTCATGTCAGCTACAATCGTCCGCCACAAAAATCTCGTGAGAGTTACGAACATGTGTAATAAATTGAAAGCTCGGTGACGACCTCTGTGTACTGAAAGCTCGGTGAGGACCTCTGTGTGCTGCAGAGAGAAAAAAAAAAGAGGTTCTTTAATCTTTTAGTGAAATCATAAGAGTTTTGAGAGTGTGTGTTTTTGAGGGCTTGTACCTGATTCAACTTTAGTGAAGCCTTGCAGATCCTGTGCCGTCATGGACATAGCCCAGTTTAGATGAACCACGTAAAATCCTCGTCTCTCGCTGCTTTCTTTGATTTTGGTTCCTATTATTATTCTGTGTGTTTTTTGTTGATTATATCGTAACTGCGTGCTTGGTCGTACTAATAGCGATCTTATTAGAGAATATTTGTTGTATTCCCTATCAAATTGATATTAGAGCTTGGTTTTCTTTATATTATTACAATCGGACAAATCAACAAAGAGATGGTAGAAGACAAGATCAAAATCGAGATTTCAATTGTCACAATTTGGATGGTGGAGGATGCAAATTGAGGACTACCTATATCAAAAGGATCTTTACCTTCCATTAGAGGGAAAGAAGCCGGATTCAATGAGCAACTCAGATTGGATGATTCTGGATAGGAAAGCCTTGGCTACGATCAGATTGTCGTTGATACCTCAAGTGGCGTACAATATTGCAAAGGAAAAGACCACCATGGATATGATGACTGCTTTAACAAAGCTGTATGAAAAATCTTCCACCTCAAACAAGATATTTCTCATGAAAAAGCTCTTCAATTTGAAGATGGCTGAGAATAGTTCACTGACGGAGCATCTGAATGAGTTCAACTCGATGATTAATCAATTGGAGTCGATCTCTGTTTTTGATGATTCATTCAGGGCGCTTCTTTTCTTATGTTCCTTGCCAGAGAGTTGGGACAATCTTGTGATGACAGTCAGCAACTCGGTATCAGGTATCCTTACATTCAATGATGCAGTTAGTTGTATATTGAATAATGAGATGAGAAGAAAGGCTGTGGGTGGGACTTCTACAAGTACTGCACTCATGGTGGATACCAGAGAAGATCACAGGAGAGGAAGAAATCAGAGAAAGGCCAATCCAAGAGCAGAGAAAAGTCCAAAGGGAGATTTCCATGAAGTGTTGGAACTGCGGGAAGAAAGGTCACATGAGCAAGGATTGTTGGGGTAATAAGAAGGAAAAAGATGCAGAGAGCAAGATAAAAGGTCAGGAAGCAAATGTTGTGAGTACTATTAAGCTGAATTTTGCGGATGTATGCCTGTCAACCGGCGATGGGGCAAACTCAGATATGTGTTTTGTAGACTCAGGGGCTTCTTACCATTGCAGCTCAAAGAGACACCTATTTTTAGATTTTGGCCAAGGAGATTTTGGCCATATCACAGTTGGCAATGGACAACAGTGCAGAATTGTTGGTAGAGGAACAGTTGTACTGAAGCCAGTGACAGGCAGAGAATTGAGACTTGCACAAGTCATATACATCCCAGAGTTAAAGAAAAACCTAATTTCTATCAGTCAGCTTGATGTTGAGGGTTATGTATCCGTTTTTGATAATTCTCAGTGGAAAATTACTAAAGGGTCTATGGTTGTTGTCAAAGGGAAGCGGACAGGCACTCTCTACTTCTTGGCAGACAATAAGAGTTCAGTTTCAATGGCAGCAGGAGACACGAGTATAGTGACTACATTATGGCACAGGAGGCTCGGTCATCTTAGTGAGAAGAACTTGAATATTCTACATAGGAGAGAGCTTCTACCTGGGCTAAAGAAGGTGAATTTAGAGTTTTGTGAATAGTGTATCTATGGTAAGCGAAAAACAGTGAGTTTTTAGTTAGCAAGAACTCAGAAGAAGACTGAAAGGTTGGAGTTGGTTCATTCAGATGTCTGGGGTCCAGCACCAGTGGCATAATATGCGGGCAATAAGTACTTTGTCACGTTTATAGATGATTTCAGCATGAAAGTCTGGGTGTTTGCTATGAAGGAAAAGTCTGAGGTCTTTGGCATCTTCAAGAGATGGAGAGTCATGTGTGAAAGCCAGACTGGAGCAAGTCTCAAGTGTCTCAAGACAGATAACGGTGGTGAATACTGCAGCAGGGAGTTTGATGTCTACTGTGCAGAGCATGGAATCAGAAGGATCAAGATCATCCCAGGGACACCAGAGCAAAATGGTGTGGCAGAAAGAATGAACAGGACCTTTCTTGAGAGAGAGAGGAGTATGAGTTTTGACTCAGGTCTACCTACATATTTTTGGGCGGCAGCACTGGACACCGCAGTGTATTTGATCAATAGGAGTCCATCCAGTGAATTGGATGGTGGAATTCCAGAGGAGGTTTGGACAGGAAAACAAGTAAAACTTTCTTTTCTTAAAGTATTTGGCTGCATTGCTTATTCTCTGATTGATAAAGAGAAGAGGAGTAAGTTAGACTCCAAGTCTACAAAGTGTGTTTTCATTAGATATGGTGGCGATGAGTATGGCTACAAGCTCTGGGATTTCCATAACAATAAGATCATTCGGAGTAGGAATGTGGTATTTGATGAAGAGCATACTTACAAAGACAGGAAGGATGCAATGGAAGAAAAGAAATAGGAGTTTATAGAACTCGATCCTGTCAGAGATGGAGAAATTCCCCGAGTGCAAACTGAAGATGGAAACTCCGAGGATGTGAAGGAGGAAGATGTGGTTGGAACAGAGAGCCATGCATACATCGATACCTTAGCCGGTGTCCCCATAGTTGAGGAGGACCACAAGGTTTACCAGGCCATCACAGAGGTATTCTGCTAATGATTATGTTTTGTACACAGATTCTAGAGAGAGAGAATATTTTGTTGAAGCCATGCAGGATGAAGCTAAGGTCAAGTGGGAGTTGGCTATGAAAGAGGAGATGGACTCTTTAAAGCAAAACAAGACTTGGGATCTTGTGAAGTTACCCGCTGGCAAGAAAGCTCTGTTCAACAAATGGGTGTACAAGATGAAGAATGAGGTCGATGGTACCAAGAGATACAAGGCAAGGTTAGTTGTCAAGGGTTATGCACAGAAAGAGGGAATTGACTTCCAGGAGATCTTTTCCCCAGTAGTCAAGATGACATCCATCAGGGTGATTCTAAGCATGGTAGCAGTGGAGGATATTTATCTAGAGAAGCTAGATGTGAAGACAGCATTTCTTCATAGAGATTTAGAGGAGGAGCTGTACATGCACCAGCCAGAAGGTTTCTAGGTCAGGGGAAAGGATGATATGGTCTGCAGATTGAAGAAATATTTGTATGGTCTAAAGCATGCTCCGCGGCAATGGTACTCAAGTTTGACAGTTTCATGCTAAAGAAAGGCTTCACCAGATGCCAGTCAGATCATTGTGTGTACTTTCAGAGGTACATTACAAATGAGTTTAGTATTTTATCCTTGTATGTGGACGATATGCTTGTAGCAGGTTTCAGTATGAGGAAGATAGAAGAGCTCAAGAAACTGATGGCAAAGAAGTTCTCAATGAAGGATTTGGGAGAGGCAAAGCAGATTCTTGGCATGAGGATCAACAGAGATAGGAAGCAACGGAAGTTGTGGCTATCTCAGGAGGACTATGTAGAGAAGGTACTGAAGAGGTTCCATATGGAGAATGCAAAGGCAGTGTCAACACCTTTGGCAGCACACTTCAAGCTCAGCAAGTAGTTGTGTCCAACAACTCAGAAGGCAAGGGATGAGATGATTAGAGTTCCATATGCCTCGGCCATGGGAAGTCTAATGTATGCAATGGTTTGCATAAGATCAGATATCGCACAAGCAGTGGGAGCAATCAGCAGGTACATGCAGAATCCAGGCAAGGAGCACTGAAATGCAGTGAAATAGATCTTGAGATATCTGAGGGGTACATCAACTTACAGTTTGTGCTATGAAGGTGATAGTCTTCAAGTACAGGGATTTATAGATGTCGATCACTCTGGTGACAGAGACAGTGGGAGGAGCACCACTGGTTATGTTTTCACTGTTAGTGATACAGCAGTGAGCTGGGTATCTCAGTTCCAGAAGATAGTGGCATTGTCAACTATAGAAGCTAAGTATATGGCGATCACTGAAGCTAGTAAAGAGATGATCTGGTTACAGAGGTTGATGGAGGAGCTCGGCAAGGAGCACGAGTGTAATACAATATGGAGCGATAGCCAGAGCGCAGTTCACTTGGCAAGGAATCTAGCATTTTATGCAAGAACCAAGCATATTCAGCTTAGGTATCATTTCATACGCAGTGCATTGGATGAAGAGCAGTTGAAGCTGGAGAAAATTGATGAAGCTAAAAACTCTGCAGATATGTTCACCAAGGTTGTGAGCAGAGACAAGTTGAGTCTCTGTTACAACTTGGTGAAGCTTTCCAAGAGATAAATCAAGAGAGCGCGGCACAGAGAAAGAAGGTAGATCTAAGAGTGATGTTATTAATCTCCAAGTGGGAGATTGTTATGGATGGAGATTAATTTCATTAAGAGAAAGCCCCAAATCAGAGTTCACGAAGGAGTTGGCAAATCAGTCATTATCTAAAAGTAACAAACATGAGATTTGGATAGATTTTGGAGAGTTAGTTGAGAATGTTTTGGTCATTATCCAAAAGTAACAAATATGAGATTTGGATAGATTTTGGGGAGTTAGTTGAGGATGTTTTGGCCATTATCCAAAGTCACCGAAGGAAGCTTTTGTAGGAGGATTTGAGGCGTCATCTCAGCTGCAACCGCCTGCCACAAAAATCTCGTGTGGGAGTTACGAACGTGTGAAATAAATTGAAGGCTCGGTGAGGACCTCTGTGTGCTGCAAAGAGAGAAAAAAAAGAAGGTTCTTTAATCTTTTAGTGAGATCATAAGAGTTTCTGAGAGAGTATGTTTTTGAGGGCTTGTACCTGATTCAACTCTTAGTGAAGCCTTGCAGATCCTATGCTGCCGTGGACATAGCCCAGTTTGGGTGAACCACGTAAAATCTTCATCTCTTGCTGTTTTTTTTTATTTTGGTTCCTATTATTATTCCGAGGAGGAGGGAGAATGTAGTGGCACCTAACTGAGTCCGGATGATCCAAGAGGGCCTCAAGACATGCAGACGCGATGAACCGTTCCCCTTTCATGGAAGTTGTCGCCGCGTCATCGGGAAAGTGGCCTCGAACGCGGTCATCGCCGGTGAGGCAGAGAGAGGTTCATATTTTCAATAAATGGCAATGCTTACCAACTTCATCCTATCTGATGTATTTTCACGTTTGAAGCTGATGTCGTGATCTAGACCCTATCTTTTATCCATCCTAAACCCGAACCAATCTTTTCTGAGCATGACTCGACCAAATTCAAGGTCAAGTTGGGATGTCATAGGAAAAGTATTGTCTAAGTAGGATAATGTATATGTATTTGAGCATGATATAAAAATTTTTTAACAAGATGTATTTTTATGTGTTTGCTACTTGTAATAATCTGTTAGGGTTCTCTAGATCTTTATGGAGCGCTATATAAATGCTAGTAGAACTCTATCCGACTACCACACGTATGCAGGGTGTATTGTCGATCGTCCTAGAAACGAAGGGGAGCCGACATTAATCAAAGAAATTCTTGATATCAAAGAAATCTTCAAAATCAAAGAAACCCAATATCCCACCTCCTTTAAAAGTCAGCCTTGTCCTCTAGATTGAAAATTAAGAAAGTTCTTCTGCTTGTAAATATACTCACGCGTGGCCTCTTTAGAAGCGGAATCAGATTGCTTGTGCTCCTAACAATGCTAAAATGAATTAACTTATGTGGTGATGTTATTTTTTGATAGTCTATTGGTAAATAATATAATTTTTCATTAGACTTACTTGAAGAAACTGATTTGTTGATATTCATGGTAAGTATAATAGGCTTGAATGAAGAGGACATTCTAATCAACTACTAATTTTGGTGGTTCGGTCTTTGAGGTGCTAGCCCACTATTTTCAATTACATTTTCATTACTAATTTCATTTGAGTTATCCTTGGCTATATTCATAGGGATGGCTGGTTAATAAGTAGAATATTTTTCTATGAACCCATTACCCTTTAATGAATATATGGTTATGTACATAACTACTCTTCCTTTAGCCTTCATCTTTTCAATGGCATGGCCACTAATGGTCTTTATGAGCGAATTTGCATATCCTTTAAGTGTATGCTTTTATTCTTGATCTTTAAAACTACATAATAAGCTAAAAAAAAAATTTATAAACTCAATGACAAGATGCAGAGCAATAAACGTCAAGAACCGCATCACACTCTTGGAAAGGTAGTATATAAAAATCATGCATAAAGTTGAACCTTACATAAAGATAGAAAGATTGTCACATAAACCTTAAATTTATATGTGCTCACAATTTACCACCATGACATTAAGAGACTTGCCTTTTAATTATCAAAAAAAGAAGTGCTTAACCAATTTTGGATAAATAGAATTATAGGTGCTACTAAAGTCGATAAAAATAGTAATTGGTGGCTTTTTTAATTATGCTTTCATTCTCATTGTTTAGGAAGATAAAATATTGATAAGAGGATGCATGAAAACTTTTACCAACAAATCATTCAACTACTCTTCCTTGTCTTCTTTATCTTTCAATGCCAATTTTGAGTTCATCATCAAATCAATCAGCATGAATAAAAAATATTTTAGCTTTACAATGATGGCTTGCACCAAGTTTTTCATCATAATTATAACACAAATCATTTTTTCTTTTAGGTTTTATATTTGTTGGCTTCAATCATTTGATTGGATTAGAAAAAGAAGTAGGATTGCTGTTGGAAATTAGAGTTGTTGCTACAAGGTGACTTATCTTTGATTTACGTAGAATACATAGTTACTTTTCCTTAAGTCTAGCTAACCTAATAATTTCTGTTAATGGTTGGCTGAAACATAAAAACATGATGATTAATTTTTTCTTTAAATCTACTTATAAAGCAATTTGCATAAAATTTCTCCATTGATCCTATGGTATTATTATTAAGTTGTTAAAATCAACATTAATACTTGATATGACTGATCCCTGTGTCCTCAGAAAAGGTAACGGCAGCTACCGTCATTCCCCCACCCCTGGCACCCCCTTGGGGTCGGGGGGGGGGGTCATCACTTCTTAACCCCGAGACCCCCATCGGTCTCGGGGTGCATCGTCATTCCCCCACCCCCGGCACCCCTCGGGGTCGGGGGGGGTCATCACTTCTTAACCCCGAGACCCCATCGGTCTCGGGGTGCACCGTCATTCCCCCACCCCCGGCACCCCTCGGGGTCGGGGGGGGGTCATCATTTCTTAACCCCGAGACCCCCATCGGTCTCGGGGTGCACCATCATTCCTCCACCCCCGGCACCCCCTCGGGGTCGGAGGGGGTCATCATTTCTTAACCCCGAGACCCCCACCGGTCTCGGGGTGCACCGTCATTCCTCCACCCCCGGCACCCCCTCGGGGTCGGGAGGGGTCATCATTTCTTAACCCCGAGACCCCCACCGGTCTCGGGGTGCACCGTCATTCCCCCACCCCCGGCACCCCCTCGAGGTCGGGGGGGGTCATCATTTCTTAACCCCGAGACCCCCACCGGCCTCGGGGTGCACCGTCATTCCCTCACCCTCGGCACCCCCTCGGGGTCGGGGGGGTCATCATTTCTTAACCCCGAGACCCCCACCGACCTTGGGGTGCACTGTCATTCCCCCACCCCCGGCACCCCCTCGGGGTTGGGGGGTGGGGTCATCAGCGGTCAACACGCGACTCAACTGCCAAGGAAAACAGCAAATATCAGGTGGCACGGTACTTACACATGATTTTCAGCGCATGGCCATGCCTCGCCATGGTGTACCATTCGATACTTCCGTGATTGTGCCCATTACGGAGGGCCATGCCTCATAACGACGTTTGGCGTGTTGCATGCCCCTATGCATGACCATGCCCTGCCACGGCGTACCATTCGGTACTTCCGTGATTGTGCCCTATTACGGAGGGCCATGCCTCATAACGGTGTTTGGCGCGTTGCATGTCCCTGTACATCACCACGCCTCGCTACGGCGTATGACTCGCTACCTCTAGCAATGGTGCCCAGTCATATCACTGGCGACGTACACTGAACGCCCGCACGGTTATCGAACACGCGTGGCATCACACGTGTCAGCGGTACGATGGAGATCTTCCAAAGCCGCAAGTTGGGGTATTCAGACAGGTATAAAAGGCACACGCTCACACGGTAAGTGGGATCTGAACTCTGATTTTTCTGAGCTTTCTTCCTCCCAGCAAAAACCCTAACCGCCCCAGCTCTTCTTCGCTGAGGCGGTTCTTTGTCTGAGCCCAAGCAACTGACTTGATCGTCGGAGGGTCCCCATCGGCGCCACCGGTCCCCGGGGACTTTTCTTGCAGGACTTCGAGGAGGGAAACGTCCGTCATCCTCGACGTTCGAGAAAGGTGTCTTGGCGCCATCAGATTGGCGTGCCAGGAAGGGGGGTGTAAGAAAGACGTCGAACCAGCAGCTTTCTTCTTCTCCCGACTTCGAGCTCTTCAAACCAAATCATGGTGACGACTCGAACGAAAGGAGCTTCAGCCGGCTGCGCTGGGGGGCAGCGCTGCGGGGCTGATCCACCTGCGGAGGCCCCCCCGGCTCTCGCTTCCTGTTTCCCGAAGCCTCTGAATCTCCAGGGGGCAGGGCTTTCTGCTCCGCAAAATGACATCCCCGGGCCTGCTCCACAACAACTTGAGGAAGATCGATTCGCTGCCCTGGCCACACAGGTCCAGTCGTTGGCAGCGATGGTTCAAGGCATGAAGCAACAGCAAGCAGCCTTGCGACAACCGGAACCGAACCCGTCTGTCCCTGGGGTGATGCAGCCTAGCTAGCATTCCTCCTGCCAGAGATCGCCAGTTCCTGCAGATCATCGCCGCCGATCCCCGGCCAAGCCGCATCACCGCGAAGCATCCAAAAGGCCCCGGTCTCCTTCTCGTCACGCCATCGTTTCTCCTAAGCGGCGTCACGGAAAGGAGGCGGAGCACCCGTGCCGGCATCGCCGCCCCCGTTCTTCTTCTGAATCTTCGGGGGAGGGCTCCTTTGATGGCCGGATGCCTCGTCGGGCTGAGCGTCGACTCGAGGAGTGCAACCAGAAGCTGGAAGAACTTAGCCGTCGGATCACCCACCTGCCAAAGACTGACTACGACAGTCGACCTCCCCTGTCCCGCCGCATCATGGAGGAGCCTATCTCTACCAGGTTCTGCCTTCCTCAACTGGACCCATACGACGGGACTGCGGACCCCCTGGATCATTTGGAGAGCTACAAGGTACTCATGCAAGTTCAGGGGGCCACTGACTCGCTTATGTGTGTGGCTTTCCCGGCTACTCTGAAAAAAGCTGCCCGGGCTTGGTATTCTCGCCTGCCGCCCCGAAGCATCGACTCCTTCCGCCAGTTGGAGAGGGCTTTTTTGGCCCACTTTGATGCCTGCCGGAAGATTCCAAGGGTGGCGGACAGTCTGTTTGCCGTTCAGCAGAAGAATGGCGAGCCGCTGCGGGACTATGTCGCCCGGTTTAAAGAAGCCGCCCTGGAGGTCTACAACTTGGAAGACTCGATGGCTACCTTGGCTCTAAAGCGGGGGCTCCGCCCTTCTCGATTCGCATACTCTCTTGACAAAAAGCCGCCGGGCTCCTACCCCGAGCTTTTGATCCGCGCCCAGAAGTACATACGGGCAGACGAAGCTGACTTTTCCCGGCGTGAAGTTGGCGGGAGCATACCCAGGAGGCCAACCCAGCCAGAACCCGCCGATGCTCGCCCCAAGAGGCCCGAGCCTCCTCGCCGACCAGACCACCGTCCTCGACCTCCTGCACCGAGAGACGGGCCTTACACTCCGTTGCTTGCCCCAATATCCCAGATCCTGCTCGAGATCGAAGGGGAGCCCTATCTGCAACGCCCTCCTCCCATCAACCAAAGATTCCCCGGAACAAAAATCTCTATTGCCGCCACCACCGGGACCATGGCCACAACACCGACGACTGCCGGCAGCTGAAGAAGGCCATTGAAGACCTCATTCAACAAGGCCATCTGAGGAAGTTTGTTCAAAGGAACAACCCAGGGGTTCCCGGCCCGTCAGTGCCTGCACCGCCGGTGATCGATAACACCCCGACGGAGAAGACAGTGGCGATGATTTCTTGGGGGGCAGGAGGCCCGCCGAAGAGACCAAGAGGAGAGGGAGGAGTGGAGGCTATAATTCCTTTTTTCGAAAAGGATTTGGAGGGGGTTGTAAATAAAGATGATGATAGCGTCGTCGTATCCATGACGATTGCTAAGCATCCTGTAAAACGAATCCTAGTCGACAGTGGAAGCTCCGTAGATGTTTTGAACTATGATGCCTTTGTTCGCATGAATCTATCACATGATCTACTTCGGCCTGTCGTCACGCCCTTGATGGGGTTCACAGGAGATTCCATGAGGGTCGAAGGGGAAATTACTCTTTCCGTGATGGCTGGAACGGCTCCGTGCCAAAGCACCGTCCTTATAAAGTTTTTGGTGGTCCGTGTGCCCCTGGCGTACAACGCGATTCTTGGGAGGCCCGGACTCAACCTCTTGGACGCCGTCATATCGACCAAGCGACTCCTTGTGAGGTTCCCGACCGCCAGAGGGGTCGGTGAGATGCGAGGAGAGCAGGGCCTACCGGCACTTTGCTATCACTTGGCCCCTAGTCCCCAGGAGGCAACCCCTGCACCGCCATCTGCACCGACACTCGAGGCCCTTGACCCGCGAGACCTGGAGAGGAGGGGGGAACCGGCCGAGCGGCTGCTCACTTTCTCCCTCGGGGAGGACCCCATGCAAACGGTTCGAATCGGAGCCTTGCTTCCGGACGAGGCTCGTGACCGGCTCCTTGCCTTTCTGCGGGCCAATGCCGACGTCTTCGCTTGGTCAGCGTCCGATATGCCCGGGATCCCGGAGGAGGTGATTACACATCAGCTCAACATTCGACCGAAGTGTTGGCCCGTCAGGCAGAAGAAAAGGAGTTTTGCCCCGGACCGACAGAAGGCTGTTGACGAGGAGGTGCGGAAGCTGTTGGCGGCTGGCCACGTCCGCGAGGTGCGCTACCCCGACTGGTTGGCGAACGTCGTGATGGTTCGTAAGGCTAGTGGAAGCTGGAGAATGTGCGTGGATTTCACCGACCTCAATAAGGCGTGTCCCAAGGACAGCTTCCCGCTCCCCCGAATCGACCAGCTGGTAGACGCCACCTCCGGGCATGGGATGCTCAGTTTCATGGATGCATTCTCGGGGTATAACCAAATCAAGATGAGTTCAGCAGATGAAGAAGTGACCTCCTTTGTCACGGAGAAGGGGATCTACTGTTACAGGGTGATGCCCTTTGGACTGAAAAACGCCGGGGCTACTTACCAAAGATTAATGAACAAGGTTTTTGAGGATCAGCTGGGGCGCAACATGGAGGTATATGTGGATGACATGCTGACCAAGAGTACCAACGCAGAAGACCATGTAGCGGACCTCGAGGAGACTTTAAGCAATCTGCACCGGTACCGGATGAAGCTCAACCCCCACAAATGCGCCTTCGGAGTAGCGGCTGGCAAATTCCTGGGTTTCATGGTGACCCAGCGCGGGATCGAGGCCAACCCCGACAAGATCAGAGCCATCCTTAGATGCGGCCTCCGGTCAACAAGAAGGAGGTGCAGCACCTGACGGGGAGGGTGGCGGCCTTGAGTCGTTTCATGTCAAGGTCGGCGGAGAGGTGCCTACCTTTTTTCAAGGCGCTGCGCAAGATTAACGGCTTCGAATGGATGAAAGAGTGTCAGGGCTCCTTTGAAGAGTTAAAGCAGTTTCTCTCCA
Source organism: Calamus simplicifolius (assembly GCA_900491605.1). Lineage (NCBI taxonomy): Eukaryota > Viridiplantae > Streptophyta > Magnoliopsida > Arecales > Arecaceae > Calamus > Calamus simplicifolius. Next base: position 797,545 of record UESW01004298.1, read on the forward strand.
CTCCTCCGCTACTGTCCAAGCCTGAAAATGGAGAGGAGCTCTTTTTATATCTGGCCGCTTCCTCCGAGGCTGTTAGCTCTGTGCTTGTGCGCATGGATACCGACGGAGCCCAGAAGCCAATCTATTATACCAGCAAGGTACTCCATGACGCTGAGACCAGGTATTCAAAAACTGAAAAGATTATCTTCGCCTTGGTGGTCTCTGCTCAGCGCCTTCGGCCTTATTTCCAAGCCCATCCCATCGTGGTGCTCATGGACCAGCCCCTGAGGGCTATCCTGTCTCGCCCCGACACCTCTGGCCGGCTGGCCAAATGGGCCATCAAGCTAAGCGAATTCGACCTGTCCATCCGGCCAAGATCAGCCATGAAGTCCCAAGTGCTGGCGGATTTCCTGGTCGAGTGCTCTTGGACTGAGAAGGACGTGGAGGAGGAGCGTCCGGAGGAGCCTAAGGACTCTCCCTCGACTGGAGAGGCAGAGGACTGGATCCTGCATGTGGATGGAGCGACAAACTCTCAAGGGAGCAGAGCTGGACTCATTCTCGCGAGCCCGGAGGGAGACGTGGTGGAGTATGCTCTCAGATTCCAGTTCCTGGCGACCAATAACCAGGCGGAGTACGAAGCCCTGCTGGCGGGGATGAGACTAGCCGAGGAGCTGGGCGCGGGGCGCTTAAGGGCCTTCACGGACTCTCAACTCATTTCGGGACAAGTCGCCGGGGAGTACGAGGCTAGGGACCCCATCATGTCCCGCTACTTGAGCAAGGTGCAGTCCCAGGCATCTCATTTTTCTTATTTCCGTGTCAGCTATATCCCCAGGGCGGAGAATGCCAGGGCTGATGTGCTGTGCCGCTTGGCCACTTCGGTCGATGGGACATTGGGAAGAACATACGTGGAGCACCTACAAGTCCCAAGCATTGAGGCCGCGGATGAAGCACTGCCAGTGGAGCAGGGGCCCTCCTGGATGGACGCCTACATCCGGTAATTGACTGATGGCACTCTCCCGGAGGACCCCGCTGAGGCCAAGCTGCTCAAACGAAGGGCCCCAAGATTCTTGATGATGGACGGGAAGCTTTATCGGAGGTCTTTCTCGTACCCGGTCCTCAGGTGTGTGGGGCTAGCGGAATCAGATTATATCCTAGGGAGATCCACGAAGGTGTGTGCGGGAGTCATCTGGGGGGCAAGCCCTAGCTTATAAGGCCCTGCGCCAAGGGTACTTCTGGCTGACAATGAAGGAGGACGCGGCCGAGCTTGTCAAGAAGTGCGATAGCTGCCAACGTCACGCCAATATCCAGCGACAGCCGACATCTACCTGACCCCCTGGTGGTGCCTTGGCCCTTTGCCCAGTGGGGCATGGATATCTTGGGTCCATTTCCCCCGGCTTCCGGGCAGCGGAAGTTCCTCTTGGTGGCGGTGGACCACTTCACCAAGTGGGTCGAAGCTGAGGCTCTGGCCAAGATTACCGAGAGCAAAGTGAGATCTTTCTTCTGGAGGTCAATCATATGTCGGTTCGGGCTGCCGCGCA